>CM049605.1:3195993-3590993 GCA_026979955.1 Megalurothrips usitatus
ACGATCACACCCATTGCGGTTCTGAAACGATTAGCGCCGCGGCAAGCGGCTGTTGATGCGGACACCCAGCGCTGCATAATTTGGACACTTTCCATCGCGAGAGAATGGAATCAACCGCAGAATTCCCCCCCCCCCCACACACATACACACACGCATACACCAACACACACACCAACACACACACACATACACTGATCTCCGATGACCAGCAATTTTAAAATCCGGACCTAGGTTATGGTTATGCGAAGCGCAACGGCGATCTAGCGGCGGATGCGCGTCCAATCGACAGATTTGCAAATGCAATCTCCCCCTCCCCCCCCCCTCTCTCTCTCTCTCTCTCTCTCTCTCTGACACCACGAGACGATACGCACACTGTGCAGTCACGCTCGTCGGGCCTGGTCCAGGCCTGGGAGACCGCCGCCGCACGGTCGCACCCACGTGACGCGGGCAAACGTGTCATTACTGGCGGCGTTTTATAAAAAATAATACATCCCAACATAATTGCTCTCTCTCTCTCTCTCTCTCTCTCTCTCTCTCTCTCTCTCCTCACTCACACACAAACGCACACACACACAGCGGGCCCAACTATACCCTGTTTCGGTTTCTACTAATGTAAGCGAGTCCGTGCAGGCGAGGCGCCTGCCGGGTAGGCAGCCAGCGACTCCGTGCCCGCACGCGTGTCGTGCGGGCCGGCCTACCCAGGCGACCGCAGGCGACCGGCATCGCCCAGGAAAAAAAAAAAACGCGGAAAGTCGGAAAAACGAGTGGTGAGTGGCGGAGTCCACGACCGTTTGCGGAAAGTGGGCGGTCATGTTTTATTGTTCTTTTATTTTTGTTTAGACTTGAGCGCCGATGGTGGTGACCTTGGTGGTGACCCACCTGTAGACGAAGGGCCCCAGCTCCTGCAGCCGGGGCTTCTCGCCGTTGTTAAGGAAGCCGTCCTGGTTTGTCATGTTGAAGACGTACACCTTGGTGAGCCGGATCACACCGGGCCTCTGCCAGTACGAGTAGGCCAGCGTGCCGTTCCACAGCTTCAGGTTCTGGGAGCGCACAGACATTCCTACTGTTATTCCACGTCGAAGGGAACTCAACACAACGTAACACTAGAAACTTCTTTACAAAACAAAACTACTTTACAAAAAAAAATTAAAACTTGAACTTTTTGAAAAGTTTCAACTTATTATTGAAAAAATACACAAAAAAATCCGTGACTGCTGTTTTTAAGAAATTTCTGTTCTCAAATTTTGGAAAACTTTTAACTTTTTTTGAAATTTCCAAACAAAGGTCAGTAAAATTTAAGTAACAAACTGTCTGTGAATTAAAAAAAAATGGATATTACAGTGGAAAAACACTGTAATCACAGAGCGCGAACGACCCACTCACCTTTAAAATGATCATATCCAGCCACGGTATCGAAGACAGCAAAATGCCGACGGCTACTAAAAAGGCGCCGATCACCACGACCGCGAGCTTGACTGTAACAGACAACGCCGCAGAGACAGTCAGCACCCAAAAACGAAAACAACAACATGATGATGATAATTAAGAAATATAAAGCACATCGCGCACACCACAATCGGCACACAATCACAATCATTACATTCGCATCAATCGGGTTTACGCGCGCTCAACGGCGGCGCGCTCTGCGGCTAGCAAAACAAGGCATTTTTATGTGGTCATTGGCGTTGCGGATAGAAACAGGAAAAGTCGGCGTCGACGAGCGCAACTGAGGCGGCCTCTGGCAGCTGCGGCAGACGACACGCCGCGAGCAGACGACGCTCGCAATAACAATTATTGACAAATGGCCCTAGAATGCGACCACCAGGACGGCGCGCAGCAGAAATGAATTTTTACTTGCAAAAAAACAAAAGAAAATAAAATAGTTTTACTGAAAAAAAATGTTTTATCGAAAAAAAAAATACGAAAGTTTCAGTTTGAAGGAAGGGGCTAGTCCCTGTTTGGTTTTTACTTCATTTTCACTGCGCCTTCGTCCCGGAGGCAGTTGAGGACAGGGCTGCACTGCACGGAGCCAATCAGAGACAATCGCGCGTGTGTGACCTGCAGTGGCGGTGGCGCGCCGAACTTATCGCGGGCCTCGTTTGCATACAGACGGGTGTGGGTACCGAACTTCAAACGGGCTCTTTTTTTGTGTCACGAGGCAATCATTCGGGTAGGCAGGCCAAACCAATGGGGCCGAACCACGGCTGTTTTATCAGCCTGTGTGCTGAGCTCCGCGGGAACAGGGGGAGAGAGGGAGAGAGGGAGGGAGGGAGGGAGGGAGGGAGAGAGGGAGGGAGGGAGAGAGGGAGAGGGAGAGAGAGAGAGAGAGGGAGAGGGAGAGGGAGAGAGAGAGGGAGAGGGAGAGGGAGAGGGAGAGGGAGAGGGAGAGGGAGAGGGAGAGGGAGAGGGAGAGGAGAGGAGAGAGAGAGGGAGAGGGAGAGGGAGGGAGAGAGGGGAGGGAGAGAGGGAGGGAGAGAGGAGAGGGAGAGGGAGAGGGAGAGGGGAGGGAGAGGGAGGGAGAGGGAGAGGGAGAGGGAGGGGGAGAGGGAGAGGAGAGGGAGAGGCAGAGGGAGAGGGAGAGGGAGGGAGAGGGGGAGGGAGAGAGAGAGGGAGAGAGGGACGGAGAGAGAGGAGAGAGGAAGGGAGAGAAAGGGACGGAGAGAGGGAGGGAGGGGGATAGAGAGAGGGAGAGGGGGGGGGGGGGGAGGGGTATGGATACAGTAAGGGGTAGTGAGAGCGAACCGAGTGATAGGGATGGAGAGGCCGGGTCACACTGACAGATAATTCGCTTGTTGTCTCCGCCTTGCTCCCACAATCTTGCGGCCAGTTAGAGGACCACCCACACCTCCTCCCTCGGTCCCCCTGATTCAATCACCATCAGCGGTCCCTCGTTAGCGCGACTGTACGGACGTTGCCGACACCGCGGCTAACCGCGAATGCGAATGCGACGCACATCAAGGCGGTGGTTTCCTCCGCCGCCCCGGCCCCCCTGGACGTGTGCCGTGCCTCCTGATAACAGTTCTGTCGCGCGCAGGGTGTCCGAGGACGGCCGGGGACGGCCGGGGACGATCGGGGTCGATCGGGGACGAACGGGGACCATCGGGGACGAACGGGGACGATCGGGGACGAACGGGGACGAGCGGGGACGATCGGGGACGAACGGGGACGATCGGGGACGACGGGGACGAGCGGGGACGAACGGGGACGAGCGGGGACGAGCGGGGACGAGCGGGGACGATCGGGGACGAGCGGGGACGAGCGGGGACGAGGGGACGAGCGGGGACGAGAGGGGACGAGCGGGGACGAGCGGTAGCGGCCAGGGTCCGGTCCGAGCTCTGCTGGCCCCGCTGGCCCTGCCGGCGGTCCTGCGGGCCCCGGAGCCCCGCGGGGTGGTTGCCCTGTGACGTCAGCCGTGACGCACACGGAGCAGGAATGTTAACCCCCTGCACCCCGGCCAGCGCCGCTGCCGGGAGAGGGCCTTTCACTCGCCAAAATCGTACAAACAGTTAACTCCCCCCCCCCTTCCCCTTTAAAAAAAAAAACGAAGGAAAAGGTCAGCGTAAAAACGTACGTATTAAACGGCAAAAACTCTCACTGTTGTCTTGACATAAAGGACAGACCGAGCTTAACGGAGAGCAAAGGTTCAAAAAGAGACTGCTAAATTACGTAAGCTTCTGTCTCTGTATGTCTGTCTCTGTCTGTCTGTCTGTCTGTCTGTCTCTCTCTCTCTCTCTCTCACACACACACAAATCAAATTGATGCCGACCAGGAAAGCAGCATCGGAGTCCACGTGGTCCACGGAGTCCATGTTTATCAGCATAATTTTGTTGACACCAGAAGCGCCGCGCCGCCTATCACTCACTTTCGTGAATCCCTTTTTAATAGCCCGGAAAAACGGGCGGCGGGCGGCGGCGGCGGTGGGCGTGGCGGCGCGCGTGACGCACGCGGACGCAGCAGGACCCGCGCCGCGGCGCCCTGCCCGCCCTAGCCTCCGCCAGCCCCGCACTGCGAATACCCGCTCCGCGCGAGTATTTCCAGCGCAGAAAGCGGTCCGGGCGGCAGATCGCTTCGTGCGTCGCATCGCTGACGTCCCCCGCGCGCCCGAGCTAGACAACAAGCTGCGTACCGGGTCCGAAGTGACGTCACACAGCGAGCGAGCGCGCGAGTGAGTGAGAGGAGAGGAGAGGAGCAGGAGAGATGGAAGTGGAGGCCGCGGCGGGAGCAGAAACTGGCCCGTCCAGCCGTCAGGCGCGTCAAACCTCGGCGCCAGTCCCGCTGAGCTCCACCTCACAGGGGCACCATCAGGTGGACCAGCTTGGCCTGCCGGCGGTGTTCTCGGGGGACTCTGAACCCCGCTTCATGTCGCTCAGGAAGTGTCCGCTGAGACATATGTATCTTGTCCTATTGCCACCGGACGTCTATCTACCTCATAAAACACTATGAGAAACAGTTTTGGAAAATTCCAAACAATCGTTAGAAAAATCTCTATCCCAATTTTTCGGGGAAATTTTTTAACATTTTTTTTCGGAAGAATCCAAAATACGTTTTTAACACCTTCCTTTTTTGATTTCCGTACTATTAAGAACTGTTCCGATCCACAAGAAATTTTGTTTCTACTTTTTGTAAAAAATCCAAGCTCATTTTTGAAAATTTTCAAAGAGGTTTCTTACGTGAAGAAGCTCACTCTCCAAACTTGGAGTCTCTCCGTAAGCGGTACGTCAGCGCACATACTTCCGCCCGAACCAACGAACGCACAGTTGGCACTATTACTATCATACTAGTATATTAGCCCGGCTCCTGGGCGCCCATTGTAATGAAACGAGTCGGGACGGGCCAAAAGGAGGAGGACACGCGCACAAATGGCCGTTGTAAACGGGGCGAAACCGTCATGACTTTCGTAATGTCATGACGAGTAAGTCGGACTCGGTGCTCCGATTTTTATGACAGCGGTAAAAGGTCGCGCGCGCCGCGCAGGACGCCGCCGCCGCCCACGTACTCGTGTCTTCTCACAGTAGCCAGGCAAAATCAAAGTTTTCGGAAATTTCGAGGGGAAAAAAACATCATGTAAAACAAATGTGCCTGCCACCGCTGCGCCGCGGGGAAAAGTCCTGGCTCGGCTCGGCTCCGCCCCGCGCTGCCCGGCTTTGGCCCGGCCCGTCTCGGCTCGGTCCGCCCGGCTCCGCGCGGCGCTCCCCTGCCATGCCTGCATTTAGGTCGCCCCCGTCGCATGCAGGGAAGGACCGGCAACGGCGACGGCCTCGCGGCCACCAGACCGGTATTTGAGCCCGCGGTGCACGCTCGCCCGGGTTCAAGTACCACAATCAAAAATTGAATACACCAATGAAAATGGTGCCACGCGCACCCTCGGTGTTTACACCCGGGTGCATCTGCCAAAGAAAATCTCAATTTGAAACCGGAACAGCAGTTTGCAGACCGCGTGAAAATAAGCGCCGTTTGTTGCTGCAAATAGACGGAGGTTCCGGGAGGCGCCTGACTCTCTGCTCTTCCCGGCGGGGTCGAGTACTCACCGTTGGACATGCGGCCCTTCCGGGACACGAGCATCTGCAGGGGCTTCTTGTCGCCGGAGCCATTGTCGCGCTGGAAGAGCTGCGGCGCGACGCCAAACAGCCGGTTCTTGGCCGACTGGCCCACCTTCATGTACTGCTTGGTGATCTGGCGCGTGAGGCGCGGCGCGGGGTTGGGTGCCATCCTGCAACCAGAGAGCGCGGCCGCGGTCAGCATCCAAACTGGAAAATACTCCCGGCATCGTTTTGACCCTTTTTTTTCCATCAAATCCATTCTTTGGAATTTTTTTTTCTAAATTTACAGAACATTCCTGGGCTTTGGGTGTACCGAGCTCAGAGTCTGACAGAGTCCGGAGAAAAGGGTGGAGGGAGCATTTCAAAAGGTATCCGAAACCTCGGCGCGATAAGAGACAACGATGGCGATACGGGTATGGAGAAGGAGAGGGGGGGACGCAGTAATAGCTCAGCGGACCAGAATGTACCAAAAAAAAAAAACAAACAATCAAACTGCGAGAGGAAGTGAGGAGTAGTGACTGCGGGGTCGTGGTATGGCCTGACATGAAGACGTCACACAGTGCCATGAGGGGGGGGGGGGCAGAAGAAAAAGCTAAGTACAGGTCGCGCACCGCGGTTGACTCCCGGCGCCAAAGCAGTGCGAGAGCAGGAGCAAGCGTTTCGTTTAGGAGAGGAAGAATAGGAGGGGGGGGGGGGGTAGGGGAGAATGGTGAAGGGTGTGTGTTGATGGTCGTAACAAAACACCAAACCGTACATGCGTCAGCAACAGAAAATTCTCATACGGCTCTCCACTCCCTCGGCATTCCGGGGGGACAATATAAAACATTTCCGGGGCGAGGGGGGGGGGGGGGGGGGCTGACCGGCAGGGCGCGGGGGAGCTCAATTCGTGGAGTTTTCCGCAGCACCGCGAGACCCCGGCGCCGGCGGTGTAGATCGCGGGGCTATTCTCGTCCCGGAAGGTTCGAAGACCGTCATCGCCCCTCCCCCCCCTCCCCCTCCTGATCCGTCCCTGTTTTTGAGGCGCGTGTGTACGCGTGTGAGCGGGTGTGCGAGTGCGTCCCGTGATGGGAGGGGAGGGGGGGAGGGGTCTGAGGGGGGGGGTCATGGGGGTCCGTGGAGAGGTCCGTGGGGGGTCCGTGGGGGTCCGTGGGGGGTCCGTGGGGGTCCGTGGGGGTCCGTGGGGGGTCCGTGGGGGGTCCGTGGGGGGTCCGTGGGGGGTCCGTGGGGGGCCGAGGGGGGGCCATGTGCGGGGCACTGTCAGGGAGCCGCGGCGGCCGCCGTCGCCGCCGGTCGAAGTATGGGAAATTCTGCCGCGGCGCCACAATCATATTGTTCCCGCTCGGTTACATAAGATGCAAAGTGCAGCGCGCGGTGCCGCCGGGCTGCAGACGTCGCAGGGGGCGAGGTGGGGGAGGATGAAGCGGAGGGAGCGAGCGAGAGAGAGAGAGAGAGAGAGAAAGAGAGAGAGAGAAAGCGAGCGAGAGAGAGGGAAAGCGGAGGAAGGAAGAGGAGGAGGGGAGGGGGGTCGGGTGGGGGGACGTTCTGTGGGTACAACAAGCGAATGCAAAACGCTGGTCCTCACCCTTTCTCTCTACAGTGACAACTCTAGTCCGCGACTGTCAGTGTCAGTGTCAGTGTCACGGTCACAGTCACAGTCGCGGTCTCGGGTCTCGGTCAAGACAGTGGTGGTGGCGGCGGCGGCCAGGGAGCCCGGCCTCCGGTGCCTCCGGTGCCCCCCAGCTGCTCCGGCGGCTGGCAGCGCCGGCCCGCCGCCGTGCGCGGCGCACCGGTTTGTAGGTTAGCCGGGTGCCGGCGCGGCGCGGGCTCGGCGTTTACTCACAAAATATCCATGGCGTACCGCTGGCATTTCTGACACATTCCCTTCCCAACCGGTGCACACGCCGTGAACGTTGATAAAATCCGAAGTCACCGAGGGTCAGCTGATTAAAATCACGGGCGGGTACACGGGTTTGTTGTTGATGCTGGACTGTTGATGCGCCGATGCCGCCCACCCGCCACGCCCGATTTCTCATACCGCCCAGCTGACCGTCAGCTGACTTTGTCAACCGCGAGGCTCGCCGCCGAAAGTGCTGCACGTTCAAACGAGGGGGGAGCGGTAGAACTGCGTATCCCAGATCGCACACCAAATGTTAAATTTCAACCTATTGCAACTACATGACATTATCCGCCCCCCCCCCCCCTCTCCTCCCACCCTCCTTCCTGCCCCACAAGAATAAAAATAATTCGGAAAAATTGAAGTGATTAAATGTAAAGTGGTTGCTTGCGCGACCGATTCGAGGAAAAGGGGGGGGGGGGAGTGTTCGAAAAATGCAGTTGTTTCAGTTAATCCGGAGTAATCCAGGGAGTAGTATCTGGCGGTAATCCGGCGTGCAGGATGTTACCGGGCCGTTTTCCCCCGCTGGGAGGGGGCGGTGGCCGCCGGTGGCCGCCTGACCCACTGCAGCCGCGGCAGCCGCGCTGCACCGTCACGCCGGTGCATCCTTGACCCCCCGCGACGCGTCGGCGACGCGGCGGCGGCGACGCGCACCTCAATAATAACTTCTCCTCTTCTCTTTATTTTTTTTCGGCGACAGTCGAGCCGAGAGTCGCCGTTCTCGCTGAGCGCAGCGAGAGAGACATTATGGACAAATGAAACCGGATATATTTACGGGTGGCGCGACGCGACGGTGCGTGTGTGCGTGTGTGTGTGTGTGTAGGGGGGGGGGGGGGGGGGTCATCATCACAAACGCTTCGCGACCAGGAGAAGGAAGAGAGAAAAATAAATAAAGAGGATGATTAGAGAGGCGGCACCCGCGGCCCACACTTGTTATTGCGCAACGCGGCCACGGGCGCATCGCTTTTCGATCCATTTTCTTTATCAAACGTTATCACTTTACAATATCGGCGAAAATGGGCTCTCGGCCCCTGCGGCGGCGGCGGGAGGGGGGGGGGGAATGTTGCAAATACGATAACAGATTATGCGGTGCGGGGAAGAAGAAGCAGCGCTATGCGCACGTCATGTCTGCGTCGTAAGGGGGCGGGGGGAGGAGGGAGGGGGGGGGGGGGGGGGTCACACACACGCACACACGAGCCACGCAGTTATGAATGAGTCGATGCAGACGAGCGGCGGCCGACGACGGTGCCTCCGCTGATTGTGTGGGAACGTGCTGGCTGCTGCCACTGCTGCCGCTGCTGCCGCCTCCGCTGCTGCTGCTGCTGCTGCTGGGCTGCGTGCTGGCTGCTGCTGCTGCCGCTGCTGCCGCTGCTGCCGCTGCTGCCGCTGCTGCTGCTGCTGCCGCTGCTGCAGACCAGGAGACGAGACTTGTTCTTCATCCTCCTGTCCCACCGGCGCACCTGTCCGCCGGCACGTGCACTCTGTCGCATCTCACGGCCGCGGTCTGGGGATAGAGGGTTTCCAGTACCGAATGTGTGTCCTGAAAAATATTTTGGGGAAACTTTTTAAAAAATATCTTTTTAAAATGAAATTTAGAAACCCGCTTTTTTTTCATGTGCGGCCATCTTGGCTGAATTTACACCGCGCTAAATCGATTTTGGGCAGGCTATTTTTCGAATCGAACCTCTATCGATGACCTTAGCTAGGAAGCCGCGCTTCAAGTTTGGTGGGGCAGGAGGGAGGGGGGGGGGGGGGGTAGTTGAATGACGGCCAGACCAATGACCCCCCCCCCCCCCCCCCCCCTTCCCTCTCCCTCCAGATAGGTTCCCTGGTGCAACCTGCACTATTCCCTTCTAATAAGGCGCCCTATTCCCAGGGGAGGACAGGCCAGGCCATACGCCGCATCGTTTACCGGGAGAAAAATCGTCGATCGAACGGTGATTTTCGGTCGTTGACCCACTGACAACATAAAATTCACTGAATTCAATGCATAAATTTGCGATGAAAAAGAAAAGGGCGTGATTCCCGTTTGTGTGGCGCGCGGCCGCGGCCCGACTCACCTGAACGCCTCGCCCGTTAAGACTGAACCCCTTCTAGCCCGCCGTGATGAGTTGCGCTGACGTCGCCGTCTATGCACCTGTCTCTGTCTCGCTGCAGGCGCTGCAGCACGCTGCGTCTCTGTCTGACGCTGGAGGCGGGGCGGCGGGGAGGCCGGGTTATTGGGCGTGGTGCAGGATGAGGCAAACTGGATTCGGGAAGAAGGGGGTGGGGAGGGGGGGGGGTGTGAGAGTAATGCATGTGTGTGTGTGTGAGAGAGAGAGAGAGCGAGTGCCGTGCGCAGCAGCAAGGGCAGGGGCAGGATTCAAGATCAGGGCCAGATGTGTGCGGGGTGGAAGGGGGAGGGGGGGGGGGAGGGGTCTTCGGCGCATGCGTCATAGCCACCACCGCCGCCAACGTCCAGCGTGGTCAAGCAGCAGCGCCTGGCTGCGCATGGCACTGCATCCCGCGCGGCCAATGGACAGTTCAGAGAGTTCTTCGTCGTTTTCATGTCGACTCGGCAGACGTTTGTGTGTGTGTGTGTGTGTGTGTGTGTGTGTGTGTGTGTGTGTGTGTGTGTGTGTGTGTGTGTTCGCGTGAGAAAAAGGTGGTCCAATAATCCGTGGCTACCATGACACCTAATACACGCGAAACGACAGCCAGAACGAAACGTTCTACACGGGGAAACAATTAATTGACATCCTAATAAAAACGGTCGGTATTTGAACCCGCGTGCAAGACGGGCGCGTTGGGTGAGTCAGAGACGTCATGCGGTGTTCCACTAAAGTCGAAACAATGTGCCCACCTCCAAACAAAAAGCCAGCGGAAAAGTGTGAAAAAGGACACGACGGAAAAATCGAAATATCAAAGAGTTCTTAAAACCACAAAATAAAAGAGGAACCAGAAAAAAATATCGAATTTTAAATCAAACGATGATGGTGCCCTTGCACTACGAATAAGGGACCGCTCAGGAGCGGAGAGAGGCCCGGGTTCAAGTACCGTCCGGCGGAGGCTTCGTACAGCCTCCTGGACGCCGCCAATACACCGACCAGAATTATTTTTTTATTTTATTTTCTCAAATCGTATTTTCAGAGCGCGTTTCCAAACGCCGACGTCGGTATTTGTTTTTTGCCTGAAAATGTTTGCCCAGAGTCCGGCGGGCCGCCCCCATTACTGCGTATTTACCGAGTATTTTTAAATGTGCAGCGCTCTGCCGCCTCGCTGTGAAATTCAAACGGCGGGCCGATTCCCGCCGACACGCCCAGCACGCGTCTCGAACGGACCCCTCCGCCGGAAAAAAAAGTTATTAATTGCGCTCCGTTTTGTACTCGTGCCGACCCCCCGAGTGTACCTGAGGTGCCTGCTGGGTACGCGAGGTGTACCTGGGCAGCCACTCCAGCGATCCGCGAGCCGGTCATACCGCGGTCACATTGGGGGAGCGGGTTTTGAACCTTCGGTTTGGTCTCGGTTGTGTCTCGTGCCGTATACAAGCATTCGCAAACTGCCAGAGAAATAATGCATTGAGCATTTAATCGTGTTTTACACAAGACAAATATGGATCCAGCCTACTAATATCTGCTGCTTGACATTTCTCTCCTAGAATGTTACAGTTTCGTCAAATATTAAAAATTTACAAAAAGTTAAATAGCTGTTTTAGATTTTATTTTATTTATAAAGTGTGCTCCGGGTGGGACTGATTATGGCCAACGACCTGAAAGTTCTCCCGCCGAGGGCGGACAGCAACCAGCACCGCGGAACCCGGAGAAAACCGAAACCCGGTTCTGTGCTGTAGTGAAAATATTTACCGCCACTTTAAGACAATTGATCCTCTGGCTTAACCTGGAAAACGAAAATGTCGACGCAGACGATGTGACTATCAAGTCGTCACCTAAAATATTTTTGCTCAGACAGATCAAAAATTGTTTTCGGTTTCAGTTTCACGATTCATCGAGTCTTACAAATTTGTCGTCACGCGACGAAGTGACGACATTCGTTTGACTGATGATTCGTCACGGAAATTCTCGTCATCTGACGATCAAATTTTGCAGTGCAGTACTACTTGTTTCGTGGCTGCGACGCGCGCGTGGCGCCGCTACCGGCTGTGCCGGCCGGGCAGGGTTGGGCAGGGTCCGAGCAACGGCAGCGCATCAACCTCGGCAGTGGCAGTGCCCTCGACCCCGGCGGGCCGTGCCAGTGCGTGTGCGTGTGTGTGTGCGTCGTGATACCGTTACAAAATACAGACGCGGGGGATATGCGAACCCGTAGAGCACCGCACTCAAAATGTACATCTTGTAAATTAATTTTGTAAATGCCCTTGCATCGTTTCTGCCCCTGTCTTAAACGGCGGGGATAAAAGGTAAACATTACACTACCTCATTAAAATCACCCATAGCAAGATTTTACATCATGGCAGCAAGCTTAAGTAAGCTACCCTTACGGAACGTTGTTTAATCTCGAGCATTTTCACAGCATCTCACAGCATTGTGACCAGTGACGGTCTGGCCGGGTGCGAGAGAGACGGGGACGACGCCGCATTCGACTACTGCAGTGCAAGAGGGACGCACGACCGCGGGGATGCCCGGCCGGGCGTCTCTCTCGCACTGCCGTCCACTGGCGTCCCGTCTCTGTCGCCCCCACTGATAGTGACTGCACTGTTTGCAGAGTGATTGGCAGTGACGTCACGGCTCCAGGCGTGACTGCCGCCTCTAGCCGCTCACACGCTCGCCGCGCGGGGCGACGCCAGGCGACGCCAGGGAGGCCCTCGGGACCTGTCATCACCGAATCCGTGTGATGCGAAACGTGACTAAAACAATGCGTCCGAAAAGACGAAAGGTTTTCGAGGGTTTATCGCGGCCGCTGCGCTGCGCCAGCTGCGCTGCCGAGCTCGCGGTGCGACAGAGACAATAGGGAAACTGTGTCAACAAACTCGGCCGCTTAGATTGTAGGCGCCGCAGACGTCGTGTGTCGGGCCGCCGGGGTTAATCGGCGCCGGTAACCACCGCCGCACGAGGGCGGCCGCGTTCAAAAACAAACAAAACACACACACACACACACAAAAAAAGAAGAAGAACGCGGATGGGAAGGCAGGAGACCGACGCTCGGTTTACACTTATGCACCGAGACTCGAAATAGATCGATTGGGTTTCATCCATATGCATGTCACGGCTGGCCTTATCCTTCAGCACGAACTGCGAATGTGGAGAAGAAATGTCGCAACAGAAGGAGGCAGAGAGAGAGATATAGAGAGAGATAGATAGAGAGAGGGGGAGAGAGATAGAGAGAGAGACGGGGGGAGGGGGGTACTTCCCCGGGGAGGGAAAGGGGGAGAGAGAGAGAGAGAGAGAGAGAGAGAGAGAGAGAGAGGGAGAAAGAGAATGGATGAGGGGATGGAGGGTGAGAGAGACAGAGGGTCTTATAATAACAGCGCGTACGAGGTAAAAAGCGGCGAGCGAGAGATTTCTCATGATAATGTGTCTATGAGGTGTGCTAATGCCTGTCGCGGCACTGCCGGAAGTACAGCTTGCATCGGGCGGTTTCAGTGGTTCGAAACAGGCCAGGCGCGCTGAGCCGGCAGGTGCGTCACGGCCAGAGAAGACGTCCAAATTCCTAAGCCAGAGATTATTTTGGAAATGAGTCTTTAAAAATTACTGCTTCGCGTGGTTATTCCAATTCATTCCTGGGGACGAACAATGGTTGAAACCACCCTATACAGAATTCGAGTACGGTTTGAGGGTTCGAAGACGATATCCGACGTGGTTTCAAACGCAGGAAATTGGTACAAGGTGGCGTTTCCGTGGGGCGAACCGTGGTGACAACCAGGACACCGGCACACTCCACATCAGGATCCTTACCTTATCGGCGGGCGACTGCTGCCTGGTGAAGGTTATCCTGAGCGGCGATCTTCGGGACAGCTCTGGTCCTGGAGCACTTGTTCACATCACTTATCACTTCACCACTATCACTGTACTGTGCGGGAGCCTTCTGAGGAGGCGGTATTCGCGGCGACGTCCGTGTCACAGGTAGAGTGGCGGGCGGCTGCGAGCGGCTGTCGGTGGGGACACCCCGGAGGACACTCCGCACCACACTTTAAGGGTGACTTCGCACGACACTCCGCAGGATACTCCGAAGGATACTCCGCAGGGCACTCAGCGGGGCACTCCGCAGAACACTCCGTCAGCGAACGGCTGTCTGGCAGGACGCCGCGGAGGACACTCCGCAGGGCGCACCGCAGGATACTCCGCACGGCACTCCGCAGGACACTCCGCAGGGCACTCCGCAGGACACTCCGCAGGACACTCTTGAGGACGAGCCGCGGGACTGGCCGGCACCTGTGTGGCGGCACCTCCGTGGTGGCACCTCTGGCGGAA
This sequence comes from Megalurothrips usitatus, assembly GCA_026979955.1. Classification (NCBI taxonomy): domain Eukaryota; kingdom Metazoa; phylum Arthropoda; class Insecta; order Thysanoptera; family Thripidae; genus Megalurothrips; species Megalurothrips usitatus. Next base: position 3,209,832 of record CM049605.1, read on the forward strand.
CCTCTCTGGTGCCCGGCGCGCGCACCCGCAGTCCACCGATTGAACGCTGCGAGCGACTGAGCGACCGGTGCTCTTCGCGACCGGCGAGCCTGTGTTTGAGTGTGTGAGCGAGTGCGCGGAGACGCCGCGCCGCCGCCCCGCCGGGCCCCCGTCCACGGGGACCCCGGAGACGACGGGGGACTGCTCTTCCGCGCCCCGCCGGCCCCCCTCCTCCTCTTCCTCCTCATCTTCAGGACAGGGGTGGCCGGCCAGCCCGCCAAACACGCCGGCCTGCCTCCGCCCCCGACCTGCCCCCGGCCTGCACCGGCTCGTTTGGGATGAGCGAGCGAGAGAGAGAGAGAGAATGAGTGAGTGAGAGAGAGAGCAGCGTGCTGCTGGAGGCTCGTCCGAAAGAGGCGGGAGAGAGGGGGACAGTAACTTTGTTGGTTCCTCTCCGAGCCGTGCGCAGCAGAGCACCGACCAACCTTGGGTGGAAGGAGGAGAGCGCGCGGGAGGTGTGCGCAGGTGCGAGAGGGACAGCTGATGCTCTCTCGCGCGCACGCACTGACCGCCGCCTGTCTTTCTCTCCGATGTGCTCTCTCCGTCGTTCTCCCACCGCTCCCTCTTCCCATTGGCTTCCCCTCCCCTCACCCCCGCAGTCTCTCCCCAGCATCACACACACGCACACATACACACACACACATCTTCCCTGTTTCTTTTTTCCCTTCTTCACCTCTTTACTCTAATTCCCCCTCTCCTCTCCGCAACGACCTTACAAATTGCTTCTATAATAACGCACCACCTCGATGATAACCGAGAACCGCTGCTGTTAGTTACTGAAGTTATGCCTCCTCGCCACACCTCCAAACCACCTCACCCTCCGACCAGGTGGAGGGACAGGAGAAGGGAAAGGGGGGGGGGGGGGGGACAGGAGGTCATGAAAAAATTGGAAATCGAAATTTTATGCATAGAAGAGTCAGTTTTAGTATGGTAGTCAAATAAAACGTATTAAAAACCTGTTTTGGATTTTTCCAAAAAATGTTGGAAATTTCCAAAAAATTAGGGATACAGAATTTCCTAGCAATTGTTTGGAATTTTCCAAAAAAGTTTCTTACAGTGCACAAGAAGGAAAGTGTCTCCTGGGTGTTCGGCAACCCGCCACGGCAACCCGCTCCCACCCCACCCCACTTCCAGCGTAATACTTCTTCATCGGATGTTTCCGATGAGCCATACCGTGACGCTTCGAACTTATCCGGAACAATAAAATTCTAAAGCGTTCGGATGAAGTGACGGCTGACACGCACAAATACAGGCAGTCATTTACGACGTGGAGTGTCCTCCCCCCACTCCGAACACCCGCCGAGCACTAACCATCTGCACAAACAGCACGTTGCTCACCGCTGGAGGAAAAAGTTGGCGAGGGATGTCCCTTTCCGAGCACCACCACGACGTGCCCGGACACTTCCCTTCCCGCTGCCTTCCCTTCGGACCCTGATCACCGCAGTATTTAAAACCCCGAACCACAGGAATACACGTAAACATTTATTTTCTGCAGTCCCGGTGTGGTGCAAAGTGTTGGCCGGCGCGTGCCGGAGCGAGGGGTGGAACTAGCAGCTTCCTCCGCAGAACTTGGTGGCCACTCGACGGTTTCGGCAGTCGGCTTCCTGCGGAGCCGTCCAGAAACACACAGTAAAAGTGTTAAAATTAATTTCTCTACATTTCGATTTTTTTTTGTGCGCACATGATACTGATTTGGTTTTCATACGAAATTTTTCTCTGTAACATACATGCAAAATCGTAAAAAGATACAAACATTACATACAAAAATGATCCTTAATGTGGTTTTTAAGATAGTCTTGTAAGTTACAATGAATTTCGCAGTAGGACTTTTGATTTCAATCTCAGGTTCCGGCGGAACAGGTCTCTCGTTCCGGAGCCCTCTGCTGCTTAAGAGGCCCGGGGCCCGAGTTAGCAGCAGAAGCCTTACAGTTATCCGAACCATAAAAAGCCCAGGCGTTATTCGCAGGTACCACCTTTTTGCTTATTTGCAGTCATAGTTGCTTGGGGGCCTTTGTTGGATGCCAGAATAGGCTCCCTCGAAAAAAAAAATAGTAGTGAAGGGAGACCTCCGCCTACCAACAAAAGCTTCCGGACCTGTGAGCTCGGGGAGTCCGCTATGGAGTCCCTCAAACATCACCCCTTAGAAACAAAGGACTCTAGTAACATCGCTCAATTTGGGTGATCATTTTAAACGTCCGCCCTATCGCCGTAGGATTTAGCGTAATCTGTTGTTTTTGGCCTGTGCATTAATTGTGTTTTACAGTGAAAGACCCTTTTTCGTACCCTGCCGAAAACTGGTGCAAACAGATTATGGTGGGAGACTCGGCCCATGTTTTGCCGCCGCTCCCCTCCCTACCTACACAGCCTCCTCAGCGTGCAGCGGGGTCCGCATGGGGCCACATAGGCAGACCCGCAACGCACCGGTGCGCCGTGGCGGCCTACCCTGTCCACTGCAGGGGCTTCAGGGAGGTGGGGAGGAGTGGCGTGGCAATCTGTGATGAAGTACTGTTGTGCGGGTGTGTTATGCACTAACTATGCATGTGGTGCTTGCATGCCTCCCTCCTGCGGACACACACACACACACATGTTCTAATTCCGACAGCGGCTCCTCGGTGACGCAAAACCATTTAAACGTGGCACGTCGTCGCCTGACGCGCGCCGCTCCGCTCCGCGCGGCTCCAGCGAGGTGCAGGCGGATGCCGTGAGGTGCGTCAAAGAGCTTTCTCTGTTGTCGGGTGGGCCGCGGTGCGCAGGCGAATAAAACAGGTGATGATGATGATGATGAAGATTGGCCAATGCTGAGCGACTTGTATATAAACGGGGCGCGTGGCGGTTGTTATGGAAACTTTGCCGTTACGTTCAAGTTTTGAGGGCAGAGTGCCATACAAACAAACACACAAGAGACACGCGCCGTTTTTGGTGCACTTGTGAGTATGCGTGTGGGACAAAAAAAAAGGGTAGGGCAGATCTGTTTTCTTTTTTTTTTTTGTAAACGTCTTACCTAAAAATTTACGTTTTGAAGCGAGAGGGAATTTAGTTTTAATCGGAATGCATTTCATTTAAGACTAGACTCAAATCATGACGGTTGATCTACCAACTTTCCCGTTGCCGCCGGGTCATGCTTCTAGCTGAGAGGCGCCCTTCTCGCCCTGGAAAAGCCAGCGTCGCTGACTGCCGTGTACTTCCTCGGTGACGTCACAGCCCCGGGGCGGTGGCTGATTCCGCTGCCCACATCATTGTATCTGTAATTCGCTTTATAAAAAGACGCTATTCATTATCGCCTCGCGGACACCCCGAAACGTCAATAAAACGGGCAGTGATGCTGCCGCGCGCACGCCGCCGCGCCGCCGGACCGGGGATCCGGGTCCCGGGCCCCGCGGCGGACCCAAGTCCGTTCTTACCCGCGACCAGTACAGGCGTTGGTCGGCGTTCCTATTCTCTAAGAAGCTGACCTAGCTGCGGTGCGGGGTACTGCAAGCAGAGAGCATCTCCGCTGCGTGTCAGCCGCGCGAGCTGTCTGAAATATCTGCGAGGCTAAGCTCTATGGCTTTGGCCGTGTGGAGTAGTTCCGAGGTGGCTTGACATATCACGAGCGAGAGCACCAGCCGAGTCTCGCATATTATTTAAGTCGGATCGTGGCTGATGCCCTCTGCTGCAGGTTATCGAGCAAAATACATGCCGGGAAACGACATAGGCATTGCTGCATTCTTGTGGACGTAAGTCCCTAATGCTCTTGGGACAACGTCGGGTAGGTTGCGGCTAGGGGTCTGTTGCCGGTCTGTGTGTGTCCTGCTGCCGACCTGCCGACCTGCCGGCGGTGTCCTGCTGACCGCACCGCCCCGAACGCGTGCCAACGTTTGCAGCCTCTAAGTGTCGTTAAACGTTTTAATACGGGCACGGGCCACACGGCGCCGCGCCGCGCCGCGCGCACGCCACAGAGATTGGATTTGCATTTGCGCAATCAGGAGAGGGGAAAACTACACATGATCCGCGCAAGGTGCCGCCAGGGGCTGTCTTTAAATTTTGGAAGGTCATAAGCCCGTTGCCAACGGTCGTCACTTCTGGACGTCTACCCCTACACTCCACCATCCCACGACCCCTCATCTCGACATTTCAACCGTTGACCAGCGTTGCTAGGTAGGCAACACGCAACCCTTAACATTGATAGTATCGCCGTAGTAGGCAGACAGAGGTTGGCACCATTTCTGCAACTGTGTGTTTGGGCTCCCTTTTGCATGCACAGCCGTTGACCAAGGCAATGACACCGTCTGCTATGCTAAGGTCTCTTCCGGGCCACCCAATTTCCATGAGTACAATCCTTGTGCACTTGACTTTGTTCTCCTTCCTCTTACGTGCGCAGTGTCGTTCCGCGTGGGGACACCCAGGCTGCCCCGTCTCGCCGAGTTCCGGTTTCGAGGTCAAAGTGCACTGGATCACTTACGTCGTTGACTCGCCTGCACCCGTTGTCCTCCTGGACAGGTCATGGCGGTTTGAAGGTAGAAAAGAAAAGAAACGTACAGAAAAAAATTGGCTTAAAATACTGAGGCAACGCGATAATTGAGCGCATCCAAAACTGAGTGCACTGATACGTCTTCCGCTGAGTTGACGCTTACATTACGTCAGGATGGAAAAAAAAGGAAGAGCGCTCCGTTCTTGTCTTGACGCGCGAACCCGTTCATCGAGGTGTGATTGTAACAGCGAAAAAGTGTCGGCACGAGCACCACCTGTGCGGCCTGACGCGTGCTGCACAGGGAGGCTGTGTGATGCAACAGCAGGCGGCGACGAAAATTTGCCAGTCGAGGAACTCATTTAACTTGCAAACTATTTCAGAGCCTCCATTAGACAATTACAACACTGTGCTCTACTGCGGTCACCCGTCCACATCTGCCGCAGCGGGTGATAGGCGCCCCGATCAAATTGCGAATCTGACGGCTGTCACACATTTATCATCTACATCAATATGTCTTACTCACTTTACTCTCAGTGCACTGTCAATGCTTATATTGCTTCAAAATTTGAGAAAGAATTGCGGGGAATATTTTTAAAAGTTCTAAAGTTTATTGAAAAAATTGTTAGATGCACCAAAAGAATATTTATATTATTCTTGAACTTAACAGAACTCATTAAACAGAAAAAATTTACCTTTTTTAAAAAATGAATTGTTTTAATTTTTAACATTTTAAACAAAATTGAAGACACCGATTTTTTGAAGACAATAAAATGATACAGGTATCTTCCTACTCAAGCACGGGCTGCCTAGAAAAGGTGTGCAATTCAGAGATCAGTCTCAGAAATGGTCATTCGGAACAGAACTCTAATTTCTTCGCATACGCTCAACTGCGGCAAGCTGGCGCTATCCACGTGTCCGCGTACGTCATCAAATCGATTAGTATCGATGAGGTCGTCACGGTCCCGGCCACGCAGTTTGGAGGAAAAGTCCCCGCAGCAGGCGGGTACCCGACTCTTCCTTCTGGGAAGCGGCACGCACAGAAAGCCGGCCGCGCCACAGTAAACAGCCGCGCGGCCCGTCCTGTTTTGCTCCACATTGTAGACGTCACTCGGGCTGCAGGAGGCGAGGGCCACACAGAGGCTCAACCCATCAGCGGCCGATGAGAAAATAACCGTCTGGGGCCTGTGATTAGACGTCTAAAGGCCTGGCATCGTCGCAGCCTGCCCGCGAGCGGGCGCTCACAAAATGCACATGTACAAATGCGCAATAAGTGCAATGCTGTTCATGAGATATGTACATATTTGTGCTTGCCGCGCGTATCGTCAACTTTTCACAGCGCGACCGACGTTGCCTTCGATTTATTTTAAACAAAACACGAGTAGGTTCACCTACCGCAATCCATATGATACATCACTTGACTGGGGACACTCAAACACTGAGCCCCAGACGAGCGGTGCCACCGGGACTGCCGGACAACACCTTTAAGTCGGGGCTCGGCGAGGTTAGTGATCTTGTTCGGGGTGCGATGGTCCCGGTGGTGACGTATTAGACCGCTCCTAAAAGGTGCACACACACACACACGCACTCACACACATATATACATATTTCTGCAGTGGCGCAAAGGAGGGGAAATAATACCGCTCGACAGGTTCTGCGTGACAAGCACGTGGGGGTGTCGGGGTGGGTGCCCGGGTACCCTGCCTGCCCGTACCCCCGCCCCTCCGCACCTGCGGGGCGCTTCACCCGGCCCCGGAAGACTCGACATCATCCGTTTGTCACAGATTACGCGAAGGAATCTGGAGTCGTGCCGCGTACCGGTCAGGCCCGCACAGCCGCCCGTCGGGCGTGTTACTCCAGCATTACATTCCGGCTGGACTCACCGAGTAACGAACCCGGAGCCGAGGTACTTAATCTCGGAGGGGTAGCGCGGCGGGTCAGGTATCGTTTTCAGTTTCGGTGGAAAGTGAACGGTGAATTCGCAGCGGTCCGATGAGGATAAGAACCGAGACGCCCCTCACTTTCAAGCCTCTCACGTACGGGAAACTGGAGATTTTCTTCTTCTCTTTCCTTCGGCATGTTTTTATGGATCTCCCTTCCGCGTGATGCGTGAAGCCATGCATTTGGTTTTGCAGTGCACTCCCCTAAATGTTTTCTGTGTTGGTAGCCGAGTTTACGATAACGTTCTGCCCCCCTTTAAAAAAAATTATAACCATCTCTCTTACTATTTTGAAGGGCACATGAAATTTGTTGGATGAAATTATATAATACATTCTAAGCAAAACATTAGAAAGAACGGACTCCAGGACAGCAGTCTTTTAGCCACTCGCTGCCATTTCCCGTTCGATTTCCTTCGGGTGCAGATTAATAATAATGTGAGGCTCATTAAAATCTTCGTGAAATTCCAATCACAGCCTGTAACGAATTAACCTCTCCGTGTGGCCGCTTCTTTTTTTTCGTGAATTTGAAGAAAGGAAAAAACTTCCGCGGTCACATCAAGTGCGCGACCATTGTCAACAGCCTGTGGCGTGGGGCCGTGCTGACGTAAGTACCGCGAAGATGAAGGGAGGGCGAATGTTGTCAAAACACCGGAGCTTAATTGATAGCGCCGTCAGGTGAAGCTCCACGTGACTTTGTCGTCCACTTAGGAGCAGTGCAGCGTGCCGGCAGGGACGTGACGCGCCCGAGGCACTTTGGTTTCTTTCAAGTTTCTCCTCGGCCATGCTTCTTTGAGCCTCACTGGCCAAACTGTCTTAAACCGCCGGCCATCAGCGCGGTCATAAGTCAGATTGCATGGCACAGACCATAGTAACATTTCGCTCGTCTCTGAGCGCCCACAGGATTAATCCCTCCAGAATGCTGTGTTTAAAATCTACAACTGCATTATTTATGGACTTGCCATGTTTGGAAAGTGAAACCTTACTTAATATTCTTCTATAATGTTTTAAAATTGTGGTGCTAGGCTGACTTGAACTGAAAAAAACTAGAATGCAGTATCCTCAGTTTCTACATCGTCTGCAATCAGTAAAATCGTCATAAATGATTTCGCTCTCCTTTTCTCTCGTCCATGGTGACCTTCAGGGATCGCTAGTCTAGGTCCTCGCAGTTCTTCCTGGACCACAGCGACAGCGTCGGAGGATATGGGTCGCGTGCTCTCCATTTACCGCAAGGACTTCACTCCAACTTCTTGAGCAATGTCAGCCGCTGAATTCCTTCCGACTTAAATAATTATTTTAAAGGCTATTTTTAAAAAAGACAAAGAAATATTCGAAACCATTCTTCTGAATTTCCAGGAAGAATAAGTGGCACAATGCCGCGCGCCATTTAAATTCAATGTTTTTCTTCTAATACTGATCAAGTAGAACCATTTGCAGCGTTTATTTTTTCCTTTACGCGCCGTATAAGATGTAGTGTTTGTTACATAATGCCTTGGGAGTGCTCCGCCATATTATATTTAGTGAACTCCCGCACACGCTTGCGTTTGAAAGTGTCTTCCAGTAAACGGGAGTCTGCGACCTTTTTTCCGGATGCGCCTGTGGCGGCCTGTGGTCTGTGGGTCAGTGTCCTGCCTCCCCGTACGTGCCCGGCCGCGCGTCCCAAGCGGCCCGCACCGCCCGGCACTACACATTTCACATTACACATGGAACGTGCGAATCGGCCCGTTCCGACGGTGAGAACTCTTATCCCCACCCGTGTCTCCTTGCATCTCGAGATAATGCTTGGTAGTTGATGGTAAATCAACACATTTCATTCAGGTTTAACTGTGCACGGGCAAAGATATAGTTGAGTTTAGCCGTCCGCTGATGCAAATAATCAGAATTTTTGAGAACCTGCTCAGCCCAACGGTGCTGTATAACAATACTGGCTTCCGCGCATCCCCGTACGACCCCAAGTAGCAAAAGGTGTCCGTAAAATGTTGGTCGGGTCGGGGGACCCCACAGTCGCAGGGCGCGTGCCGCGTTGGGCGCGTGTGTTAGTGCTTCTTGTGTGTGTGTTTGTGTACGTGTGTTTGTGTGTGTCTGTGCATGTATGTGCAGTGACGCAGGACCTTACTCACGCCGCCATCTGATGTCACTGGACAAATACAGTTTGACGCGCGCGTCCCGAAAGCCATGTTGCCCGGGTGAAATCAGTTGTACATAAAGCAATGCATCGTGTGTAACATGTAGAGCTATGTGAGTCGTTATTTCACCCGCGAACCCGTGGGATCCGACTCGTCAGAGATGGCCGCACATCTCCAAGGATAAAGACAGGCAGCCGTGCAGCTTGCGTTGATACTACAGTTAAAACAACAGAGCCCAGTTCTCCGTACACCGTAGTTTTATCGTAGTTGAACTGTTCCTGAAGTTCAGTTAACGCGGACACGGTAAAAAAATAATCCTTTTTTTCAAAGGATCCTGAGGGGGGCTCTACGTGCACCATCCTTCTAAAAACAGGGTTTTATTTTGCCGTGGAAACTTCAGATTAACTGTGGTTTTCTGGTGTAGTTCAGAATGGAAGTCCTTCCGGGCGAAGACTCGCTGCGCAGACACTGCACGGGAGTGAGGCCCTCAAGTAGAAACGTTCTGCGGACGCCGCCCGCGCCGCGTCCGGCAGTGATCTAGTCGGCGCCATGTTTGCGGGCGTCGAGAACAACGTCGCTCGCAGAACTGTCGTCGTCGGGGCGCCATTTGTTAGCGGCCAAATAAAGCATGAGGAAGGAACGTACACAACCTTGTCTCCCCACGAACTGGCTTTTCAGAAAATAGAGAAAAATTAACAATTCTGTCTACTTATTTTTCGATACGAACATGAAGCGGCGAATATCGTTCAGATATTTCCCGGGGCATGACCTTGTAGTGCAGTATGCTCCAGATCGGCGCGCACATGTCAACAGGCTGCTTGTGATGCTCCCGCCTGCCTTGCTGCCTCGCTGGCTCGCCTACCTCGCTCTGCCACTCCATGGGTGCTACTGTTCGATATGCAAAAGTGTCCGGGGTAAAGGCAGCGCGCTATCGCCAGGTAAAATGGAGCGTATAAAGTAAATTGAGTTATATATCACGGGAGAGTAGACACGCGCGATGCAGTGGGAGACGGGGGAGGGGGTCCGTCCAGCAGTGAGGACCGGCATGCGGAGGTGGCGTCGGAGTGCTTCTGCTTTCGGAGGAAAGAAGTGTCCGTGAGTCCGTCGAAATCCATGAAGCACCGATTTTCTCTAACTCACATATTGTACCTCCGTTTCACGGTACCCGGTGCAGTTTTTCTTCTGCGGAGGTGAGCGAGCAGTGGCATGTGTCGCGTAGGATGGGTGGCACCCTCGCACGGGCGAAGCTGCACACACACACACACACACACACACACACACAGTGTCTACCCGCGAATTTCTCGCTTGACTGGCCGCTGCGATATTCACTCGGGCCGTCGCCGCTCAGTGCAGGCGAGCGGCTCTGAAGACGTGTTTCGGGGGTCACGTGACATGTCTACACGCGAAGGCTCTCCAGCCGCGGTGCACGGGCCGTCCTGCTGATGACAGTGATCCAGTGCTGCAACGAGCAACGGGAGGCGCCCCGCACCCGTCTTCCGGAAAACGTTATTTTCACTAGGCAAACTTTGATCAGTAGAATAAAGAAGAATTGCGCTGCTCCGCGAAGCCAAGTTGTCTCCTTTTGCGTCTCTGGGGACCACTGAGTTTTTTTTTCACAGCGCAGCATACTCGCTTCTCTTTCCACCCTCCGTGACCCCAAAACCAGAGGTCACGCCTCATCCTGGACCCGTGGACCTCTAGCCCACGCGGCAGCGGCCGCGCGGTGACGCGCTGGAACTTCCGATCCCCCCCGGGTCTTCGCGGCTGGGCCCGTCCTCGCTGGGCTCGGAACGGCTCCTGCCGTACAAGGCGCCGTTGTTCGGGCTTGACGGGTCCGCCGAATGTCACGTGTCACGCCTGTTGTCTGGAGCCAAACTTCCCCAGCGCGTCACAGCGTCCGCTCGTTAAGAGCGGATATCAGGCGTCGTAAAGTAACGTAACTTACAACCAATACACACTACACCATACAATATGAAACAATAATTATATAATTGAATAGAAGCATATTTACCCGGATACTGACTTTCGGACTATCAAGTCAGTGCCCGGCCCTCACCGCGGCCCGTTCTTCGTGAGAGGAGCACTGCAGGAAATGTTTTTGGAAATCTGCAAAAAACGTTTGTTACACAGAAATCGATTATTTTTTTTATCGGAAAATTCCAATATGAAGTTGTTACAGTGAGCTCATACAGCCTACGTCCGTCCAGAGTCCATGAACGAGCGTTTGGAGAACCGGACCGCTCACACCCGCTAAACTGTGAAAAAAAAATATATTGCACGGCTAGGGGAAAAATCTGTTTCTTCGGTCATAAAAGGACCCCTGATTTAATGGTCGCGCAACCATGTTAAATTTTCCTGACGTTTTGCCAATTTTTGTTGTGCTATTACGGCTGACCCAGAAACCAATAGGGAAGATACCTCTTTTTCGGCCCCTTGTTGTCGAGGGGGATTACTGCTGGACCAACCGCACCACAGCTACCTGCACCTACCCCTCCCAGGGCTCTCTCATCACCTAGAACTAAAAATTTCAGGACAGAAACCAGTCAAGTGTTACTTTAGCTGCAACGCTGGTCCACACGTACGCTGACGCTCGCTCAAGCAGGAATTAGACCATTAATTACATATTGGTCAGGCCAGGCCCCCGGGCACCTCTGGCTGCTCCCGCACGGCAGCTTTAACAATTTGTTTTGCTACCAGTTATCGAGCAGACACACTGGTACAGAACGTACATTTAGCCTCTGCTGTTTAAGCCTCGCTATGCATCGGCCAGGCTGTCTCGTCGCAGCGACCGCTGAAAGCGACCACCAGTGACCAGCGCCACCGGGCACACGTGTGTGCACCCACGAACGCACTCTGTAATGGCCTCAATGACGTCAACAAGGAGATCCGCACTAAACATACAGCGTTCCTACGGCTTCCTCCGTCATCATCCCTGAGTATCGCCCTCCTGTTGAAGTGCGTGAGGGAGAAAGAGAGAGAAGGGGGCGGGAGAAGAGAGAGAGAGAGACGAGGGGGGGGGGGGGGGGCAGGAGAGTGTGAGCGAAACAGAGCGAGAAGCAGACGGTCTTTATATGCCGGCCTCAAGGAAGTGACGTGCGTCGTTTTAATGACAGATGTGTGTCCACAACCACGCAAGTCCGCGGCGAGCCGCCGGCCAAGAGCCGGCCGCGGCAGCGGGCCCGGTCAGTCGATGGCAACGATTACAGGGGATTACCGCCAGCGACTCCTCGGCGGGTGAAAAATCATACATTGGGTAGTGGGTAGCGGCCGCGATGCGCGGCCGACGTCGACACAGGACGACAAAACGTGCTTGAGCAGCGGAGGAAAGCCACACCCGGCAACACCCCTCAAAAAAAGCTTTGCAAACGAGCATATTTCCGCAATCGGGGCCAGACGCGTACACAGGGCTGGCTCTCGGAGGGGGCGGTGTAGGCCTTTTTTTTTGCCACAGATATGTTCTTTTTTTATTTTGACTGTTATAAAGACTTAAAAATTAATATCTCAACAAGTTACGAATTTGGGCATCTAAAATTTGGTTTACGGACATTTCATAAGTAGTAGATTAAGCGAAAAAAAAAGTTTCATCAAAATCTGAGATTTACTCTTGGTGTGGTGCCGTTCCCTTTTTATCTTACCACCATGACATGCATCACCTCGATTTGTTCTTTCTATGTGCATTCTTCCTTAGTCAAGTCCCCTTTCGCTTCCGCACAGTTTACTCCGGATTCGCGCCGACCGTCCCGCAGCGCCCTCGCCGAGCACCGCCCTCACACAATGCTGCTGCTCATCCTCGCAATCGTTTCGGGAACAACACGCATGTTTGCTGCGGAACAGGAACAGGAATGTGTACAGTCCAGGTCAACATAATTGATCTCGTCGCTTCACCTCTCTCTCTCTCTTGCTCTTCTCTCTCTCTCTCTCCCCCCCCCCCCCCCCTTGTAGGCCCAAAATAGAGTACCGCCGGTGAGGACTCGCATATGGAACTGAGTGGATTGAGGGAGAAATGAGTGATGCATCGCGTCGTCCGTTGAGTGATTTTGCGATACGAGGGAGGTAGAAGAGGAGGAAGCGGTAGGAGAGGAGGCCCCTCTTCGCCGCCCTGCCCGCGCTTTTAGGCCCGGAGTTCGGTCTGCTGCCCCGGCGATGACATCCCAACGGTCCATCGACGTGGGAAAGGGGGATCGAACCCTTAATTCTGGAATGCTCGTGATTCATGGCGGACTTTCGTGAGTCAAGCAGGGAAAGCATTGAATCGAAAAACGTTTGCCAACAGTCTGACTGCGAGGACCAAGACATCTCGAGGAATACAGGCATTCAGTTCAGGTGCACGAGGCACCTCTGCGCTAGATTCAAGCATCCATATTTAAGGGGCTTCCTTTGTCGTAGTCCGAGGATATGCCATTTTCAGTCGAACAAATTTGAGTTTTCTGTATTATTGAACGAATCAGATTTAAGGTGTGCAGAGTTGGCCCCGCTGGGAGCGACTTTCGCTCCAGTCCGCCGCTGCGCCGCAACGGCGCCGCACGCGCCGCGCGGCCGTCTGACGTCCTAGACGGAAGCGACGCGGGCTCGCCGACGCTAATTTCTGTTTTCGGGTTCGATTTGCAGCGCAGCAGGCCGCGGGTCGCAGGCCGCCACAGGCCGCCACAGGCCCCTCTGACGTACTGTTTGTGTGTCGCCGCGCGCCACTTTCTTGCGCTATGTTTTCGCCTGCCAATAAGCCGGCTGGTCGGTCCTTACGGTCACGTGTGGCTCTGCCGCGTCCGTCAGCTGTCAGCGTTTCACACACCGGCCAAATACTCTTCGCGCTTCCAGGCAAAAAGTAAACAATTAAAAGAACTGTAAAAAAAAACGTCGCGTTGGTGTCTCTTTTGTTCTCTCGGTCGCTATTCTGAAAAACGTCCCAAAAATACACTTTTGACAATATTTTACGATTTTTCCATGCTGAAAAAACTGAAATCTGAGATCCGCAACTCAGGTCAAACACAAAAAATGGGATGTTTTGAGGGTTATTAGGAGAAGAGTCTGTTTAAAAGAGGAAATCCTGTGCTTGTATAAAAATTTGTTTTAAAGCAGACACGTGTGAAAGATTCGAGCTTGCGACAAATGTGAGCCTGCGCCGCTGCGCCGACGATGGCCGACGACGCCGCCCGGCAAAAACAATACTCCTGCGCCGCCGCGTCAGCGCGTATGAAGAAACCAGCGACTCTATTCGCCGAGTGTAAATGTGTGTAACAGGTTGACTGTTATTATTTTAATCGTTATAGAATACGGACTTAGTGCTCCAGCTGGAGTGATCCTGTTCCTATTGGCAGCACGACGGCGACGCTAGGTGACGATATCTTCGATCAAGGTTATAGAAAAGCGTAAAAAAATGATAAAAAAAATCGTCGTGGGGAGCCGTGCTAGGCTCACGCCCGGGCACTCACGCGCGATTAGTTTCATTTTTCGCGCGCTTTTTCATGAGAACCATTTCCGACTGACCTGCCTGGCCCGCCAACACCTTTGGCCTGCAGCGCAATTGCACTGGTTACGACGCCACCTTCTTGTCATCCACTTTTTCCACACGCAGATCTTCTAATTATCAAAGAGCACCGCGTTCACCCCTCCCCCCCCCCCCCTCCCCGCGTAGGTACGTTGGTACCCCCTCCATCATGCGCGCCACGCACACACGTGGGCTGCTCGACGCTCTTGCTGGCCACCCTCATTGCCATAAGAGATCTCGTGGGTATGAAAGTCAGATCATACGTTCAAGTACGACTAAGCAGCTCTGAAAAATAAACTCTGGAGGCAGTGAATATGCGGTAAGCCTGGTCGAAAAGCCAGTCGTCGTGGACCTATTAGTCCGCGACAAACACCCCACCTCCCACGTGACACGGTGTGAGTGTGTGTGAGTGTGATGATGGCACCGTAATTGTCTCGCTGATGTGCGCATCCCACCTTGACCCTGGCTGGCCCTGCAGCAGACGACGCAGCAGGCGACGCCGCCGCGCGTGCATAGCAGCAGGCTGGCGCTAGTCTACTTTCCGGCCACAAAAAAGCTTTTTATCTTGTTTTTATTATTTTTGGCTTTTGGAGAGGCGCGATAGCGTGGAATTAAAACAGTAATAACTTGGTAGAGTGTAAGTGTTGGAAATGGAGGAAAGATTTAATGGAGCTCCTCGTCGGGACCACGACTCTACCCAAAAATGTACAATGATTGTGTTGATTGTTGTTACTGCTTGGCGTCAACTTCGAAATGCAAGTCTGTCTTACGGCTTTTTGACGGCCGCTTGCACCCAACTAATGTGCCTATGCAACTACAGTGCTCTTTTCAGATATTTCTGTTCACACTTTTCCAATCGCTGGTTGTGTGTTGATTGTCTCCAAACTCGTTCAATTATTGTCTTCAATTGAGGAACTTCCTGGGTACTCTAAGGTAACCCGAAATACAAGCCGTAGTGAGAAACGCAGGTGAGATGCGAAATCCACGGTGACGACATGACGAACATGCTGCATCATCGCTCAACACTTTCAAGTTCGATACTTTATGGATGTTGGGTTTCGCGGGCCCTCCGAGACGCGCTGCGGTTTCGCGGTAACAAAGTGAAGGTATACCCAGAAGGTGGCGAGGCGCCGTGTGTGTGTGTGTGTGTGTGTGTGTGTGTGTGTGTGTGTGTGTGCGCGCGCGCGTGGCTTTGCCGCCTCTGGGTCAGGGGGTCACTCCCCGGTCGCGCTCAGCCGGTACGTTTCTTTCGTTTTTTGACGTCAGGTTCGTCACCGGGGTGTCTCGCTCGCATCGCCTGCTCGCGCGCGCTTCCAGAAGAAAGACCTCTGGCCGTCACTTACCCTGCTGGCTGCAGGCGTCGTCTGCTCCGCCGGCGTCGCCGGCTGCGCCACAGGCAGCCACAGGCAGCCACAGGCAGCCACAGGCCGCGGCCCGCCGAGCTGTTTGTTGTTTGTTGGCACCGCCGCCGCTGGCCGCACCGTCGCTACCCCGGCGCCGGGTGCACATACCACGTAGCTACGTGGAAGGATTTGTGTTAAGCCTGCAGTTTTACGACAGTTTAAGTGAAGTTACAGTGCACTGAGCACGAGAAATAACAGTGCGTCCGAAAAAGCTACTACTTTCTATACATTTAAACACTTGACTGTCCAAAAACTGCAGTTTTTCTATAGTTCCATGGTGTAGTTACAACTGTAGATCCTCCCATCCCTCCCTCCCGCCTCCTGCAAGGTCATACCCCACTGTCTTCTTTCTTTCTTACATTAATTAAGGACATTGCGGGATGAAAGGAGACAGAAGTCTTGTGCCAGGGCTGCGACCGCCCGGCCCGGCCGTCGTGAACAAGGGGTAGCGCTGCAGAGAGTTTCACACCGCAGCATCGTACACGAGCTGACTGAAAATGTTGTGACGCTTCGCTCCCGTTGGCGGTGTGTTACGACCGAGGGGACCCTCACTTCCAGAAGAAATGTACACAGGATTGTGAGAATGTGTGGATTGTCTCGGATTCCCCCGGATTGTGGGTCAATTTCTTAAGGATTGTGTCGTCAACGCGTCCTTTAAGTGCGCCGGTTTCTCGGCGGTGACCTTTATTTTTAGAAATCTGGCCTACCTTCCAGGGGGCGTGCTTGCAAAATGAGCCTTTTTGGGAGATATCAACCATTCATGAGGATTGTGGAATGTCACGGATTGTGTGGAGGCGTGTACACGGATTGTCTCTTGTGAGGGACCCCTCGGTTACGACCCAATAATCGGCTCACACTACAGCGGATCTACCCCGCGCACCCTAAAGAGGGACCCTCACGGGCCGCGCGGTGGTTTTCTGTGTTGGTCTGCGGGCTTCTGCGGAACCCTCCGGACACTCCAAAACGGAAAATAGATGAACACGAATACTTCCAGGGCAGACCAGTGGGAGAAGGACTATTGCACGTCCCCTTCCGATATGAAGCCTCGCTGGAAACGCCTGTTGTGCGTGAACACGGGTGTCCTCATGCTGACACAGCGGGGCGTGCCGCCCGAAAGCGGACGGACGGCCCCCGTCGCTAGTCATGGCTCCGCCGCAGCAGACGACACGCGCCCGCGGAACGGTCTACTGCGTTCCTGGCATGGAAATCGAACGGTAGGCATGTGGAGCAGCTGTCATGTCTGCGCCGTCGTTAAAAGCGACATGTCGCAGACAAAAGCTCACATCGGCTGTTGGCACTGTCCGATCCACTGGACCCGGGGTACCTCTCCCCATTTTACTGCATCTCCGCGAGCACACAACACCCACAATGTACGGAGAATAAGTCCACCGCCGCTCTTTAATCGCGCTCAAGCGTCACGCCTCGTAACTGAACTCGGCCGGCTAGAGCACGGCGCGCCGCCAATGCTTCGGCACGCTTCCACGACATTTTTTTTCTTTCCTCATTTCGCGCGGGAAAATTCCGCAAGATGGCGCCGGCCGTCCGGTGCGCAGACCACGTGCACCGCCACGCGCGCGCCACGCATCGCGCCACCGCGCACGCGACGCTGTGCAACGCGACATTTCTCATCAACCGACTGCCGCCGATAAATTATTATTGTTTTCGGCCGGCCATCCCAGTGATGAGCACGGCAGTAAATTATGTGTGAAAACACGTGTGAAAAGCCATGTACGTATCACGCTGGTAATGCAAGCGAGGCGAATCCAATGGGGTCTTTAACGTACACCTTTAAAAATAATGTCAGATCAAAGTGATAGGATAAAACGTTTGGAGATAAAATTAAATGGAATCGATAAGAAAAAAATCTTGAAAATCAGTGTACACCAGAATCGCGGCTGGCCTCTTGGCCGATGATGCGCGACTCTCCACTACTATTGCCAGTTTTGTAATTTGGTGCAAGCGAAGCGTAACTAGCGTCACTTATCGTCACATTTTCTCTGCAGGAATTGTGCCCGATACAATGGAAAGGGGTGCTTTCTTGCGGTGGCCAATATTGGTCACTTTCCCCCTGCTGCGTTTGCAGCAAGGGCGGTCAGGACTGCCACACCGCAGCGGCGGCGCCTCCAGCAGAATATAACTTCAGGAGCAAACAGGGCGCTCCCGCCGCCGGAAGTCGCTCCCGAATTCCAGAGGCACACTTGGCCGGGGGAGGGGCTCATGGTCAGACGCAATCGTACAACACACGACCGTAAAAGTGCATCCGACGACAGGTTTTGTAGCCCCGCACCAGGTCCGCCTCTCAAACAGAAGGACCCCCTCTCCTCCTCCGAAGGACCGCTTGTGGCTTTGCACGTCAGCAGTTATGCGGAAGTCGGTGTGAGGGCGTGATAATCTACTTGTGTGTGAGTTCAGAGGCAGAGTGGCGTTGCGGGTAGTCACGAGTACGCATTACCTAATAAAATATATTTTTATTATACGTTTTTATAAAAACAATATACACATCAATCTTGAAAAAAAAAAACGAAAACACAAAAGAGAGACCATACGTCCTCCGCTCACGAACTTCAATGTGAAGCCGAGGCGGTCGCGCAGGTCCGCACACCTATTTTGAGGTTGTTAGCTTACTGAGGTATATCGTATGGACTCACAATATCATAACAACAGGCGCTGGCCACGGCATCACGGCGCAGGCGAGGAGGTTATTTCCGACGGGTCAGGTTTGTACCCGCGCCTAGCGCCTGTTTTCATTTCATTTTAACGAACATAGGGCACTCCGGAGAAGACCAAAACGGAAGTAAGAAGGCGTAACGATCAAGATCGCAGCGAATAGTGCGATAAATCGCATATTAGTTTAAAAAAACAACAAATTTGGATTCCTTATAATTTTTCCAGCGTTTGTTCAGGATCATGACAATCTGGCTTCCGTTCCCGCTTCCCCCGGAGTACTTCTCTAATCGGCTAGTGAAAGGGCGACTCTGAATGACACAGCACGATTCAGAACTCGTATTGTGTTTGCCTATCGAGCTGAATTTTTAATGGTGTCGCTAACGTTGAAATCAGATGCATATCTGGAGGCGTCGCCCGAGGCAAATTGGCAACGGTTTGGTAACTACTGTATGTTGGTTAGTAAAAGACACATGACAGACAAAGAGGAAGAAAACATTCCCGGTGCGCCGACACCGACTCCGGCGGCCGTCCGCATGCAGTCCAGACAGAGTCGGTGTCGAGGCACGGCAGAAAAACACTCGATCCTCACAGGATATCAAGGAAACAGATGGCAAATCCTCATCATTTACATCAAACTATTTACAGGAGTCTACCCAAAACGAAAGGAGAGCGAGAGAGATAGAGCGAGGGTTCGTTGTTGGAGTGCACGGCAGTGCGCAATTAGTTTACCTCTCTCGCGTATACAATATTTTTCAGACTGCAGAGCCTTGTCGTTCTCACAAAATAAATATTCAACCATTCCAGGCGTTAAGTCTTCAACACCTAGTTGACACAAAGCGATAAATCAATCGTGGGCGACTTTTTCTAGGGGACTCTGATGGCACTCAGTGGTGCCCTCCGAAAAATAGCACACAATCGACTTGTCACTGTGATCGTCACGAACGTATGACTTGATTGTGACGCGATAAAAAAAATATGTGCGCTTTTGTACCACTTAAAACAGTCATGAGCTAGGCCTAGGTTTTTCCCTTCCCACGGGTCATTTTTCGTGTGTTCCCTCATCGATTTGTAAAAACGGTAGTGGACGGTTCAAAATTTTGGCGCCACCGAGAGTGGGGCGCGTTCTCATCATGGCCTTTACCTATGGCGAACTGTGACCACTGCTTGGTCACACCTTGGTCACGCCGGTCACTTCTTGCCCAGGTAAGGCGAGTACCGGTGCGCAGCGACCGCCTCCTGCCAGGCCCGGTAGTCCGGCGTGGGCAGCTGGTCGCAGGGCGTCAGGGGGTTGCTGCAGGAGAGAGAGAAGAGGGCCATTAAAGTAGCGCAAAAACAAACACACACACACACACACAAGAATGCGCCGAGACAGCAAGAGAACACACGTCGTAAATGGCTGACAGTCAATAAACAAGCTGTGAGTGACGTGTGACGTGCAGGTGCGCCATTACTGGAGTGACGTCACGGCACAGAGCGCTGCCGAGCACGATGGGAGGCCTACGCGCACGGCGCCGCGCCGCGCTCCAGCCGCGGCACCCGAGCAGCCCAGCGCCACAGTGCGGCGTTTTCCACTCGTTAACGTCACCTCTTTGTGACGTATTTATGTTTTGTACGCAAATGAATAATGCGTCCCGAAAAAAAAAACATCGAGATATTCCGGCTGTGTTGCTGGTACCAGCTAAACTAGGCACGCGTGTTTTCCCAGTGAGCAAGTGTTTTAACCATCGACACGTCGTATTTTTGCGCAGTGGTTTGTTCGTACACACTGATTTATTTTTGATACCCTCTGGCAGTGTCCGTCCGGGCTACTCACTCGTGGGCGGGGAAGTTGAGCGCCTGGGGCTGCATGTTCTGGATGTTGTCGGCGTTGTCGCAGAACAGGCGCGACAGGCTGTACTTGCGGATCTCGTCCAGTTGCTCTGCGGACGGAAAGAGTTTGGCGATTACGTACGATTTTCAGCCTCAAAGAAGTTGTTCGAAAACTACACATGTTTAAGAGTCGTTGACTTGATTTTAGCGTCTGAGAGGGTGCACACCAAAAGTTATGGGACAATCTTGTCCCACAAAATGTTTGGATTTTAAGCAAAACATAGATGAGATACAATTCGAAGCATAATTATGGGACATATTGTATTTCGCATGTTACAATTTGTCCCACCTTTACGTTACACACTGTCCCAATGTCGTGTCTGCTTACAAAACGTAACATTTCATTGGACAAAATTGTCCCATGGACATTTAGAGGATGGGTGGGGCACCGGCTCACCTGGGCTGAAGGGGTTGGGGCTGTTGCCACTCTCGAAGAAGTACCGGTCGCCCACCCTGGCGCGGTAGAACTGCTCCATGAGCATGCAGTTGAAGGTGGGGCCCGCCTCCGTGCCGGGCACGTGCCGCTCTAGGGAGCCGCCCACGGTGAAGTCCACGTCGTCGGGGTGCAGGTACAGCGACGCCAGCTTCTCGATGTTCTGGAAGGCGGCCACACAGAACCCCGTGAGAATTTTATGTACCGGATTGTACGAAACATTCAAGCACAAGGTCGGTACTAAATTTGTAAGGTAAGCTTTAGCAAGTTGACTCGAAGTTCACCAACATTTTGCTAATTTGACCATTATGACCCACATCCTTTCTTCTCCCCGGACAGGGCTGAAATGCTGGTTGGGTCAATAAGTGCCCCTCTAATGTAAAACGTAAAACGTCCGTGGAAATTTTCGACCGCACATTATTTCAAGAACTGCAGCCCTCGTCGGGGTCCTCTCCCCCCATCTAGTACCTCGGGGCTGATCTGGTCCTGGAAGTCCTGGAAGGAGTGCGCGCGCTTCAGGCCGCAGAACTGGCGGTAGTCGTTGTAGGAGGCGAGGCCGTGGTCGCGGCCGCGCTGCACGTCGATGGCGCGGAGGTCGAGGCCGAAGGGCCGGCCGGACCGGAACAGGAAGTCGGTGATCTCGCTGGTGAACCACTGGTCCGAGGCCATCTCAGGCTGCGTCGTCAGGCCACGGCCCAGGTCGTCGAGGCCGTCGCCCTGCTCCAGGACCGAGGGCCGGTTGAGCACGTCGCTGAAGCGCAGCCTGCCGTACGCCTGCCGGTGCTCCTCCACCAGGCTGCAAAGCGGTATGAAAAATTCAGACTTCATTAAAAATTGCGTTTATGAAAAATTCAAACGGGCCGGCTTTGGATATAGTCTAAGTAACCAGGGGGCTGAGGAGGTGCTTCACATATTAACAGCACAGTTTTTCTTTGTCTTAAAAAAAGCACTCTGGAGGACTTCCTAATGACAAGACAGGGGGCGGAGACCAGTGATTTTCGCACGTGACGGAATCCCTCCCCGCCAACCCTAACCCCGTAATGACGGGGTACCGCCGGGTACCGCCCGGCACCGCAGGGGAGGATCGGAGGGGTCTTGTTTAATAACCAGACAGTTTTTTTTTAAAGCCGTGTGTCGAAACTGACTCATTCCTCGACGTATTCCAACTAATTGACTTGATGGGAAGGGCGTCTCGGGTGGGTGAGCGTGCTGACGAGGGTTGTCACAGCCTTGACGCAATGGCATTTTTAAAATAAAACGTCTTCCTGTTTGGCGCGGGAATCGCGGACTGATTTGAAGTTTGTTGACGTTCGGGGAACGGTACGACGGTACGACGGACAATGACGGCTTCTCTTACTCGAGGTGGCCGGCGATGAGCGAGTGGAAGTATCTGAAGGCGGCGGTGGCGTGTCCCTGCAGCACGCTGGGGTCCACCTCCTCCCGGTAGTCGTTGATGTGGCCCTGCGCCTTGTACAGGATGCCGTGGCGACGCAGGTTGTCACCGCCTGCCAACAGAGCGGTGCGTCAGGGGCTGCAAGGCTGTGGGGGCTGCGGGCCGAGGGCGGGGCGGCGGGTCTCACCGAGGAAGAGTGGCAGGTACTCGTAGTACGAGACGAACTGGTACTGGGCGATGTTGATCCTCCTGGCCTCCTGGTAGAGGGTCTCGTCGTCCCAGTGGGGGTTGAGGTGCGCGAGGATGCCGGCGAGGCGGTTGTGCTCGCGCAGGAGCAGCACCTGCAGCAGCGTCAGCTGCGGGTTCTGGTTCACACGCACGTCACCTGGAGACATTTTAGGAAATAATTATACGACCTAAATATGACCATGGTCATGGAATAAAATGTTGTGTACAAATGCAATCGTGAGAATTTCAGTTAAGAGTTTGGTCTTAACGAATATTTGACACAGAAATGATATAAGAAAAAATCGCATGGCATCATAAAAATCTGGCATATTTGACAGTAATCACATAAAGTAAACAAGTGTCTGACTTTGTTTTAAACGTTTCGGACTGACAGGCGCGAGTCCACCCCGTGCCGTCCCTAGACCCGTCGCTACAGAAGTGATTGCGGGTGAGACTTGGCGCGTACTCACCGGCCAGGTAGCAGACCTCTCCGGGGCCCTCGCCGTCGCAGACCTCGGTCTTGTTGGGGTTGGTGGGCGGGTACTCGCGGCCGCGGCGCACCTCCACGATGAGCCGGCCGCCCTGGCGCTCCCGGAGCGTGTCGGCCAGCGCCTGGTTGGAGCCGTACACCAGCGACAGGTCCAGGAAGGACGTGACGGTGGTGAGCTGCTCGGCGGGCTCGTAGCCGTTGCCGCAGCCCTGCATGGCGTCGGTGGTGGACCGGACGAAGTTCATGCAGCCCTGGCGGTAGGGCGCGAACACGGGGTCGTTCCTGGGGATGAGGATCGGGTAGCAGACGTCGGGCGCGCGCTCCACGGGCAGCGCCACGGACCCGTCCTCGGAGCAGCAGCTGGTGGAGTACGGCTCTGCGGAGGAGAACACCGGGATGTAGTACGGTGTAGTACGGTATAGTCACCTGGTGATTCAGAAACGCCGCACTTTTTCTTGGATATGCGATGTGCCGCGACGCACTGTCTCCGTCTCTTACTGGCTGAGACAGCAAGAGACGGAGCTAGTGCGTTGCGGGATTGCATATCTCACCTGATATAGTACGATGCAGTACGAGTATTCACAATATGTGCGAAATTTAAATTTGGGTGAAAAATTGAATTTGAGTGCGAGTTTTGGTGTATGAATGTAAAATTTTACCTGTACATGAGTGTTAATTTTGGATGTGAAGGTCCGTGGAGATTTAACTTTGAGTTTGAAAAGAAAATCAAAACGATAATTTGTGTGTAAATTTGAATGTGAGCATGAACGTAACATCGAATGTGAATTCATGTGTTCCCCAGATTGCGATGCAGGTTCCGGAAGGACGTAAGAGCGTACAACCCACATCACACACACACACATACACAACTTATTTATTATTTCTCTCTCTCTCTCTCTCTCTCTCTCTCTCTCTCTCTGCTGCCGGGCGCGCGAGACACCGCCGGCCGTCTCGCTTGGCTCCTCATGAAATTGGCAAGCTTCCTCCGCTGCTGATCCTGATCTAGTCACTGAACCCTGCCGCAGCCGCCGCCTGCGATGATGCAACGACGGCCCGCTAGGCGGCGCGAGGCTAGGCGCGAGGCTAGGCGACCAGTCGCGGGCCGCTTAGCATGTGTCCCCCGACAACTGGGCCGGCGGCGGCGGCGTGTGCACGTGTACCGCCCGCGCGGGCGGCGGGAAAACTGGGCGAGTTTGAATCGGAGCCCGCGGCCGCACTTGTGCCAGCGCCGGCTGCCCCAGCTGCCCCAGCTGCCCCAGCTGCCCCGGCCGCGGAGGGGCTGCGATCGGGGCGGCGGCCGCACCACCGGCGGGGCTGTCGGAATACATTGACTGGTGGAATTTCCATACCAGCGAGCAGCGCGGCTGATGTCGGGCGCGGGCGGACCGGAGCGAGCGGTGTACAATGCGCGCCGGGAGAGAGACAGAGAGAGACACAGAGCGAGGCAGAGAGATAGAGAGGCAGAGGCACAGCTCGACAGAAAGAGACAGACAGAGCAACAAAGGGGCAGAGAGAGAGAGAGAGAGAGAGAGAGAGAGAGAGAGAGAGAGAGAGAGAGAGAGAGAAAGACTGCACTCCACGGCCGGCGGCGCCGCGAGCGCAGTGTATGGTGGCATATGAGTGGTACTTAGCGGTACTTAGAGGCCGCGCACGGCCGCGCGGCGGCGTCTGATCAGACGGAATCAATTAAGCCAATTAATCGAGGTGGTGGAAAACGAGGCACCTGCGCTCTCGCACCTGTAGATTTCATCCGAAAACCCCATCCTTGTTTTCCACGGTTTAAGTTCTTTCCAGCACTAATTGGTTGGGCTGCTGTTGAGCTATTCAGGAAAAGTGCCCTCAATAAAGAATTTAATTGCGTTACACGTTCTAGCTGCAGAGAGGCGGGCGGGGGCGGAGGGGATTGTGAGCGAGGCGCCTGGAGGGTAGACAGTGCCGCCGCACACCCGAGCGTCGAGGCGGCGTCGTTGCCTATCCCACACTTCGCAGGCGCTACGAGGAGAGAGAGAGAGAGAGAGAGAGGAGAGATGACGATGGAGAGAGAGACGGTGAGACAGGTGTAAGGGCTGAGAGGACAGGCGGCTGCTGCACCACCAGTGACGCATGCAGCTGCCACGGGAGCTGCGCACAGGTCCGGCTTCGGCGGTTGTCGCCGTAGACACTTTAATTGCTGCTCCGGGGAACGCCAATAGGATCCTGGCCGGCCAGTCTTGCATATCCTGGCGACGTGTCCTGCTGGCGACGCCCGGCCGCGGCCACGCCCAGTCGGTGCGCGGGCCTGCTGGATACGGATCTATTCGCCACGCGCCGGCTAGACGAGAGAGAGAGAGAGAGGGAGAGAGAGAGAAAGAGAGGGAGAGAGAGAGAGGGAGAGAGAGAGGGAGAGAGAGAGTGAGAGGGTCAGAAACGGGAGGCGGGCAGTGCGTGGCATATCTTTGCAGGCATCCGGCGACGCACACTAGCCAGAGCCGGTCAAGTGTCGCCTCGGCGAAGAGATTGAGTGAACGAGACAGAGAGGGAGAGTTTGAGTTTGAGTTTGAGTTTTATTTAACTGAAGGTACAAAAAGACTAAAAAGTCCTACTAGAGTACCAATGTACAGGTATTTAGATACATACAATCCAGTTCAACAAAGAAGAATAAATAAGGCGCTTAAGCTACTAAAACAGGGTGAAGAAGATACATAACGTAGTGACGCAGAGGGTTAATTAAAATTGAGAGGCAAGAAGGTGATTTTTAAGCTGAGACTTAAAGCTGTACAATTTTTTAGTAAGAATATGCGCAGGTACAGAGTTCCACAATAAAGGTCCGGTAATCCAGAACGCCCCCCTTCCCATGTCCGTACGGTGCAAGGGAGAGAGAGAGAGAGGGAGAGAGAGAGAGAGAAGAATGAGAGAAATGGAGAGTGGCGTACGGTGCGCGGCGGGAACGAGAGAGAGAGGGAGAGAGAGAGAGAGACGGGGGGGGGGGGGGAGAGAAAGGGAGAGTGACGACGGGCGGCGTGGAGTATGAGCTGCTGCTGGTGACTAGAAGACCGCCGTGCAGATTGTCGTCCTGCAGTTGGTCGGTCGGTGGACATAATCAGAGCGCTCGCGCACACACACATGTCACACACACACATATACGTACACACACGCGACACACACACACACACGGGGAAGGTGTTGACCTCCAGCGGCGCCGCGTGTTTACCAGTAGCGGCGGCGCTGCCCGGCGCTGCCGTGGTGGCCGAAGGACTCCGCCGCTGCTGCTAAATCAGCTCGGTGCGCGCGGCGAAAAGAGAGACATAGCAGTCCGGATTATACCGTCCGGGCCCTGTCCTGCTATGTCCTAGTGAGGCAGCGAGAGCGACAAGGAGAGGGGATACCGTCGAGGCGTGTCCCACCTTGACCCCCCGCGAACAACCCACGCCAACGCAGCAGGGGTGTTGGCGGATATGTGACGTCTGAGAACGACACCTCTCAGAACGCTCGCTTATACTCCCGAGAATGTTGACGCTATCAGATAGCGCCCCCGTGAGTTACTTCGTTTGTGAATACCCCACGTGAACACCCCGTAGAATGACCCTCGTGAACATCCCATTGTGAAAACCTCCGTGAATATACCCCGCGCGGAAACATCCCTGTGAACACTTCTCGAGAGCATCCCCGTGAATACCCCCACGAATACCCCTTCAGAAAACCTCGAACATCCCCGTGAATACCCTCGCGGATACCCCTCGTGAACACCACCGTGAAGACCCCCCGGAAACACCCTTCACCAACACCCCCGGGAGAGTTCCCCGAGCACGGCATACTCACTGGCCTGCGTGTTGCCCATGGCCATGGACATGTCGTGGGTCATGATCTGGCCCCACTGCATGGTGAGCAGCGTCCAGCGCTTGTCGTTGATGGGCACGTCGGGGAAGAGCACGACGGAGATGGCGCGCGCCGACGGCAGAGGCTGCCCGGTCACGGAGATGGCGGGCGCGTGGACGCCTGGCGGTGAGAGGGTCGCACGCACAAAAATGATTAGTTGTCACAACTAACTTATTTGTTGATTTTGAGACAACCACGAAATTCAGTTACGGGGACTGAGAATTCGTTAAGGCAACCAATATTCTCAGTTCCCACATCGAAATTTCTGTTGTTTTTTTTTTTCAACTTTTCCAATGCAACTAAAACTTAGTTCCTCCAACGAAATATGGCAAAATTTAGTTCTCGTAACTTAATTTTGCGATTGTCCCAAAATCAACAAACAAATTCGTTATGCCAACTAATCCTTTTTTAATCCGTGCGGTGCGGTCAGGAGACGCACCGCGCCGCACCGCGCTGCTGTACTTACCGTCGGCGTACTTGGCGGGCACGAGGCGCGCGTACCGGGTGCCGGCCATGCCCCAGGTGGGGCGGCGCAGGTTGTTGCAGGAGCCGTCGATGGTGCGGTAGGCGGCCGTCTTCTGGCAGGCGGCGGGCGGCGCCACGCACTCGGCGCGGGGCCCGGCCGCCAGCGGGTGCAGCTCGGCGCCGCCGTACCTGCGCACACAGGGGGGGCTCGTCAGGGGCTGCGACCTCGTCAGGCTGGGGATAATTGGGGACCCGAAAAGGAATTATGAAAAATTGATTTGAGATCGTTTGGTGGCAACGCGAGAGAGCGCGGGGGCCCACCGCAGACGACGGCGGATGGCGGCGTAGCACGGCTCCCCGCCGACCACGGCCGCACCAAAATAAGAAAGTAAACGGCCCGCGCGCAAGCGTCCCGCCCCGCGAGATTTGCGTACGCGAGGCCGTATTGAGGCCGGCCCACAGTTTGCGCCCCGTGAGATCGGCTCCTGACGGCTCGTACCGACTGAAGCCACTTTGCGCCGTACGGGGAGCGGCGGCTCATAAAACCGCCAGCGGCCGCAGCGAAGTCCTGGCCGGCACTGCGTGTGAGCCGCCTAATGAACTCCTAGGACTCTGACGAGGACCTCGTCTAGCACCCGATGCCGCGTCTATGTCGTCTAGGGGGACCTCATCTACGACATTGTGCAGGACCTTGTCACCCTGGAGCTCGGAAACCTCGTCATTCATCTCTTGGCCACGTCCAAGGACCACGTCTGACCGTTTCTATAGAGCGTAGGACGTTTATAGAGCGCCTAGGCCCACGACGTCTACGACCACAGGTTGACGCCTAACTTCGACTCGGACGGCGTCTAGAACTACAGGACGGCACCCTGCAGGTCTAGGACCTTGTCTAAGGCCCGCCTCTGGGACCACGTCTAGGACCGGCTGGCGCACATGTCGTTTAGCATGAATGATGGGCGCTGCCGCCCTTGGGAGCGAACCGATCGAAATGCAACGCTATGATTTTTATGGCGTAAAAATCTTCCTAACGGGTCTGCCGGTGCAATGGGGCGACATGCTGACTGCGCGAACAGCCCGCGTTTACTAGTCAGCCTCGCAGCCGCGACCAAAGAGAGATACTTCAAGAGGGTAAAATATTTCCGGACACAAAAAATTCGACGAATAAGAAATCGCGTTCGGTCGCGTCCCGCAGTTAGCCGGCGAGGCTGTGTAGCTCGCGGGAGGGCCGCGAGTAAACACTCCACGGTCATCGCACGGCGCGCGGAATTTCTCATACGACTCTCGCGCACGCGAACAACGAATGTGCGGCCGCGCAAGCAGCGCACGGAGCACTCCGGGGGCACTCCGGCGGGCTCTATACCGCTTCCTGAAATATCTGGCACCGAAAGCCGTCGTTCGCATCTCAATAACGGCTCTCCCATGCTATATCTGCCCGGCCTCCCCTGCCGCCCGGCCACTGCACGCCGCCGCCGCGCACTGCGGGCAGGACCGTCTGCTGACATTCTCATACGCGCAAAGGTCATGTGACCCCATTTCATTAAAAAAAAACTGAAAAAAAATACCGTCTAACTCGCGCAGGTTCAAAAACTGTAAATCAAGCGCGGCAAAATTAAAAAGAAACAAAACACTGGGGGAAAATCGTTGCAAAAAAAAAAGAGGCGACGATGCGCAGATGAGTTTTTGAGTTGTTACGATATAGAACGGAACCTAACCTACAAGCGCAGTGGCGGCGCGACACCCAGGTGAGATGCCATCTGCAGGTGCGGCGCGGCGCCGCCCGGCCAGGAGCGATTAATAAACGCGAGGCCAAGTTCGCAACATTTTCACCGCGCCGCTGCTATCCGCCTGTACGCACGCAACTACTCCCGCCGCGACGGCATTTTCGCGCGACGGCGACGGCCTGCCGCACGCTCTTAATCGGGCTGTTTACTTGGGGACGTTTTGTACTATCGCCTGCAATGCAAATCTTGTGAATGTGTGTGTGTGTGTGCGTATTCTCAATGCGGAACGGGAAGGTGACAAGCAGAGCGCGCGGGTATGGGAGAGTCTGTGAACCCTGTCCGCGACGCACGTCGAAATGTGCGCGTAACATAGCAGTAGCAGCAGAACCGGGAGCGGCGCGGCCGGCTGGGCGCGGCCGGCCGCTGACTGATCAGGGATGTGAAAGGGGATTGCTGTTGTTTCCGCGTGGGGTGCGGTCCGCCGCTCACATTCACATTCACATGGAGGCTACGCCGGACGGGGATGACGTACTACAACACTATGAGGGGCGTGTTGTGGGGCGCTCTGCGGGCCGCGTGCAGTCCGACCGGCCGGACGGAGCAAAGAAAAATGCAGATTTTTCCCGCCACGTTGCTGCGCCTCCCGTGTGCTGCCTGCCTGCGTGCGTGCGTGCGTGCAGGAAGGCTGCGGCGCACGCACGCGGGCCCTCCGTGCGCGCACGCGGCCGTGCACGGCGTGCACGAGATGTGTCGGCAACAGCGACAAACACGTGCACTCGCATCATGGTAATCCCTCCGTCCGCGACACGAGGCGCCGCGGTGTGCGCGGGAACATTCAAAATCGTGGCGGGATTATCCCGAGCCAAAAATGTAATTTACTTTGTAAAATCTGATATTTTTAAAAAGACGCACGTAAATCCCTGTGGAGACTGCCGACTCACCCGGTGGCAGTGAGGAAGTTGTGGCCCGGCTGGAAGTAGGTGGGCACGGCGACGGGGGCGCGGGGCGGCGGCGGCAGCGGGCGCACGGGGCTGTGGTACACCACGGTCGGCACGGGATGCTGGACGGCGTGCTGGACGGCGTGCTGGAGGCCGTGGTCCTGGAGGGCGAGCGGGCTGTCCAGGTAGGAGACGGCCTCGGCGGTGGGGCTGCCGTACCCGTGGAACACCTCGATGCTGGACTGCGCGGGCGGCCCGTACCCTGCGGCACCGATGGTTATTACCATATTAGCGTGGTGATGGCATTTCATGGAAGAAATCAACATGTCAAGTAAACGCGATAAAGACAGTTCCATTTACACAGAAGTTTGGGGCGCAGCCCAACGGAGCACTTTTGTCTTGCACCATTTCCAGCTTAGCACACTTTGAATGGCAGACTGCATGGCGTCCCCCCCCCCCCCCTCCCAAGCTCGGTCGACTCTCACTCTCAATGTATCGAAGGCATCTCGGCCTACCTATCCGGAGAACAACACCGGATCTATTAGCCTTCACGGCTCGCCTCGGGGCCCACCATAACAGTGTGATGTGATTGATTTGAATGGGCGCGTGGCGTTGTCCGTGTAGATCATGCGCCAAGCCCTCGCAGCTCCTGCCGCGTACGTGAGGAAGGTGAACATATGGGCTGCAGAACTACAGGACTACATACGCCCGGACTATAGAGCACCATTACGTTTCAGAGAAAAGGGGGGATGAGGGGGTCGAAATTCTGCGATTAATTCAAAAACAACCCTGCGGTTAACCGACGTGTTACAATACAGCCTCCGCAAAATAAAACTGCAAATAATGATGAAAAACTGCCGCGGCGTCGGAACGGGACTCCGGCCACTGTAGTCTGTAGTCTCATCAATGGCGGGCCGCGCCCCATTTGGCTGTCGACTCGCGGACCGTGAAGACAATAACATTACGTCGCGGCTCTATGCCAACAAACGCGGGCCGGGTACCGGGTGCCCCTCAGCTCAGTACCGGGTGCCCGCGTGCCCTTGAGAGCTGCCCTTCCGCCCTGCCCTTGATGGGGGAAAACGGACTGCTCGCACAGATCTCGGCAGTAAAGCGCGCAAACGGCGGCCGCGCACGCCGGAACAGCTGCTGCCGCTGCTGCTGCTGTTGTTGTTGTTGTTGGCTTATTGTGAAATGAGAGGGGCCTCCGCGTGCTGCTGACTGCTTTCCCACAAAACACGCAGAAACCGCGGAGGGTGCAGAAGCATTGTCTCCGAGCTCAGAGGTTAATCGTGCCGCACACGCCGCGCGCGGGGCCCTAACGGGGACAGTCGGCGGCCACAGAGAAAACATTCCAATTTGCACGAATTTTAACCCATTTTGCCAACAAGAGTAGACTGAGAGAGACGGACTTCTTTTGTTCTCCGGGGATGATCCGCCGTCATCAAGTTTTGTGTTGTCTGTTTCTTTTCTGTTTTTGCGGGGAGCAGCGCCTGTGAGGTGTTGGGACTGCGTCGGTAATCGTGCTCGGCGTCAGCGGTCCCGGTTTACGGCGCCCGGCGCCGGGTTTTGTTCCCGCCGATGGCCGCGGCTGAGGCTGGTGCTAAGTGACTATTCGACCTTTGGACGGAACAACAGCAGCAGCAGGGCAAGTGGCGGCCGGGCGCCTTCGGCCAGCTATGAGGCCGCACCCCGCGGTAATACGCCGACACCCGCCGTGCGTTCATGTCCCCGTATCATGACATGACACCAAGGCCGAAGCCCGGCCGGAGCCGAGCCACAGGAAATGCCATCCTCTTCCTGCCCAATTTTTTCAAATAGAATCTGGGGGTGAATTTTTATTTTGAATTTTCCTAAAGTCCTCATTTTTTTTTTGAAATTTCAAATTGCTATAAATATTCAAAATTTGAGGTCCAAAAAAGATTAAAACTCTTTTCATTTACTAAAAATATTCTTTTATTAAAACAATAAAGAGCAGTTTGTGTGTGGTCCTTTCATAACAACGCATGGCGCGCTGCTACGTGGTGAACGAGCGCGTCACATCGATGACGGCGTTGATGGCTGACCGGCAGGTTACCGCGCCGAAAGAAAGTGCGGGGAAACTGTGGAACGGGCGTGTCATATACCCCGCGGCGGCGGTGCCATGAAATCGCTCATTTGCGTTGGCAGTCGTTAAGGCGAGTCCTAAAGCACCGCCCCCCAGCGCGGCGGCAGCGGCGGCGGCGAGTGGCCCGCGGCGCAGCGGGGTCAGCTACCGGACCTCAGGAGGAAGGCGGCGGTGGCGCGACGGCGTCCATGGACCGAATACAACCGGATCACAGCCGCCTAGAACTGGGCTAGGTAACCGGTTCGCTGGGCAACCGGTTCTATCCGGTCCCCGGACCGAATCCGGATCGCCGGCCAACATGAAATTGCAGTCTGTGATATACTGCCACGCGTGCGCGCGGGTCGCTTTAATTCCAGGACCGTTTTCGTGTTGCGTCAATAGAAGGCAGTGATCTTGAGGCCGTGGAGCCTTAGTGTGGGAGGCCTTGCCCAATTGAAAGCGAGGGGCCGCACGCGCTCCGCACGCGCGCCGCACGGTCACGGCCCCCCTGCTGTGTCGTGTGACGTTCTGAAAAAGTGCCCCCGTGGGGGCCCCGCCGGGCCCCGCCGGGCCCCGCAGGAAGAGGGACGTAAATAATACTGACGAAACCGCCCTTCCAGTGGCTGAACCTAGGGAACAATGGCGACTTTTACCCGTTCGCCCACGACATACTGACTCTAAGCGCTCGTGTTGTTGTTTTGTTGTTGTTGTGTTGTTTTTCTCTCTCACGGATACGTTATGTGCAGTGTTGCACTCGTCAAGTTTAACGATGTCAGACCAGATCAGGCCCACTTTTTACCGATACGGGCCACAGAGTGTCCGGCCCTATCCAAATGGCGCCGTGTTAGAAAGTATCGGGCCGCTTGTGAATAACTGCTCGAATCGGACGTGGATCAGACCGAGTCAACACTTCCAGAAAAAATAACCAGACAGGAAACCGTTGGGAAACAAATTTCCGATGAAACTGCTGATGTCTGTTATTATCAGTACTTGTTTTCTTATTTTTTGCATTGTTCTGTGGTAAAGACCAATGACTTGGTTTAAAATGACATCTGTGAGGCAAGCCTTCGACAGTGTGTGGTCGCTTATCGGCAGCACGCACCGATCACGGCACGATGAGAAATACGGCGGCACGAGGCAGGTGACCCGCGGCTCTCACCTGATGTGTTGTGCACCAGGTGGTAGCTGTACTGCGGCGTCGCAGACGCGAGGAAGGCCTGCGCCAGCAAGGCGCACAGGCAGGCGAGCCCCGTCTGGAAGCAGAAACGTCAACAGTCAAATGGGGCGGCGGCGGCACGGCGCGCAGGCAGGCGAGCAGTAGAACAGTCGTCAAATGGGGCAGCGCGAGCAGCCGGCTACAGAAAGATTATTTGGAATCCTTGAAGCTCTCTTTCACATCAATCGTGCACCGCTTCCAGGTAGATCAAAGCAGACCTGCTGAACAGATCACAAAAACTAGAGGCCCCACAAAGTTTAAGCAGGAAAGAAAGCACATTAATTTTATTTCGATAATCCAGCAAGATGTGACTCCGCAAACCCAAAAAAAAATCACGATTTCAACTGAATTTCTTTGCGTAAATGTCATACTGACCCAAAAAAATGGTCGAATATATGCCGCAGAACCATCACAAAAACAGTATATGAAGAATTTTGAAAAAGTGTATCGTATGTTTGATGCGTTTGGTTTTACTCCTGCGAGCAGTGTGGTGGGCCGCGCCCCCAGGCCGGGCTGGCCGGGCCCGCGTCGGCCCGAGTGTCGCGAGTGCCGCAGAGCCCGGTGTTTGAACCCGCGTCCCTAATGGCCGTGGCGTGCACGCAGCGCATACGAATGCAGGACACCACTCATTCTTTGAAGTCCCCGCGTCGCCGTTTCCATCACCTCTTTACACTGCCGCCGCCGCGGGGTGAGGACGGGTTACTCCGATCGGGGCGAATCAAACAAACGAAACGCGACCATGTTGCGGGTGGTCACGGAAACAGCATGGAAGAGACACTTCGCGAAGGCCTTCCCGACGCGTGACATTCATTAGGTATTTTAATTTACTGTTCTGTCACTTAATTTCACATTTTTTTTCGAGATTTTTAAAAATTTTGTCGAACCGTATTGATGGTCGCATTACGCGCGGAGCGCATCATATGCGTATCTTAGAGGAGGCAGTGAGTGAAAGTGGTTTGGGTTTAACGCGACGCGCCGCTGGGAGCGCCGCCGCCGCGCCGTCTGCGAGCAGAGCTCCGATAGCGGAGCCTCAGACCTCCTCCCGCGGCCTGTGGGCGGCGCAGCAGCTGCGGCAGCTACGGCAGCTGCGGCAGCTGCGGCAGCTGGGGGTGCAGCCCAGCAGCAGCGGCCGCAGCGGCGGTCTCAGAGTCTGATTGATGACCCGAGAGCCAGTGGAGCCCCCACGACACATTCGCACCCGTCTCACGCCGTGTGTGCGCCCCCAATAATCGCAGACGCGCCGGTTGTAAGTGAGGCAATCTCAACGCGGAAACAAGCATCACAAATGCAGCAACCTATGGCCCCTCCGCAAATGACGTCACTTTCATCAAAATTCGTCAGAAATGGCGACCCAAATAGCAGCGGCACCATCATCTCAAAGACGCAAAACCGATTCCATTTTTTTTTAATCTCACTACTTGAATCAGGGCTAAGGAAGTCCTATCTGAAGTCACTAAATTGTCCCTTATGGTTCGGGTATTACACAATTGTTTTGAAAAGTGTCCATCGACCAACCGTTTCGAAGTGTTTTTTTAAACTAATTTTTACTAATATTTTTATTATCATTTTTTTGCGAGGGGAACGCTTGGCGCCGATCATGTAAGATGGCACCCACGTCGCCGCGGAGTGGCCGCCAGCCTAGCGCCTAGCGCCGTCGTACGTGACCGCACTCGGAGCGAGCGGTCCGGAGCGGGGCGGCCGCGCCGCATCCAGATCCAGACGGCATGCAGCGGGCCAGGCCCAGGCCAGAGGCGGCCAGAGGCCTCAGCCAGACGTTCCAGACGCACCCAGAGTCGTTTGACTCTGGACAAGACGGCCGCAAAACGTCGACCAGGAAAAGGCGCCGCTGCCTCACAGGAGAGGGCGAGGGTTCCGCCCCGTCCGCGGCTCGTAAACACTCCTCACCGCTGCGCTTTCGAAGATGACCCGCGGGTTCAAATACCGCGGCCCGCAGTCACATTTGTGTTGACGTTGCCGATTTCTGTGAGCTGGTGGACATCTCAGCCCAGGACCGCAGTGAAGATCAATTAAAAATCGATTCGGAGTGCGGCTAATTAAGGCCGTATTTGGTAGAGACTGTTTTTTCTTTATGTTCAGCGCAATTGGTGGTTTCGTGTTGGCTGAGCGCCCTATAAACGGCACGGCGAGAGAAAACCCTTTTGTTAGAAGGATGGTGCATGTAAAGCCCTCACAAGAATCCTTCGAAAACGAGAATTATTTTTTGACGGTGGGATTTCTCAGTAGAATATATGAGTTTACTAGATTTGCGAACGTAAAAAGCGCGACTTGATTGGCGTCGTTCGAGCGGTGCTGCCGTGGGTCACACAAATTATGAAAATCCGCGGCGGCGGCGCACGGCGGGCTTGCGTCACGCGGGGCGTATCTAGGCGGGAAGCCGTGTGCGCTCGCCACATCTTCTAATCTTGCGGCGGCTGGCCGGCCGGACGACGACGGCGACACCGGGGAATGCGTAGCGGACAAGGGTGATATATCGCTGAACCGGTCCGCGAACGGCTATGAAGCTCGCGAGGGGGACCTCACCTCACCCAGGGGGTCCACGGGGTGCCGGGGCACTGCCATGGGGGTCCGCGCATGGGGTGTGCGGCAGGCGTCCGCAGGTGTCCGCGGGTGTCCGCAGGTGTCGCCGTGTTGTAAGAGTGCGCGGCTCCTGCGGAGCTGCCCAGGCAGTGCTAAGCGCCCCCCGCAGCGCCGCCGCCCCGTGAGGCGCACGAGGCTGCGACACGGACTCATCCCGTGTAGACCGCAGCACCAACATCCCCAGCGGTGATCGACGTTCGCGGGTTCGAGTACCGGCAGCGGCGGCGGTTTGTAATCAAGCCCCTTTCTAGATAAGAGATGTGCTAATTGCGATAGTGCAACCCATTCCAACCAATCTGTGTGCGGAGGTACCACTCGTAAAATTGTTTCCCATGGGGTATTTTCACGGCTATCTCAAATTACCCCCTGAACTTCATGTTACCCATTGTCCAAAATTGCCCCCGGGTTACCTCCAGCCACACATTGCCCCAAATTACCAATTAGCGCGAATAACCCCGGGATTTACTCTGAAGTGTCGCAGGATTACCCCGAATTTCCCGAGTACCCGCAAGTCACCATGAGGATTACCCGGCTCTTTTTTTTTTCTTCGGAAAAATCACTCAATTACCTGCGTTTGTAATGCGGGCTGCTTTGCCCTCGCGCACCGACAAGTTACCCCGGATCACCGTACGCTCTGTATAGCCTTCGAAATGCTGAGATGCGCACTCGTAGCGCCTGGCGGGTAGGCCACACCGACGTGCGCCATGCACGCGTGTCGTGCGGGCCGGCCTACCCCGCCATTCGCAGGCGCTCCACCGCCCGACCCCCATTCCTTCTATTACGTACGCACGCCGCCGCACGGGGTACGGCTCACTGAGCTTGTTCCGTCGGCCGTGGGCCGACAACTACTAAAACCCTAGGTGTATTTGACGCCCCCGGTGCTCACGAACACAAGCACACGCAAGCACACACGCGCACACACACGCATACCGAGTGTCCTTGCTGCGTTCTGAATCACGTCCGACCGTGTCCGAAGTGAAGGCGGATTCATGACCGGTCGGGCTGGTCAGTGAGACCGTCTAGACCGGCGGCCGAATAATTTGACTCGGTGTAATAGTTCGCAGACCGGACAGCAAACGTGCACACCGTATGAACAATTTTCCGCGGGGGGAAAGTTCCCAAATAATCTTGCTTGTGGTGCGCATTTAATATAGAACACAGCAAGATCGTGTATAGTTGGTATAGCGCATACTTATACACACTAAATGCTTATGTACTATTTTTGTACATAACTATGTACAGATATAAACCTTCATAGCTTATATATAAATTTGTGTACAATTACGCATTATTTTGTACATGGCTTATGATGGTTTATATCTGTTCATAGTTGTGTACAAAATGGTACATAAGCATTTAGTGTGTGCACAAGAAATGCGACTATTCTGTCGCGAGCCTGAAAACATATGTGCGTATAATTATCCAGATCGGGAGCCAGATACAAAATATTGCATCCACCAGAATATTGTTTAGTCACCAATAACAATATTGCTACTCTGCATTTCATCTATGACAGTAGTAATTTTCTATCGAGCTAGCCATGGGCACAGGCCACAAAGACATTTTTATGCTTGTAACAGAACTGCCCTTTGACATTCAGTGCGTGTGCTCTGTACTTTGTCCATGTCGAGTTGTCGTTTTTTTTTAACCAGATATTTTCGCAACGAGACGAGACGCTGACTGAGAAGAAAAGAGGGTCCTTTTTCATGCAGAAGGATCACCACGGCGTGCGTTAGACAGCCCACCCCGGCACCCCGGAGGCCGCCTGTGTGAAAACAGCGCGAAGCCGCCGCGCGACAAGATACGAGCGCGACATTGTAAGGCGCGGGGAGAAAATTGAGGAAGCCGTAGAGCCGGCCGGGTCAGCCGCTTAGCGGGCGACGGTACACAAATTGCAACGTCTCGCGGCGTGCTCTGTGCGCCGGCAGGACTTTTATTGATACGGCTCAATGGCACGGCGCGAGTTGGGTAATCCGAGAGGAGGCGGGAGAGAGACAGAGATCGATGGCGGGCAGCGAGAGAGCTGGGAGAGGGAGAGAGATGCACAGAGACATGGGGGGATAGCGAGGGGAGCACAGCAACTCTCCCCGCCGACTTGGACTCTCCGCGAGCTCCCTGCTGCTGCTGTTGCTTGCAGGAGGACTGAACTGGACAGCCAATTTCCAAGTTGATGCCTCGTCGTCTAGTCCACTGCGTAGTGGGGCGCCTCTCACGAGGGTTCCCTAGAACGTCTCCACACTAGAACGCTTCTCGCGATCACAGCCTCTGGTCAAGCAAATTTGGAATTTCTTTGCAGTTCTTTTCGTCTTCGTCGTCAGCATCGTGAACCGCAAATTTCCACCCCTATGGCCTGCTGTGACGCGCCGGCAGTGGCACAACTCCTGTTTGTACCTATCGGCGACAGGATGTCACACTGCCCATCGTATCACACACGATCGCACACACAAACATGACGTCACGCACGCGCCGCACACGCGACACACATTTACATAAACCGGACAGCGCAGCGCGGGATCACACACACACACACACACACAGACACCTTAACCTCCGTCACCACCGCTACCACCATACCGTCGTCAGGCAGCAGCTTAATGCGAGTGCGCTAGGTCGTAGGGTAAGCCCACCCCTCCCTCTCTCTCTCTCTCTCTCTCTCTCTCTCTCTCTCTCTCTCTCTCCTCTCTCTCTCTCTCTCTCTCTCTCTCTCTGCCGCAGTGCACAAACACACACACACACACGCACACACACTTGGTGATGCCAGCGGTCCGACACGGCCCCTCGCTCGGCATTTGCCGCTAAAGTAGCCCGATCGTTAGGATCAGGGCAAGGTCGGCACGCACCCCGTCTTGCACCGCGCCGTGTTCGCAGCACCGACGTGGGGAGTCCCCCCCCCCCCCCCTGCCCCCTAGTGATTAATTGCGACGCCGATACGCGGCGTTATCAGTAATATCTGCATCCGTTACATTATATCGTGCAATATCATTTTATTTTTCATGCTTATCATTCCCAGTACGACGCGTTAGTCTCGGTTCTCTGCGGTAAATGGTGAGAGCAAGTGACGACAGCCAAGACGGAAAATATTGAGGGTGAGAAGGAGAGAGGGAGAGAGACAGACATAGACAGACAGAGAGATGCAAGCGATGAGCAGCCCTTGAGCAGTGTGTGGCTACGGAAATTTCCATAGTCATTGGGGGAGAAACATACGTAAGTAAAAACGCTAATATTATGAAGATGAGAATCTCGTAAGTTTCACTGTCAGCACGTTAAAGAAAAGTGTGAGTGGAACAGGACCTAGGTGGAGTTAGTGCTCCACTGCCTGGCGATCCCCGGGGTGCGGCCGACGCGGCTGTCTCGTCTAGCCTAGTATAGCCTAGTCTATCCTAGTCTAGCCTAGACGCTCACTTTGCCCGCCAGGCGACAGCGGCTCTGGATTGCAGTGCGCCGCTGCGCGGCGAGGCGCGAGGCCCCTGAGAATGTTGTATTCATAATTTTGTTGCGTGCCATGACACACTTGTACGGTGTCGGAGCCAAATGAGATAGACTTTTCGCGGGCACCGCGAACGGAAGTGGTGAAGTGCGCCCCAGGCGCGGTGCGCCATGCGCGGGCATCCCGGCTCATCCTTGGTGTAGCCGGTGGACGGATGTGAACACCGGAAACGCAGCTCCTTCGCAGCGTAAAATTTTTCCAGCCGAAAAAACTAGTTCAGTTCCAGATCGTACGCGTCTAATAAGATTTTTTTAAAAGTGCAATTTTAAATAAATATTTAAATTGGAATTTTTTTTTAAAAAATGCGAGATTTTATAAACGAATTTTGATAGCTGTGTCTGTTTTATTCTGAAATTATTGATTTAACGGTCCACAATACCGCCGCAACGCTTCGTGAAGTCGCCTTCGATTCTGCGCTCTTATTGAAGCGTCACACAAACTTCGACTTTTATCTTCAGTTCGCGTCGTCCGAAACGATTTATCGTTTTATCTGCGTGCAACAGCAACGGTAATGAATTTGTGCGATGACGGCCTCGGTGGCGGCGGCGGGGTAGGACGGCTTCTTTTTTCTCTGCCGAGACCGTTCCAGCCATCTGGACTGGAGCCTTTCCAGTATAGTGATGAGAGTTCCGAGACAAGCCCGTCAGACCAAGACGAGTGACAGACGCTCACACACACACACACACACACACACGAGCTGAAAGACAGACAGAGAGGTGTCCCCGTTGAAGTCATCAGCCGACAGACAGCAACTTTGTGACTGAGCAGATCACTGTATAACCTTTTTCCCCGCACTGCGCCTCACCGCCTTCCTTGACTGTCGCGCGGGCTCTTTGAACAGAAGGCGCCGCGCACGGCGCGGCCTTCCTCCGGAATTAATTGCCAGCAGGCGGCGCCCACCGAAAGTCCGCATCGCACCGCCGCCTTCGTCATCATCATTATTATAACTTTA
This sequence comes from Megalurothrips usitatus, assembly GCA_026979955.1. Classification (NCBI taxonomy): domain Eukaryota; kingdom Metazoa; phylum Arthropoda; class Insecta; order Thysanoptera; family Thripidae; genus Megalurothrips; species Megalurothrips usitatus. Next base: position 3,249,664 of record CM049605.1, read on the forward strand.
TCTCCGTCCTACGTGTACGTTCGGCGCGCCATTGTTTTTCCTTTCTCTTTCAGTCTGCTGCAGCATGCGGTGCGCGGCCTTGTCCGGGAGTCGTTCCCTAACAATATGATAAGGGGCGGTGATCCATATGTTACGTAACAAGGCACTAACCAATAGACACTTTAAAAAAAGAGGGTTAAGTTAGTAAATAAATAATATTGAAAAAAGATAGAGAATTGCTTTCAAATGGAAGGGAAAATCGGAACAAAAATTCCCGAAATAAATTCCGGAACAGAGCGGAACCTGTGTACGCAATGTCTGTTTCGCCTCGCTCCAATTTCCCCCTTGCAAAATATGCGATGGCTTTTGTGCGCGTTCTCTGGGTGGAATCGGCAACATGGTCATTGACACTGCCGTGTACCACCAGCACCACGGCCAAGAAATATCTCTGTGTGAGTGTGTGCGATTGTGTGTGTGAGTGAATGTGAGTGTGTGTATGTGCCTGTGTGTGTGTGTGTGTGTGGCCGATGGAGTTGCACGTAGTTGGCACCCGCTGGCACACTGCTCGCGCTCCCCTGTGCCCGTGGCCAATGTAGCAGAGCGATGAGGGACCGGTGGTGGTAAGTACTGTGAAGTGAGGAAGAGAGGGACAGACAGGCAGAGAGCAGTGGCGACTCAGCTGAGTGTGTGTGTGTGTGTGAGAGAGAGAGAGAGAGAGAGAGAGGCGGCATCGCCCAGCGGCCCATTTGACTACGGCAGTGCGACAGAGACGCCGGCCGGGCATCCCCGGTCGGGCATCTCTCTTGCACTACCGCAGTCAAATGCGGTGGCCCGTCTCTCTCGCACACAGCCAAACCGCCAGACGGGACGGGCGGACAGGCAGACAGAGAAGGAATGGAAAAGTGGCCGATTCATGCGTTTGGCTGCTTGCGTACACACTCGGTTACGGGTACACAGGTACTTAGGTTCGGCGCCACACCTTCTGGGCCACCACCCTATACCTAATTGGGCCACGGAGTGTGTGTGTGTGTGTGTGTGTGTGTGTGTGTGTGTGTGGCCATACGAAGCACAGCAGGCGCCGTAACGTGTGAGGGGAAAGGGAGCGGGCCGGCAGACAGGCAGCTTCAGGGAAGTGATCCCGCGTCAAACATATCGATAGGTGTTCGAACGGGGCTGTGGGGCGGGCAGGATGACGGACAGTCAGAAATGTATCTTTTTTTCATTTTTTTTAGAAGGAGAAGTGAGACAGGTTCTATATCAATGCCTAAAAATGTTTAACATTTGGAGTGGGCGCGAGATTAAAATGAAAATCGGGAAGCAATTATCGGGCTCATTAACAACAGACTCGCATCCCCGTTCGGTTCGGCACTTTCACGGTTTTGACGATTTTCATCATCCGTCGTTCCTGCGAAAACATCCTTCCCGCCGCGTGCTGCTGGTGCAGATTGAAGAGGGTGGGGGAGCTTCATTTTTTTTACGATGGGCGCCTCTCCCTGCATCCCGCATGTGCAGCGGAACCTGTTGCGTGGCGGCGCCGGCGGGGCCTTTCGCGCCGCCGCCTCACGCCGCCGATAGGGGGCCGTCCGCATATTACGTTACTCTCCGTCCTTGTCTCACCTTACGGGGCGTGTGTGAGTGGGAGAGAGACAGCTCTAGACTCTAGGCCGAGCGGCAGCGGCGTTATCACGTCATCCTGCAGCCCTCACGTGACATTCCGAGGCGTGGACATTCTCTGTCTCTCTCTGTCTGTCTCTCTCTCTCTCTCTCTCTCTCTCTCTCCTTGTTGTCAGCCAACCAGCCATGAAGGGAAGCAAGAAGTTTTTCGAGTACGAAAAAGACTTATCTCACTGCGGCTCATTTTCTACGCCTCCATCATAGCGGGCACGCGTGCGAGTGCGACAGAGACAGCACGCGTGATACATGTATGTCGGCAGTCCACAAGAGACAGGCTTGTGAGTGCAAGAGAGAGACACAGAGATTGTGATGTCAGCACCGCGCGGAAGCAGCCCCCACATGCGTGCGGACCATACAGGTTATAAAGCACCCCCGGTTTTTTTCCCGCCCCGCTCGCCGCTTTCGGACGCGATGATACAAAACCGTCCGCAGGTTCCCCCGGCCGCGGCTCCCATATTTACGGTCCCGTGCGGACGAGCTGCTCGCACCGGCATTCTTTCCGTCTCTCCCCCCCCCCCCTCTCTCTCTCTCTCTCTCTCTCTCTCACACACACACACGCACACATACACGCACTCCCTGTAGCTCGGTAGCGCACGAGGAGTAAGCAATCGAGATATGGTAACAACAATTCGTTTCTGACAATTCTTTTCGAGGAAGTCCGTTCCACGCGTTCCTCCGAGGCGCAGGCAGGATGGGAGAGGGAGAGAGAGAGAGAGAGAGAGAGAGAGAGAGAGAGAGAGAGGGAGCGGGAGAGGGGGCGAGGGGGGAGGAGGCGTATAGATCAGGTGCAGTAAGACACGCAACTCGAGGAGTGGAGCAGGCATTGTAGCCAACTGCAGGGAATTCCGGGCAAGAAGACCGATTATCGCACCGAGGCGATCACCAGGCAGCCCGGGAGCGCGTCTGCCACCGTCGGCTACCGTCAGCTACCGTCAGCTACCGTCGGCTACCGTCGGCCGCCGTCGGCTACCATCGGCTTACCGGACTAATCCTGCTGCATTCGTTCAAACCTTGATCTTTTTTCGGCCTACAACATAACCTACAATAACGAATTTCGACAACTGTTGTTACCTCATGGAAGCACGAAGGATAAAGCCGAAACGCGAGACCCCCCGCAGCCAGGGGCGTAGCCAGACTTTGGTCTCGGGCGGTGATATGCTGCGCTTATTGCCTACATTCGGGGGGGGGGGGTGCCTAGTTCCGTTTTTTTTTGCCCCCCCCCCCCCCCCCCCCCCCCGGCTACGCCCCTGTCCAGCCGGGCTGGGGGTTGAGCCGCCCGGCGCCCACTCCTGGGCGGCCTGGCTGCCCCGCGGGCCCTCCGCCTAGACACACAGCAGCGCTGCGCTGACCTCTCTTGCAGAATGGGCTCCGCCGGGCTCCGCCAAACACCACCGACCATGTCCTGACCTTCCTTATCATAAAAAAATATATTTGCAATCTGTCGGTGGCGCTGCGCGGCTGCGCGTTGCGGTGCTGTACACGCGGTACCAATTGACTCGTGGAGATCGTTAATCAGAGGGGCCGTGCCCGGCCGTGCCCTAGCCCTCCACAGCTCCGCCCGCGCAGAGGGGAATCGTGGCGGCACTGGCCTAGACGGGACGACAACACAAAGGCGGCGGCGCCCGCCACGCGCGCTGATGACAAGGCAGTCCTACAAGGCGGTGCCCGTTGTGCGGCGCCGGCGGCGGGAGTTTTTAAACGTTGCCCTGATTCTTACAGGGCGGCGGCGGCGGCGGAGCCCTTTCGCATTGCAATTCGTCGTCAGCCGGCCGGCAGACGGCGCGCGCGCGGGTTTTGCTGGACGCAGCGCCGCCGGTCGCCCGCGGTCAGATGCGGCGTTTTAGAACGCTCCCTCGCCTGCACGACCGCCGGGCAGCGACGGCGGCGGCGGGGTTCGTCAGCAGTTTTGCAGTTGCCTTCCGTCCCGGGGCCGCGGGGCGCGCTGGACTTGACTGAAGGGTGAGGTCAATGGCAGATGGCAGCCGCAGCCGCCCTGGCCGCCCCCCGCCGTCCCCGCCGCCGACTCACTTCCTAGTCCAGGACGTAATACGATTGCGCTAAAAAAAACTTTTTTTCGTTTTTATAATGCTTGCGAATAGGACATCAAAACACGTCGTGAAATTATACCTAGGTCTATGAGAAGAGATGACCTGTTTCTGTTTTGCTTTTTTTTTCGTTTGCTTCGTTTTCTCTTTTTCATATTTTATATCCCCCCTTTTCTAAACGTCCCTATATACTGCAGACCCGCAAGCAAATGGCCTCCGTAAAACGATCAATTCTATTGCTTGCATTGATGACGTAGTGAGAGAGATAGATAGAAGGAGAGAGCGAGAGAGAGGGGGGAGAGAACGAGAGAGAGAGAGAGAGAGAGAGAGTGGCGGAGTCTGCACGGGGGCGTTTCCCATCTCGGTTTCCCATCCCTGCGATGTGTCCGTGTCTCACCGCTGCTGCGGGCCGTCGGCGTTGTGATGAGAGAATTCCTCTGTGCCGCGCCGCCGCTTGAGCCGCCCTAAAAGCGCGAACACCGCGCGGAGATCCTTCCCACACATCTGCGCGACTATGCCATGCGATTGAATGAATGCGTAATGAGGATTGTGTGTGTGTGTGTGTGTGTGTGTTTGTGCGGGCGCCGTTGTTTTCTAGTCTTATGGACGGGGGCGGCGTCCTTCCAGGCGGTGGTGGTGGTGGTGGTTGTGGTGGTGGTGTGGGGGCGATGCAATGAGAGGCGCGGATATCTCGTTACCACTACTTTCCCACTCCCTCGTAAGCACAGCCACAGACTATAGCGAATTAATCACACCGGAAAGGAAATTTTAATCTTTAGAAAGATATGGCGTTACAAGATACAAACTTTTTAAAAGTTTCTCTTAATTTTGGATGTTGAAAATCTTTTCCAAAAATTTCAAAAGAAAATCTTTCAAAAAATACTAATCAATTAATTGGGTTCTCATAAGAAGGGTCGAAATTTTCCCCGATTTGTTCGGAATTCTCCTGCGATAGCGAGTGACCGCCCCCGGCGGCTGGAACTGTGCCGACCCTATCGACATCTCTTTCGATAGTTTACCGCGCCGCGATCCGCTTGCGTTATTGGCTGACAACGGCGAAATAATGGATAGCCGCGGCTGCCTAATGACGGCCAACGATCCTGGCCAATCACAGGCCGCGGCTCATATTCGAAACTAATTGCAGCAGCGGCGGCGGGGCCCCGTCCAGTTACGAGGGTCATCGGCAGGGCGCACTTGATGAGGGCGGAGCGATATGTGAGCCGTGCGGACAGCCCCTCCGGCCCCTCCGCCCCCTCCGGCCCCTCCGCCCCCTCCGGTGTAACGCGGCCTCAAGCGCCGCTTAAACCGTTTCCACGAAGTAACCGATGACCCCAGCGGCCTCGCCATGCGGAGCGCGCGGGCAGCGCGGGCCCAGCCCGCAGTGGAGAGCTGGAGAGCCACGAGAAAACTATCAGAGGGCAATAATCACCAATTTTTCACCTTCGGTGAGAGTGGAAAAGTCAGGGCCGAGCCGCGCGAGGAAACCCGCGCGGCGATAAGGGAAGAGTGCGCTGCCAGGTGAGCGGGACCGTGAGAAGCTCACGGGCGGGAGGAAAGGTAACCCGGCCTCCTCCCACCGGTATTCGAACCGCGGATCTGCGCGTGCTGTGCAAAACTTTGATGACAGTTTCGGACTGCAAAATTTCCTAAATGTACCATTTCCAAGGAAATTTCAGAAAAAAAAATGTCCCAAATTTGGGAAAGGAAAATTATCCCCCCCCCCCTTCTCAACCACTCCTGGATCCGCCTCTGGGGAGGGGTCGGCGGCGGTCGAACCCGCGGACACCGCCGCAGCGTGGTGCGCGCGTGCGCCGTGCCGCCGCCGGGTGCCGCCGGCCGGGCCCCTGCCGAGTCGGCCGTCTCCGGGCGGAGCCAGCCGCTTCAGCAGATCCATTCACCGGAGCGGAGCGGAGCTGCGAGTAAGCAATCGTAGTGGCGGCGCCCGGCGCCTGTGCGAAAGCCGAGCGCAGTCAGTGACACTGCAAAGGAGCTCGCGCACCGTTAGTCTGTTCCAGCGGTTCGAATACCGCGGCCACGGCACGCTGCGATTTTTCCGCGCGCCGCCCCCTCCGCCGCCCGGCACTTACTATAACACTGATGGACGTTCCGTGTAACGTAACTCTCCCGACTGGCTGCGTCCCAAAACGTGCTGTAATAACAAAACGCGGCCCCGCGCCGTGCCGGCCGATGGGAGTGGGTGTGTCGTTTCGGACGCAGCGCGGGGTGCGGTGGCTGCTTTGGCTCGGCTGGATAGGAGAGCACTGGGCCACGGCAAAGGCTTCACGTGAGGCAATATTTATGTTGTTTGTTCGACACACGGGCGCTGCCGCCCGCCGGGGCCCGGCCATAAGGCACATGCGGACACCCGTATCGTATAGAACGCACGACGGCGGCCCGCCTCGAACGCGACCCCACCGCCGCGCGAGGGGTATCGACACAAGACGACTGCAGAGCGCGGTGCATTCGAACACAGCCGCGCTGATGTGAGGAGCAGGTGCGCGCGGCGGCTGCGGCGGCTGCAGCGCCGTGCTGCACTCGCATCGGGGAGTCGTGAAAAATCGAGAGGGCTGTCACTGAGTGAAATAGATGTGCTCCAACAGACACCCGGTCAGAAATAAAAATTAAACATCAGAGGAAGGTAAAAAAATAAAGCGAATACTCACAGCGGTAATTAGTCACTGAAGACAAAGAAGGGCGCAAGAACAAACGAGAAATTCATGGAGGAAAATATAGATTTTAAATCACGGTGTGTGTGTGTGTGTGTGAATGCACGCATTATGAGTAGGGGACGGAAGGGGAGCATTCGTGTTAAAAGTGGCCCAGGGCGCCTATTCCACACTATCAGATGCGACGTGCGAAAAACAAAATGGGTCTGGCATTCCTCGCAGCGTCTACTGAGAACGGCGTATTCCCAGGCGATCTTGCGGCAGCAGCGGCGACAGGTTCAAATACCGGACAAGGCGGGGCTGTTTTTCATACTCCGTTTACAAACTGGACGCTCGGCGGCGCAGTGCAAGGGAATGATGAAAACATAAAGTAGAATTTGTTAACGTCCGCGTAGCGATATCCAATTAAACTGCCGCATTACCTATGCTGCTGAGATAGAGAGGGAGTTAGAGAGAGAGAGAGAGAGAGAGAGAGAGAGAGAGAGAGAGAGAAGGGGGCGAAGAGGAGAGAAAGGGAGAGGGAGTTAGAGAGAGAGAGAGAGAGAGAGAGAGAGAGGGGGAGAGAGAGGCCCGGGGCGCCTAGTCTGTAGCCTAGCCGCGGCAGCAGGCGAGGCTAAGTGACCCGTTCGGTAGCGAGGCGTAGCGAAGCCGCCGGCCAAACTGTGCGTTTATCACACGACAAGAATACGGTTACATAAATAATCCGGGACGCATAACCACGAGCGGTGACGCTCAGACATTCAGGACACACAGGGAGTGAGACGTCACGCTGTCGCGTTTTCTCTGACCACTCATTTCTCCGCTCTCTCTCTCTCTGTCTGTCTCTCTCTCTCTCTCTCTCTCTCTCTCTCTCTCTCGTGCGCTCAGAAAGAAAGGGAAAACTGGGGAACCAGTATCTATGATTACCCCCAAACGCAGCGCTAACCTAACCTAATGATGGACACTACGTACTTTGCTCCTCTGACCCTCGCCCCACATAAACGTGACGTAACATGTGAACGAGTCCCCTTGCTCTCCAGTAGTGTGTGGGCGGCCAGGTTCATAGGTGAGCCCGCGGGGAACACACACACGCTCACACACACACACACACACACACACGCTGCGCGCGCCGCGGAGGTCGGGATCGCGACAGACGTCGGCGCCGCCCGTGAGATTGTTTTGTATGTAACTGTAACCGGCCATTTATTTATTATGCCGCGGAGTCGGGTTCCAATTGCAGGGCGCGGCTCGCGCATGCGCGGTGCGGCGCGGTGCGGCGCGGTGCGGCGCGGTGCGGCGCGGTGCGGCGCGGTGCGGCGCGGTGCGGCGCGGTGCGGCGCGGTGCGGCGCGGTGCGGCGCGGTGCGGCGCGGTGCCGCGAGGAGGGACGACGACGCCGACGGTTCACCGCGTGGTTTTGAATCGGCCCGCCGTTCCCGCCGCTGCGCCGCGCGCTCGAAACCTGCTCGCGGAGTTTATTGGCACCGGCCGCCCGCCTAAGGATCAAAGGAGAGCTGTGGCAGCTGCGGTGGCAGCAGCTGCCGCCGCACCGCCGGTGTCGATCGGTGCATGAGTGGAAAATATTCCTCGGCCAAACGCGCGCGCGCGGCTGTGTGTGAGTGTGTGTGTGTATGCAATCCCTCTGGCTGAAACACAGCCAGCGTATATTTTTGGCAGTGCCATGCCACTAGTTTGCAAAGTGAGAAACTGATGTGTGCCTTATTTATTTTTAGAGCGTCATGATTTGACTTTGAACAGAACATTTGTTTTCAAACCTCGAAATTTTCACATTCATTTTGGCCTTCTGCGCCTTTTCATCAAACTTTGTTTCAAACATTTTTTTCCAGAAAATAAATGTTTTACATAAAACTACGTTTAAATTAAAAAAAAACAACAGACATTGGGGCAGTAGGTAGTAGGAGGAGGCGCCTGCAGGCTAGGCAAGGCGGTGGCTCGTGCACGCACGCGTGCCGTGCGGGTCGGCCTATCCCGCGGCTCGCAGGCGCCCTGCCGCCAGGAAGCGGACTCGAGCCGTGTATCGTGCGGCACCTAGGGACATAAGCGGGGTGCTGCTGTGTGCCAAATGACAGGCGGTGAGTGACTCGACACGATGGCGGGGGGAGGGGGGGGGAGACGGAAGGACCGGCGGGATCCTGGACCGAGTCCGGGACCGCCGCGCTCGCGCTGTTTAATCGTATCGCGTTCGCGTGTCGCGGTGGGCGCGGACACGGATGCGAGTCCGGATCAGGTGCACCCTGCGAGTAGTTCTCCGGGTGACTCGGCCGTCCGAGTCCGAGTACGTCATGGCGGACTCTTAAGAAAAACTAAGACTCTGAAATTAGTGAATAGTTTGGGTCGCCTTGACTCTGGAAGTATACGGCAAGACGCGACTAAAAATAGTCGGCACGACTAATACCTTACGAAAATTGACTAAGTTTCGTCATTTCTGACTCAACATCTCTAACAATGCGGAAAATTATCAACAATTATAAAACTCGAAAAGTGGATAAACAATCCAAAAATTCGACCACCTTTCGGAAGAAAATTAAAAAGAAAATTGTGCGGTATTTTTTTTTTTGCGTGGAAGTCCGTATTCTGCAACAGCGCGGGTGTGCGTTATGCCCAGTTATGCCAGTCGTGCGCTGCAGCGGCGGCGGAGGCGGCGGCGGCCAGGCCGAGCAGCCAGCCAGCAGGGCACCGCCGCCGGGCACCCGGCGCATCAGCAGTTGCATGATTAACATGCGCTGCGTGCAAGCTTAGCTCAGCGCGCGTGAAAAATCTGCCGGACGGGGGGAAAGCACACACACGCACACACACACGCAAACATGTGGAGCTGAGGCGAGATTCGAACCCGCGACCGTACCGGTCCACCTCGCAGTACTGCGGCGAGTCGTTACCGGATGACGCGGGCGCATGCGGACGTGACGTGGGGCCCAAGTACCGACCGAGGGCGCCTCGGGGGCGCCACGCACCCGCCCCGGGCGGGACCCCACCTGGACCCCCCAGGGCCGCAGCAGGTGCGTGCATATTACGTACAAGAGGAACGAAAAAAATTTGCGCCGTTTCGAAGAGTTAGTTTCGGTTGTACTCCCTGATGAGCTATAGAATCTAGATCAAGCGCCGAGTTGAACGCCCACAATGGAGTTTATAGGTATTCGAATCAAGGGGACAAGTCACATTTTTTTGGGGTGACCTAAATCCGGCTCTGATTTTTTAAAAATCCTGGGGTATATTCGGATGTCGTGTCCCTTGTACAGGGACGACTACGTTCAAGAATGAGATTCCAATAGAGAAAGTTGTTTTCCCGAAATAACTGAGATATTCGGCCGATATGTTAATCCGAAAAAATGAATCAGCGGAATACGAAACTCACCATGACTGCGGCTCCTTGTTTGGTCCGCTGGGTTATAGTCCCTCCGCAAAGGCTCTCTGCGCAGCACCGCTCAGCACCGCTCAGCACCGCTCAGCAACGCTCAGCACTCGGCACTCACTCGGCGCGATCACAGCGGGGAGTGGCTCTCTCTCTCTCTCTCTGCACCACCTCGGCCAGGGCAGGGACGCGGACGGACTGAACGAACTGGAGCCGTCGGCGAAGAACCTCAGCTCGCGGGCCGCGGCGTGCGGGCCGGGCACCACCGCGCACCACCTAGGCGCCGGCCGCGGGGAGGGGTGGCCCCGCGGGGGGCGGGGCGTGGCGGGGGCCGCGGCGGGGGGCGTGGCGGGGGGCGCGGCCGGCGACAGTCAGGGTTGAGAGGTGCAGCGTCGTGCTGACCCTCCACGTCGTTGTCCGGCAGCAAGCGGTCCAGGCCGCGGGGGGTCCGCGGGGGATCCGGGAGGGGGGCGGGGCGGCCGCCGCCACCAATCCGGCGAGAGGACAGGCGGCCACTCCTCCCGCGCGGCGCCCGGCGGAGCACGCGGTATTCGAACCCGCGGCTCGCGATCTCCCGTTCACTGAGATGGAGTAGTTATTACTGCCCGTGAAATTCCGGACAATTAGCTGTATGAAAAAAAAGTTTGAGAACTTCATTTTGTCCTGACTCCGCAGAGCTCTGCAAATTAGGCCATGATCGTTTGCAGAACGAGATGGGGAAGTCACCGGTAGTACTTCGTCGTGCGACTTTGGACGAAATCATTCGACACGGTCATGACTCTTATCATTAGACATGATCAAGACGTCTCACAGTGTTGCCTTGGCAGGGTCACGACCCAGGGCGGGGCGCCGCGGGAGGGCGTGCGGGAGGCGGGGGCCGAGGCCGTGCGTCATATGTCACATGGCAGCGGCGCAGCGCACACATGACCAGCATGGAGGTGCGTGGGCCGTGCGCGCGCGCGCTGCTCCACATACCGCTACCTGCCGGTGGCTACCGCACGGAACAGCGGCCAGAGGAGGTGCTCCTGTTTAACAACAAGCAGTGCCTCGGGTAGTGACCGGTCTAGAGCACGGCCTCTCCCATCGACTTGCGTACGGCACAGCCAGCAGCGGCTGCGCGAGTTTGTTCCAGACATTCGTAAGAAGCGGCTGCAGAGGGACTGGTCAATCCCGAGCGAGGGGGGTCTTTCAGTCAAGTAATTATTATCAGAAACGTCAGAATTTTTATTTTAAAAAGTTAAAAATCAGAGAAAAATGATGGAGCACTCGAATACAATTTGTGTCGGTAGCATGAAAATTTTCTCGAGGCATCGCTTATTGGGCACGACAACAAAAACCAAGTATATATGTCATTATTGAAATGGTACCAGAAAGCTGGGTCTCTGCCAGCAGTGTAAATTCTCGATCGGGGCCGAGCGCAAAACTGCACATCGGGAATTATTACCCGCTTTGTTTCCACAGAAATTCTTTCAAATTTTTTTTCAGCGATTTCTATCGATGAAAAGTGGGGACATGAAGAAGAAGCTGCTCAGCTCACGAATGAGTCTGTGGTTTCCGATGATTGCCAGACAGCATCTCCGTTTTCCCAAGCCGCGTGGGTGGCGCACGTATGCACGCACACACGCACGCACACACGCACACACGCACACATACACGCACACACACGAACACACACACACTCACGCACGGCCGCGGTAGCCGGCGGCTGCCTCGCAGCCCCGCGGGCTAGCTCACGGGGCTGCGAGGAGAGCGCTGCGAAATTTCTGCTGCTTGCAGTCCGCGCAGAGCCGCGCGGACGGGAGTCGAACCGCGTAACTTGCGATCGAAAAGGGGGCGTGGATGCGCGGGGGGCGCGGCGCCTCCACGGCAGCGCTGCGCTGGTGGCGCCGACCCGCGCCGCGCGGACAGAATAAAAACTAGAAGGCGTGGCGGCTTGGCGGCGCGGCGGGGAGGTGGGGGGGTAGGCGGCGCAGGGGCGTAGGCGTCGGTCACCGAACACCGCTCCGGCCCGTTAGATGTAGAGCAGTGTGACGCCGATAGCGAGTTAATGTGACAACGCGGGCCACAAAATACCCGCATCGATGCTGCTCCGCAAAATCACGTGTTTTATGTCGCACTTGTTTTTTGTTGTTATGGAAAAGTGTCGTTTGCGTGAACTATTTTGAATCGGCTTAGGTTGAGATTTTTTTTCACCTTGATTTAGGAGTAGCCTTTGCTGTGTCAAGAGAGTTAACGTAAGAGACATTTTCCCAAAAGAATAATTAATTTTATCGGTCACCCCTCTCTTTGAAATTTTCCTCTTTTAATTTTTCAATTATAAGATCAGAGAGGAGTTTGGCAGGCGTGTCGCGCTGTGCGCCGCGCATTATGCGCGTTGCATCACAAACGGGGCAAAACGCTTTCGCGCGCTCCCTTTCAAAGACGTGTCGCCGGCGCCGCGGCCAATGGCAGCCGCGCATGCCGAGCCACGCCCCCGCCCCCAACCAATGGCCTTCATCTTTTATATTTCGAGCGAAACTTTTTATTTTTTGTTCTATATACTTCACTGCTTGCGGCGCTGGGAGAACCCAAGCCATCCTCCTTTCATAATAGTCTTAAGGCTTGTTAATGTTCATGTTGTGAGGCGTGTCCTGCCTTCCTTATCTGATGGGGGGAAAATCGTGTTTGCATTCTGTATTTTCCCTTTCATCTGCCTTTTTCCCTTTCATCTGCCTTTCGCTTTCGGCAAAGTGCATCGTGTGTGTGAGGATTGCCGGCTTCCTGCCGGCCCCCCTCGGCCGACCCCCCCCCCCCCCCTCTCTCTCTCTCTCTCTCTCGCTCGTTCCCATACGAGTCAGGAGCGCGGGGGAAGGGTGGCGCAGACGAGGCGAGAAAAGAGAGAGAGAGAGAGAGAGAGAGAGAGAGAGAGAGAGAGAGAGAGAGAGAGATGGGTGGTGCTGGGAGGCAGCCCGACGTGGATGCCTCTCAGTAGCAGAGCGGCAGTGGTGCCATTCCCCCAACGTCGGTCACGTGAAAGTATAAGAATTATGTATGTGTGTGTGAACGTGTGTGTGTGTGTGGCGTTAGTGGGCGGTAGTGCCTTTGCCAAAGGCATAAATGTTTACACGGACGTAGCGCCGCTCGCGCCAGGTACCGCCGGTACCGCGGGTACCGCGACGCGATACCGTGGAGGGTGGGGCCCAGAGGTACCCAGGAACCCAAAGGTACCCAGACACAGTATAATGTCTACAAGGGTTATGAAGTCTTCGTAGAATTCTTCGCATTACGAAGGATTTCTTCGTAGGCCACGAAGAAATGCTTCGTATTACGAAGGAATGCTTCGTAATACGAAGAATCCTACGCAGACCTCATTTTCTTCTCAGCCTACGAAGACTGTCTTCGTAATACGAAGCCAGGTCTTCAGAGGATTTTCACTGTGGAGGTACCCAGAGGTACCCAGAGGTACCCAGAGGTACCCAGAGGTACCCAGAGGTACCCAGAGGTACCCAGAGGTACCCAGAGGTACCCAGAGGTACCCAGAGGCGCCCCGGGCCGGCAGCGGCCGCCAGCGGCCGGAGACTGTCGCCGTGGCTTAAAGCCGTTTCCACGCTGACAGGAAGAATCCGCCCTCGCGAAATTATTTCTGCAAACTTTTTTTTGGGGGGGGGGGGGAGGCGGCGGCGGCGGCAAAACTGAGGCAAACGTGACGAGTGAGAGGAAGACGGAGCGAGAGAGAGGGGGCGGTCATCATGCTGTCTCTTTCTCTCTTATTCTCTCTCGCTCTCACTCCCTCTGACAATGCGACAAGTGGCGTCTGGCTGGACCGACGTCGTCCACCCACCCGGTTACTCAATAATAAAACTCTCCGCCGGACAGGACACGGCATAATCGACAGGCGCGGGGGAGCGGGGAGGGGAGCGGGGAGCGGGGAGGGGCGTGGGGAGGGGAGCGGGGAGCGGGGAGGGGCGTGGGGAGGGGAGCGGGGAAGGGGAGCGGGGGAGGGGAGTGAGAGGAAGAGAACGTGGTCCAGAAGTCGTGCAAAGCAATTATTACGACAACACAGCCATCGTCTAATGTTTGTGCTTCGTCACAGCCTTGCCCGGACAGCGCCGCCCCGCCGCCCGCCACCGTACGCCTTGTGCCCTTTGAGTCCTTCGGGGCCCTTTCGGGTGGAGGGGAGGGGGGGGAGGGGGGGGGGGGGGAGGGGGTCTGCCGCGTCCTTGTAGGGCTGCACCCTTCACCATCGACGGCTATGAGGCTTTGGCCCAATTACCTACGCGGCCCGGACACCAGCACGGTCAGAGTCATGGGCGCGGGGGAGGGGAGGAGGAGAGAGGGCTAGGGGAAAAGAGGGGAGGGCAGGGAGGGGGGCGGTACAGTGGGGCGCCGCACAGTAAGCGACGGAAATCGACTGTAATCCCCCCAAAAAAGGGAAAACAAAAAGAAAATTGTTTTATTCTCACCGAGGCTGAGGTCACTCGGTGCCCATGCATGCCTACCTGCACCGAAGCCACGAAACAGTATCGGGCAAACCTTGGCGGTATTTTTGACTCTGCATCCAACAGTTGCTCAGCCCCTTGCTCACAAGCATAAACCGCGGTTTCCGCCCTCATTTCACTTTCTTTCTCTTTCTCTCGAAGCGGCGTGGACCGCGCGTGAGTGAGGGTCTTGCCCTCTCACAGTTCGTAGACCCCCTCCCCCCCCCCATCTCCCGCACCTGGCCGCCGTCACCCTGCCCCAGATAGGTAGGCAATTTGCATAGTCTTGTTTTGCCTGTGGTGTAAGCGGGCCTCGTCAACGCCGAGGTGGCATCGGCCCCAGCCTCCACACATATGCCGCATGTACCGCGGGCACGCACACACACACACACACACACACACACACACACACGCACATACACACACGCACACACACAAACACACACACACACGCACGGTGCACTTGCACTACACTTGCAGCCTCCAAACTCCCCCCCCCCCCTTACCTCCTTCCACGTGTATGTGTGTGTGTGTTGGCCAATGTGGAGCGGCCCGACGGGGTAAACTGGTTCTGTCTCTTGATGTGATGTGCGAATATGCACGCTCCCCGCGGCCCCCCTGGCTCGCGCGTGCCGTGCGCGTGCCGCCCGCGTGCCCCGCCCGTGCCCGCGCCACCCTGCCGCCGCATGCCTGACATTTATTTCAAGCAGCGCCAATTTTTCGTCACTCACCGTACCCCCTGCACCTCCCTCCCCCTCCCGCCCCCTGCTCCCTCTCTCCTCTGAACTTTTAATTTCGGTACAGTCTCTGCTACTGGATAAGAGTTGTGCAGCAGCCAAGGGAGCCCCCTCACTCGTGATGTAAGTGCGCCGCGATTTAAAACCAGAATTTAATTTCTCTGGATTTTCTTTATCTCCCCACTTGATTTCGTACTCGTTCACACTATTGTTATTATAATTTTCAATCTCTTTTACCTCTTCTCCTTATTTTTCCTCTAAGGTTGCACATTGATTTCGCGGAGTGAGAGACCCTTCGGCAACAACAGCAACACTGTGTCTGTGAGCGGAGCGCTCGTCCGGTCTGCGTCACTTTCCGCGCTCCAGTGGGCGCCGATCCCCGAGCCGACCGTGTAAGTCGTGCAGAAGTGCGGCCAGTGAGAGAGAGAGAGAGAGAGAGAGAGAGAGAGAGAGAGAGAGAGAGAGAGAGAGAGAGAGAGAGACAGACAGACAGACAGAGCGATGGAGAAAAAGTGAGAGAGAGACAGAGAGACCGGGAGAGAGCGAGACAGAGAGATGGAAAAAATGAGAGAGAGAGAATTAAAATTGTTTTTGACATATTTACAAAAGGACTGAAGCTGAAGATCCTGGTGTAACAAAGGCAGCCCAAATCTAAACCATAAATATAGTAAACAGCACTGGCAGGAAACTGAAATGGAAAAATAAAACTAAAATCAGAAACTCTGGACCTCGGGCGATTGCGTGCTTTTGTTTCCAGATCTTTGCCCACATGTTCTTTTCATGGATATTTCTTTTTTTTCGCCTGCACGACGCCGTTGACAAGCTGGAAATAATATATGATTAGCTAGGCAACATCTCAATTGTTGATCGTCGATCAATTATTGATGAGCCTCGCGGACGACGCGTGTCAAACAAACGGAGGGCGCGTGCCGGCAGTGGCAGCAGCGCCATATAGAGTGCATGTCGCGAGACTCATTACCCGCCTAATAAGACGGGGAGTCGCCGGAGGCCGACCGGCGCCGGCCCGGCCGGAGGGGCACTCGGTAACCTCGGTACTCTTGGTATCTCAGCACTCTGAGTACTCTCGGTACACTCTCTACTCTCGATTACTCTCGATACTCTTGTTACACACTCTGTATACTCTCGATACTCTTGGTACAGTACATAGACTCTGTACTATCGATTACTCTCGATACTCTTGGTACAGTACATAGACTCTGTACTATCGATTACTCTCGATACTCTTGGTACAGTACATAGACTCTGTACTATCGATTACTCTCGATACTCTTGGTACTCTCGGTACTCTCGGAACTCATGATCCTCTCAGTGCACCCTCGTTACTCTCGGGACTCATTATCCTCTCAGTACACTCTCAGCACTCTCAGAACTCTTAATTCTCTCAGCATACTCACGGTGCCCTCGGTACCTTCGGTATTCTAGATATTCACGGTGCTGAACTCTCACTCTCGGTACTCTCGGTACTCTCAAATACTATCGGAAACCTCGGTGTACTCTCGGTACCCTCGCGAAACACATAGCTAGAATGTCTGAAAAAAAAATATGTCGATCCACCTAAAAATGACAATTTTCAAAACAAGCTCCGCATGTCTCTTGTCACCCTTATCAATAATCATGATTGCTTCGGTGTCGGAGTGTCTGTGCCACGACCCCCGCTTATTAATCGGATGCAATAAGTCTCCCCGATCTGCCCACAGTCGCTGCAATTTAGCATCGCCATATCGTGCGGGTAATGCGATCCCATTTGGGGTGGGCGGACAGACGGACAGAAGCACGAACCTGAGGCTCGTATCCCGTGCACGAGGCACGTATCTCGTGCACGGCATCCTCACGCACGCTGGTTGGGCGAGGTCAGTGCCACCTCGTCAAGCAGAAGCGCCCCCTGGCGGCAGCCGGCGGCAGCCCCACTCACCGCCTTGTATGATCGCGTGACTCAAATTCGCCGCCTCGGGCTCGTGTGGCCTGCTGTCTCTCTGCCCAACAGCAGCGCTCCTCGATTGAATAAACTCTATCTACATCTTTAAACGCAATCTACTATTTTTTTTCCTCGGTATATTCCGCGGCCGCGGTAGCCTTAGCACCCGCCGCCGCGGGGGCCGCGCGCTCCAGTTCGGCGAAACCCTGGCCGCGCAGTGTCGAGTGCTCTTACGGCCAGACGGATTACGCGCACAGGACAGTGCCGCGGACAATAAAGCAGCGCTGCCCAAAAACGAGGGCTGCTCGGGAGTCGGTCCTCGCTAATATATGACCGGACGGCCGTGCACAGGACCGTGCGGCCGGACGGCGAGAGCAGCGCGACTGCGGGCATAAGTGCAGAGACCGGCCGGCAGGCAGCGCGAGCGGCGCGCGAGCCGCGCAAGCGCTCTGGATTTATTAACATCCTCCGTTTTATTGGGAACCGGTTCCCCCCGGGCCGCGGGGCTGGAACTCCGGGGACCCCCGGGCCTCCGGGCCTCCGGGCCTCCTTCTCCGCCGCCGTCAATCACTCATACTCTTCATCTCCTCCCGCAAACACGATTTGAGAGAGGCGCGGCGCTCGGCCGCCCGCTCGGACCGCGGGCAGCGTTGGTCCGGGCCATAAGAGTTACGTCCGGGTTTTGTCACGAACGCCGTCACGGCGTAACGCGGGCCAAAGCTAACTTGCAGCACGTCAGCAGTACTGCGGCGGGACGACTTGAACGCTGGTGTGCGGCACTAGTCTCCAGTCTCAGCAGACTGACAAAAAAGTTATATATATATATATATATATATATATATATATATATATATATATATATATATATATATATATATATATATATATATATATATATATATATATATATATATATATATATATATAATATGTATGTATAATAATATTTTATATTATTTCATGCAATAAAAATGCAGAAAAATGATTCTTATTAAAAAACACTATAAATTTCATTTCCGACTCATAATTTTCGAAAAGGGCACCGTGCATCCTGCCTTGTGGTGTGGCCGACTCGTTCGACACCTCGTAAGCTGAACAGTTCTAATTCCACGCAGGGACGACAGACGCGGCTGTTTGAACAGCGCGACATCGTCGGGCTGCGACGCTGTGACCACCATGCGAGACGAGGCCTGGCCATATAGCGCCTGCTGGGTAGGCAGCGGCGACTCCTGCGCTGCACGGGTGTCGTGCGGGCTGGCCTACCCCGGCATTCGCAGGCGCTCGCAGGCGCACCCTGACAACTAGAAAACTGACAAGACCACCGCCACAAGGTACTGTACAACCAGCCCCACACAGGCGCAACTGACGACAACAACTGACCCCGCCCGCACAGACACCACTGACAACGCCATTGGCAGACTCCACCCGCACAGACACCTCTGACAACGCCGCACCAGCTGACTCCACCCGCACAGACACCTCTGACAACGCCGCACCAGCTGACTCCACCCGCACAGACACCTCTGACAACGCCGTACCGGCTGACTCCACAGACACCTCTGACAAGGCCACCGGCAGACTCCGCCACAGACCCAGCCGACTCCACCCGCCGCGCCACGCCCCGCGTCCTGGCTGGCGCTCGTGTCTGTGGCGGCCCGTGCGGTGGCTCGGTGCGATGTGCCCCCGACAGAGCCATCCTCCGCCACGCGCCGCCACCGCAGCGCCTGCCTGCCGCCTGCCTGCCGCCTGCCCGCCCGCCCGGCCCGGTCAGAGACGCGATTGCCGACAAGTCGGGCTCAGGATGCTCCTCGCAGCACACGTGCCGGTGCCGCCTCCGGCGGGGCCCCTGGGGCCCCTGGCCGCCGCGCGCGTGCTGTGCGTGCTCCCCGTGCTGGCGGCCGCCGTCCTCGCCCTGCTGCCCGGCCCCGCGTCCGCCGCCATCGGCACCGCCTCCAAGACCGGGTATGAGAAACAGCGCCCAGCAGCTATGAGAAGCGACAGCGGCCGTGCCTGCGGTGACAAGTTTCGCGGTGTCGGCTGTCGGCGCCCGTTTTGAAAGCTCATACGATTAGGAACCCGACATGGATACACATTTTGGCGCCAGAATTTAAAGTATCGGCCCGTGGCACTTTGGCGGGCCATTCAAATATTACGTAATCACCAGGAGGGGGACGCGAGGTCGGGATGCTGATTACGCCCAAAAATGCTTTAATATGGATAGGTTAGATCAGGAAGTAATAACGAGGGGGGACCCAAAACAACGATCACGTAATATTTGAAGGGCCCCTTTCTTGTGTAAAGTGCGGAAGATGGCTTCGTACGTTATGATCGACGCGTATAAAAAACGATAAAATTGCCACCGTAGTAAGCTGTAACCGGTAGTTCGACAGGAAGTAGAAACCAGAGTTAGAACTCCCATATTTTGTTCCATATTTATTTTTTAAAATGTCCGAAAGAATCTTGTCGGTCGTCGCTGTTCCTTCTCTGACATGGACGAGATTCGTTGACATGGCCGTGCGAGCGCCGCCCCGCCCGCCCGGGCCACCGGACCGCCGCGCCGAACGTCGCCCCGATCAAACAGGTCTGCTGCGGGTTGAATATACGATATCGAGACCGCCCAGCAGAATTTGCATATTTTTCGCCAGAGAGTACTGTACGACGCTACGCCAAGTAGTCACCTCAGCTCTCTGCTTCCGCACCCTGACGCCCTAAAGAACGCAGAGAAACTGATTTTAAAAATAAATTTGTCTTACTTTAACGTTTGTATTTCGTCCCCCCGCTTCGTTCGTTGTTGAACAGTTATTAATGCGATTATCGAAAACAGCATTCTTTCTTGAGAGAGAGAGAGAGAGAGAGAGAGAGAGAGAGAGAGAGAGAGAGGACTCGGTTTACGGACCCCTATTGCCCCTACCCCGCACGGGGAAGTCCCGTATCTCAAGTGGGTTTATCGCGCTGCGTGATACCGGTCTATGTATTGTAATAATATGTTCAAGGGCGGTGGGAACTGGAAGGGAGAGAGGAGGGGGGGAGAGAGAGAGAGAGAGAGAGAGAGAGAGAGAGAGAGAGAAAGAGAGAGGAGAGAGAGAGAGGGAGAGAGAGAGAAGGAACGCCGCAACTCGCGCCGTTCTCCTTTCAATGGCAAGCGGTTCCACCGCAGGCGACACGAGGTTGGTTCAGTTGGGTCTCGTTATGCCGCTCTGCGGTTTGCCTTTTGTATCCCCGGCCCTCACGCTTCCTCGCCTTGTTAAAACGTCCTCTGGCGTACAGTCGCGCACACGGCCCGATGACGACGGGTCACTCAGGGAAAGCGCGCGCTCTGACGAAAAGAGTAAATCGGGCGTCAATTTTCTTTATCTTTTTTTTTCCCCCCGCCCTTCCGTCACGACTTCTGTATGCGGTACCTTTTCACAAGTGAAATGTCAAATCGTGGATTGCGCAAGCGGTTTCACTCTCAATCCGGCGACCTGAGAATGAAATTCTCATCGTCCAATAATTTTTGGGCCGTGTTGAGGAGGACTAGCCATTAAATTTGACGATTGCGGGAGCAGAGTTTAGACACAGCTCGGCGCTGAGGACGCCCCGACATTGGGGTCAACACGACCTTTCCAGAAATGGTCAGGAATGATGGACGTTGTCGAAAACGCGAAATTGGCAAGCCAAAACAAGCCTCCCACTAGGAAAAATCGAGTGATCTTTTCCCGGCAAAGTCTTTAAATTCGGTGCCGAAATTAGGTCTCGAACTTGTAACTCATCGCGGGTACGACGATCGGTACGGAAAATGAGCATGACTGCCCAGCTTCCGGTCACCGTTCACCAGGCGCCATTCGATATATAGCGAGTCAGTGCGGCCAACTGCCGGACGTTGAAAATCTTCCCGGGCGCCAATAATAGCAGAGGCACGCGCGGCGAGGTGTCGGCTTACGTGGTACTGCCGCGAGATGGCCGCACAGCCACGTAACTGAAGGGAGTTCCGACAGCAGTTGGCGGCACTGGCGAGTCTCTGCCGGTGCCCGTAGGGCCCGCGTAATTGAACGGCGTTCGAGATGCAGTTACCCGACTCAACGTCAGCTGACGGTGCCGTGCGCCTGGGTCAGTGTCAGGGCCGCATGTCAGGGGCGTGTCCAGGAAGAGAGAGCGAGAAAGGAGCAGAGATAGAGGGAGAGAGGAGAGAGAGAGAAGCGGATACAATGCAGAGACGGGGGGGGGGGGGTGAAATAATAGCGGTAGCTCCATTGAGTAACTTGGACCTGAGTCAGGTGTGACTTTGTCGCGCAGGAATGCACGGCAGCGGAACAAGGCGGTGTAACTGAACGCCCCTCTCCTTCCACTTGCGGGGGTTCCAGTCGGCTCCGCCGTCGCGCGGTGCGGTTGTGACTGCTATTGCAGTTCGGTCTAACTGTCCGCGCGCGCGACTGGCATTGTTTGCATTTCGCTGCATGGGAGGTATGTCCGTTCAGAAAAAGGAAGGTGCCATATAAAGTTTTTTTTTTGTCTTCTCGTTTCTTGTTGATGTTCTTATTTTTCTACTTTTTCCCGCGCGGGCAAAATTCAATTTCCGCCGTGCCGCGTGGACTTGGCTTTGTTATTATTGTGGGTCACGGCGAGGGATATTTATGGAGCGGCGTTAACGGCCGGCCGCAACGAGACTTCGATGTCTCGAAGTGGCGTGGGTATCGAGATATCGACCGGGGCGTCAAGTGCCGCTGCTCCTGCGCTGGGTGAACCGTGTTTGTCTGTGAGGCCCTGGATACGCGGGCGTGGGCCTAGTACGTTTTTATCGGTTTCTATTCGGACTGCATGGGACTTGTAAAAAAAAAGTATATGGCCCGTGTGTGTGTCTTCACGGTTGTGTGTGTGTCAGTCTGTTTTAAACAGCCCCGATGACAAAACTCATTTCAAGGGGGGTATCCGCCGCTGATGACTTTCACTCACAAAAACATGCTGCTTTTATGTATACACTAAGCCCGATTAGTGCCGGACAAGATCTGCGAAAAAAAGAATCTTTCGTGGAGCAGAGCAGAAGTGCTCGTTTACGAAATCAAGGCTGCTTCATCAAAATTGGTAAAGTCGTTTGTGGCCGGTGGCGGTGTGCGAGGCGGGGGCAGCGCTGGTGTGCGGTCAAGCGCGATGGAGGGAGCGGAAAAAAAACTCGGGAAAGAAATAAGGCAGGCGTTCTCTCCGCGGCGGACTGTGAGCGGATGAAGAGAGGCACGTTGTGCAGCCGTCGCGTTCAGACGCAGCCACGCGCGCAGTTAATCCATAAAATTCTATGATCGAAAATTTTCGACGGCTGAAAATGGCTTTTAACATTCAAATCATTAGAACCGAGATACGGGCCAGCCAGGAATAATTTTTGTATGTCGTCAGCTTGTCTGTTTCTGAACGCGATCTTGCGACTGATCGATTCAAACTTGATTTTTATTCGAACCGCGTGCTGCTCGATTATTCTTAACGTTGGCTGTTCGCGGTGGTGCCCCTCCCCTCCCCCTCTCCACACACACACACACACACACACTTACACTTACACACGCCTACCACCACCGGACCACACGGATCTTCTCGCGTTATTCGGGAAATAAAATGGCCAACGTTTAGCAGTTATATATATATTAACAGCAACGTAAAAATTTCTTCCGCGGGCTCGATGGTCCGGGAGGTGAGTGAAAGGGGGACAACTGACGTCACACAGTGCCCCCCCCCCCCCCCCATCCTCTTCCTCTTTCCCTCCTTCATCTCCTTCTTTCGGCCAAACGGCGCAGTCATCGGAATGTGTTGAAGCGGCGCGGCCTTCCGCCAAAGTGAGCTCAAAAGTGACCGCGGCTCTCGCGGCTCTCGCGTGCCGGTCCCTTATTATGAACGCACCCGCCTTGAGGTCGCGGCGCGCACGCCGCCATCGATCACTCAATTTATGCCCTTAATAAAAGAGCGCGCTGCCGTCGAGGTATCGAATCGCCGCCCGCGTAACTGAACAAGGCATTCCTGTACAGTTGCGCGACTTTCGAACGCACCGGACTACTGCTGGACGACGCATGACGTGTGTGTGTGTGTGTGTGTGTGTGTGTGTGTGTGTGTGTGTGACGACTCCCCGACGCAGCAGGCGTATGTCCGGCCATGTGCGCCTACCTGCGCGCGCGCGTGTGTGTGTGTGTGTGTGTGTGTGTGTGTGTGTGTGTCCGTGCGTCTACGTCCACACGTGCTCTGGCCGTCAATAATTTAAAATCGGTACGCCATTACGTGACGTTTGTCGTTTTAGATCCGGTCGCCGCGCCGCTTCTCCTCTTTGCACCTCGTTGCACGAGCACACACACACGCGCGTGCGCACGCACACTCACACACACACACGCGTGCGAGGTGAAGATGCCCCATTCCTCATCTCTCTCTCACACACACTGTCACGCACGCACGTACGTCAACACGACCACTGTACTACCCCTGCTGCAAACCGTTCCCAAGCTCGACAATTAAGACACACACAACACACGCCTCTCCCGAGATCATGAAGCGTCATGAACGAACTGACACGACTTCTTTTTTTTTTTTTTTTCTTTCTTTCTTTCTTTCTTTCTTTCTTTCTTTCTTTCTTTCTTTCTTTCTTTCTTCTGACCCCCATTTTAGCTTGCAACGTACGTCTTGTTGTTGTTTTTTATTTTGACCAAATTTAGCCAGCAACTGCCATACAACCGCTCCGCTCCCCTGCGGCTGCGTCCGAGAAGTCAAGCGACAGAAGACACCGAGTATATTTTTATGAACGGGCAAATAACGATGAAAAATCGAGCGAAGGAATGTGGCAGCCGGGAGCCGGTGGCCGCGTCGCCTCCCCCGGCCTTGATATTTGGCCGTGCACGTGTGTGTCTCCCTCCTTCCCGCGGCGCGTTGCGTGGCCCTCTCCCTCTCTCTCTTTCTCTCACACACACTCGCACACCTTTCTTGCAATAGACAGCGGCGCATGACCGAGTCTAATCGTCGCACCGGCTCGCTGATATTTTGAACAGCGAATGGCGGGGAAAGGACTTTCTCGCACGTTTCGCCGCCCAGCGTGTCGTGTAGTCGTCATAGGGCTGCCCCCCCCCCCCCTCTCTCCCCTCTGCTGGCCCCCCAACCCCCAACCCCTCTCTTTACCACTCACCTAGCGAATTTCATGGCATCTGCGTGGTTTTTGGGTTCTGATTGTGGAGGACGCGACGACGGGTCCCCAGCAGCAGCACACCGTTAAAATATTTTTCCTCACTACTTAACGAAAAATCTACTCCTAAATTTTGTTCAAAACTTTTTCGTCACGTATGTTGTGACGTAAAATCGCCACAATTAAAAAACAATTGTATTTGGGAATGATATAAAATAATTTTTTTGAGCGTTGAGCCCAGAAGTGAAAATTTAGCCACCAAAATATTTTGTTACGTGACGAGAAAATCGTGAAGTCACGGAATATTTCGGTGACAAGTATTCGTCATCAATATTTATTGTTGCATGACGAAATATTTTTTTGCAGCAGCCCGAGGTATCGACGGTGGTCAGACACGCTCACACACACACACACACACACACACACAATCTTTCTCGTTTTCTCTCGCTCTCTCTCTATCTCTTTCTTTCTCCCCCCAAGAATCCATCCCCCTATCTACTTATCCATCGATGTATATCAGCCTAAGAAAATGTGGCGCAGGCTTTAACCTCTGAACCTTTGTGCCCCGCTTCGCTCTGTTTCTCCGCGTGAAATCCATAAGTGGACAGCGGCAACCGGCAGTACGTCAGGCAAGCAGCAGCCAGTGCCACATTGTGTTGTCCCCGCCTCCGATACGTAACACGTCACCTCCTTTCTAGAGTTTATTTCTAACGTTTCAAATAAAACTTTCTACAATTTTCAAATGCATCCTTGGCGATTTTCGCCCCTTTCTGGAGTTTAGGTCGTAAACAATGATTTTCAGATGTTTTTTTTTCTTACAACTGCCGCGTCGTGAGGTTGTCACGTAATTTCTGCACTCCCTCCCTGCCGAGCGTGACGTCACCGGGCGGCGGATGCGAGCCTCTGGTTCGTGCACGCGCAGGGGCGTGGCCGGGCGAGCGCCAATGGCAGCCTTGGATTATCCAGCCGCGAGCAGTGCGGCTCTTTTAATTGATTGTGTTTACCGGCCGCTGCAGCGCTGCAGCTGCCCAGGCCATTCGGCCGGCCGCCGCCGCCGGCTGTGTGGATGCGAGCGCGCGACCAAAATGGAAATATCCACGCGTTCGCTTGCGGTACCGATCCGGTATAACCGTGCCCGGGGATTAAATACCTCAGGAGCACATAACATGCCACCTCTTAAGTAGTTGACATCGTTTTGTTTTATTTGTTTAATAAAATAAATACTTGTACTATTGGTGTCATGTCCGATCAAGAGGTGTATGTATGTTGTCACGTGACGAATGAACGTCGGAAAGTGACTGTTTATTCGTGTAATTTATGAATCGTCACAGAAATTCCCGTCATTTGACAACAAACAAATTTTTCAGCGTGGCGACTGCGTCGCGCCCGCACAGCAGATAGTCCTCGCGAGATAGCGCTCGCTAGCGTTCCGTGGGGCGACGCCAGTCGGAGATTCGTGACGGCCATTGTGGTGGACGCGATGTTCCAGGGTGTGGGAGTGCGTGGAGGGGCGGTGCGTGCCGGCCGAGGCCGCGGCCGCCGGCCCCAACGCGGCCGTGTCGCCGGACGTGCCGCTGCACCAGGCCAGCCAGGAGGCGTGCCGCCTGCACTGCGGCAAGCACGGCGCGCTGTGGCCGCGGCCCACGGGCGCCGTCAACATCGGGTGAGGACGCCGGGAGTCGAACCGGAGGTGTACGGCCCCCGGAGCCAGCACGCTAACCACAACGCTACCACTGCCACCGCACACAGGCACAAGCTGGTGGCCGTGGACCCCGGCCGTATCCGCATCCAGCCCACCAGCCCCGCGGCCGCGGGCCGCAGCGCCGGCGGCGGCGCCCCGCTGGGGGTGACGGCGCGCCTCGTGCTGCAGGAGGCGGCGCGCGGCCTCGACGCCACCCTCCGCAGGATGTGCGGCGCGGGCTGCGTGCCCGGGGACCACGGCCTCGCCGTCACCATCAACGCCACGAGCGCGGACCACGGCCTGGGCTGGGAGTCGGACGAGAGCTACCGCCTGGACGTCTCCACCAAGGGTGAGTGAGGACGACATGGGCGTCGCCGCGTCGCCGCCGTCCTCCCGAGTCACGGACTGACCGTCTCTGTCGCGTCCTCCAGGGGGCGTGGTCCGCGCGCAGGTGCTGGCCGCCACGGTGTGGGGCGCCCGCCACGGCGTGCAGACCCTGGCGCAGCTCTTCACGGCCACCGCCATGCCCGCCACGTCCGCGGGCACGGCGCCCAGGATGGTGAGTAAAGAGGAGCGGGCGCCCGCGCCCGCCGCCGGCCGCCCTGAGGGTAGGCAAGGCCAGGCAAAGCAGCGCAGCCGTGCCCGGCGGGATGGCCTATCCTCCGCCACGCAGGCGCCCCGAGGGGAAGCGGCTTGGGTAATCCGAGGTAATGCGAGGGGAAACAGCGGGTCAACCGGGGGACAATTTCAGGGTAACACGAGGTAATGCGAGGCGGAGGGGGGCGGGTAATCCGGGTAATGCAAGGGGGATCGGTAGGTAATACCCGGGATTAAATAAAGGCTGGCCTAGAGTAATTCGGGACAGATCGCCATCAAATAATACGAATTTGCTTCAGAAAAAAATTCGGGCTATTCGGGGGAAAATTAAGATAATGCCGAGTTGATCCGGGGTAGCATGGAGGGTTCGATGTGGTCGTGTTGTCTCCTCCCCTTGAGGAGTGAGGTGGGATCATCCGTAAACTACGTGACCGATTCCAGGCCAATTTTGACTCACCCACCCCTTGTCGTGACGTGTCTAACCCAACCCTACCGTGCACTTGGGATACGCTCGTGCCCTTTGCCCGGCTGCCCGCGTCACGTAGCTTACGGCCGGCCCCCGCAGACGCTGCTGGCCGCGGGCACGGCGCACGTGTCGGACGCGCCCCGGTACCCGCACCGCGGCGTGCTGCTGGACACGGCGCGCCACTTCCTGCCGCTCGCCGCCCTGCTGCGCACCGTGGACGCCATGGCCGCCTCCAAGCTGAACGTGCTGCACTGGCACGCCACCGACTCGCACTCGTTCCCGCTGCTGCTGCCGTCCGCGCCGCAGCTGGCGCGGCTCGGCGCCTACTCGGCCCGCGAGGTGTACACGCCGGCGGCCGTGGCAAGCCTGCTGCGGTACGCGCGGCTGCGCGGCGTGCGGGTGCTGCTGGAGATCGACGCGCCCGCGCACTGCTCCGCGGGCTGGACCTGGGGCGAGGCCGCGGGCCTGGGCCCGCTGGTGCTGTGCCCCGCCAAGCAGCCCTGGCGCAGCTACTGCATCCAGCCGCCGTGCGGCCAGCTCAACCCGGCCAACCCCGCCGTGTACGCCGTGCTCGGCGCCATCTACAGGTGGGTGGGTAGCGCCTGGCAGCGCCTGGCAGCGCCAACTAGGCCGTGCCGCACACGCAAAAAAAAATGCGTTCACAACGAGTTTGACGTTGATTTTTCCACGCACTTCTAAATTTAGTTGTAAAACATGAAATTGTGTTAGGGCAGCAAAATTTTAGTTAGGTCAGTGAAAAGTTGAAAATTGGCATTTTGTTGGTGTCAGTAACTGCTACCGTGGCCATCTGAACTTGGTACTCGTGGGTTCAAAAGAAACGAACGAATTCGTTGTCACAACAAATTATTTTTTCCCGTGTACGACTCAAATTTTAAAATTCGACCCAAACAAACTATTTTTTTAAAATAATTTTCAGTGGTGGCTTTGTAATAGCTTTGCTTCTTTCTGTGTATCCTTGTGTTGTTTTCTATCACCGGCAAAAATTTGCCGTTTTTTTTTTAATCCGCTCTGGTATTCGAACCCGGTGCAGAGACCTGGTGCGCGCGCTGCCGCCGGGCGAGGCGCTGCACCTGGGCGGCGACGAGGTGTTCTTCCCGTGCTGGAACGCCTCCCGCGAGGTGACCGACTACCTGGCGGCGACGGGCCGCGGCGACCGCGGCGACGCCGACTTCCTCAGCCTGTGGGCCGAGTTCCACGCGGGCTCGCTGGCAGCGCTGGACGCCGCCGCCGGCCACAGCCAGACCCCCGCCGTCCTCTGGAGCTCGCACCTCACCCGGCCGCCGTACCTGGAGAGCTACGTCGACAAGTCCAGGTCGGTGCGGGTCCGTGGGAGCCGCCGGTGAAGTCCCGGTGTGGCTGGTGGGGCGGAGGCTCTGAAACTGTACCCCTCGTCGCAGGTACGTCATCGAGTCCTGGACGGAGGCCAACGACCCGCTGCCGGAGCAGCTGCTGGCCCGTGGGTACCGCGTCATCCTGGCGGCCAAGGACGCGTGGTACTTGGACCACGGCTGGTGGGGGAGGACCACGTACAGGTCGTGGAAGGTCGTCCGGGACCGGCGCCTGCCCTCGTCGTCGGGGACCCCCGGCGTCGTCCTGGGCGGGGAGGCGGCGCTGTGGGGAGAGCTCACCGACGCCGCCAACCTGGACGCCAAGTTGTGGCCACGCGCCGCCGCCCTGGCCGAGCGCCTCTGGAGCGACCCCGCCGAGTCCAGCACCGCCCCCGGGGTGGAGGCGCGCTTCCTGGCGCACCGCCAGCGCCTCCTCGCGCTGGGCGTCAACGCGGAGGCCGTGTCCCCCGAGTGGTGCCAGCTGCGCGACGGAGAGTGCGCCTAGTGTCAACGCAAGCGGCGCAGGCCCTCCCCGAGTGTCCGTCCGGAGCCCGACGCCCGCACTTCGTGGGATAGGCCAGCCCGCGCGACGCGCGCGTACACATGGCTGCCTACCCGACAGGCGCTCTCTGTGATCTGGTTGTTATTCGCAAAGAAAGCCGCGAACGAAGACGTCGCGTAAGAAGCAGGAACAGTCAAAGTGTCTCATCTGTGATCTCATAGCTGCGAGTGTTGGATAGTTTGTTCTGTCCCCTTTTAAACACAAAGTAGTGGTGTTGAATGCTTGTATGGATCTCATGTTTAGAAATAAATTTGCAGTTTTTACACAGTTTTAAAAAACATTTATATTTTATACCAACACAGTTCAACATATACACATAGTCTGATTTAAACAAAGAAGAGAGTAACAAATTCATAAAATAGTACATTACAGTGATCATAAGGCATTCACACCGCCCATCAAGTTGACTGGTCGTCCTTTGTATTTCTTCGATATATCTTCTTCAATCTGCATGGAAGTGAAGAAGAAAAAAGGATGAGTGGCTGAGTATAACTTAACACAACAAACATAATGATGAAGTCTTGCTTGTTTTTCTCTTACCTGTCCCTGAAGCTCCTTTGTTTTAGCAATAACTACTTTCAGCTTCGGGCGCAGCTCTTCTGCTAGTTGTCCTTGTTCAATTTCTTTTTGACGGAACCGTTCCTGCTCAGCAATGTACTTCTCAATTAAGCGTAATTTGTGCTTGAGGGTTTTGGCAAGATTGTCCACATATCTGTAACATAACACACCAACACATGGCTGCATGCCCAAGAAAAATTTAAGTATAGATTTACAGCAAAACAATTTCTAAAACATACCGAGGTGAATGTCGAATGTTGTGCAGCTCATAAAGTACTTTATCATTTATTCTCTTCAGCAGATTCTGAACAGCAGTTAGCATCTTCTGAACTGAGTCAGTAGTTTGAACTTGCAGTTGAAGATCTGCATTTTGAAGTTGTGCTAAAGACAGAAGATCGCTACCACCTGCCTTCATTTCATGAAGCCGCATCCTCAAAAAAGATTGAATCTGAAAAAAAAAGTTGTTTTAAAAGACATTTTGTTAAACTACTTACACCGAGACTTTTTTTTAAATTATATTAATACCTCTAGTAAGTCATTGATGAAATCTGCCCTTGTGGATGGATTGTCAAGAATGGTGAGTGCATCAGCTCCAGACGCAACTCCTCCTTCAAGGCCTCCACCCTGAATTTCTATGCCACTTTCTTCCAAAGAAATATTGAAGTCAATCTCCTGCTGTTTTGTTGTTTATTTCAATATTATTATTCATTGAAGCATTTCAATTAGAAAATATATCAAATCTGTTTTATATGAAAGTCATGTTTTCAAGAGCTTACCTCCGCATTAGATGTCTCTTCCATCTGAATACCATCACCAGCACCCCAGTCAATTTCGCCAGTTTCCAGTTGTACATCATCTCCAAAGTCAATCCCTTCACTAGTGTCACCAAAGTCAATGCCATCTCCAAAGTCAATCTGGCATAAATAAGATTAATTATAAGTAATTGAAAATTCAAATAGATGAAATTAAGGTTTATGTTGGGAAAGGCACATACCACATCTCCCTGTTTCTCATCTTCATCATCAAGAGCAATGTTCAGAGGAGGTTCTTCAATTCTCAGTGGCTTCTCTTTATGAATCCATTCATAAGTGGTGGTATTACCTCTTTCTAGAACCCAAAAGTTTAATGATTGAAAATTAACTTAACATGAATTATAAAGACATTGCGGACGATTCACATTGATGAAACACACCTATCATGAAGGACAGCAAGGGGACACACTCTTGTTTACTAATTGAACCACACATAAAGAGCATAAATGCTCTGTAAAATTGGGTGGCTTCATCTAGTAATGGCAATTCTTGTGCCATTGCTGAATAGATTTTAGGAAGTTCCTGACACCGCTCAACCAACTCTTTCTTTATCTTATCTCCTACAATGCCTAATTTCTGACACGAGACCTTAAAGTCATTTCGGGCAGAGTTTTCTTGTTTACTAAGCTCAGCTTCTCTCTTTTCACACTCCTGAAACCATAGACATTCTAAATATAGAAAATATACATATACAGAGAATTATTGCATTTTTTAAATTGCTACTCTTACTACTGTATAGATCTTACCTTTTGCATCTGTTCAGCTCTTGTAATTTGCTTTCTAATGCCTGGAATTTCATACTGCACACTGCGACACAAAATTTGTGCAGCTTCAGAAAGATACAAATTGTCCTTCTCATACAATTTAATAATCTCTTGCCAATCTTTCATTCTCTGAGATCCATAGCGGCCAAAGAAGCTTCGGGAGTCTGCCTCCGTCTCTTTCAGGATGTCAACGATTTTCAAGCAATGAAAATAATTAATGACTGCGGGAAAGCAGACAGAAACTTATATCAAAACCAATGCCATTTGAATTTGTTTCAATTTTTGAATAAAGTAGCAATATTGAACTTACAAGTTCCAGAGAGCAGACGAGTAATGCCTTCATGTACAGGCATATCTTGAATGGCATTATTAATTTTTTCTCGGATGGTCTGAACTCTCGGCTGCCAATCTCGAATACAATGTCGGCGACTCACAAGCCAGTCTGGCAATTTATTGGTGTGAATATCAATTGGAATGAATTGTTCCTGTCGAATGAAATGACAACATCGTAAGTACACAGGCAGCTAAAAACCAAAACCCAATGCCGGTAATGGTTACTAAGAAAAAGGAGAATGAAATATATTTAAAAATGGTACATACTCAGAAAAAATGCCATGCTTTAAATATATCACGTAAAGTAAAGAAAATTTGTCATGAACCCTAAGGTTAGGAAAATTAAGAAATACTTGCCTGCATGATTGGAGGTATGTCCGGTGATGCAATTAGTAAAGGAAGGTATTCTGGTTTGAGTTTTAACTCAGAGCTCCTCAATTGATTTACGACTTCATTCAAAACCACACAATATTGGGTTTAGTCGACGACAGCTGTTTAGGTTTGTTGTGGTGCCAACACACACAACACCAGAAACAGAAACAAAAAAGCGTCTGCCGCTCTCGAAGTACTTTTTGATCGAGTCGAAGGAGGGAGTGGTTGTTGTGGTTAAGCGATGGTGTGAAGAAAGTTTCGGCGTATGTAATTGTGTTAAAGCACACAGTGCATGACGTTGGGTTTCTTGCAGTCCAAGACGTAGTTACAATCCTATGAATGGAAATTGATCTCTGCGCAGTGCACATGTATATTGTTTAAATCTGGTAACCCATAGGTTATGTTTATTATTGGGATATTTCCAAAAGCCTTTTGCTATTGAAATATACATTCTCTCCCATAAAAAATTTTCTCCTTAATTTCAATATGTAGATGGGAATGTTTTTATGCTCTAAAATGTTATCGATTTTCCTGGAAATGTTTAACCCCTCACTATTGACAGGTTGTCACTATGACAGCTCCAATTGAATGAATGAGTGATGCTGTGGAACTATAGAATATTCTTATAAATTTTATGTGGGTACTAGATTCTCAATAAATTTGTCTGCGCATTGTTCTGAAAGAAAAACTTACTCTATGATCTACCAATGGTACATTTTTATGTGTATTTACAACTTCCTTTTACTCTTACAGTAACAATTACTTTGCCAATCTGTCATCATGGATAGGAAATCTGTGGATTTTGAAGCTGGTCGTTCTAAGGATGCTAGCTCTGATTCTCTGGGATCTGATTCGAAGTCCAGCTCCCTTAACTCAAAACTAGGCCAGGAATCAGTAAGTGTTATCCTACAAGAAATCCTGTAGTGTAAATGTATGTTATTTTCTATTTTTGAAATATGTCTGTAAGATGCATGTACCATCTGACATGTTTGTACATAAGTAGTTTAATGGCATATCATCAATATCTTACATGTGTCAATATTCATTTGGCTTATTAAATTATTTGTATTCGTCTCTCATAAAATGTGTTTGAAGGGGGTTTGCCCCAAGGCTTTGTAAATTGTTGCAATTTAAATGGTTTGGAGTCCATTTAATCTATATTCACAGCTGCATGGAATGCATGAGCATGGTCATATGAAAAGCTCTGAAAGCACAACAATCAATTCATAGTCCAAAATCAACATCTATCATTTCATGGCATAGTAAAATTTACGTGGGTGTGTATTTTGCATCGTGTTGCATGGTTGTCTCCAGGCCAGTTCTGGGAAAGTCTCATACACTTCAGCCAGCACTGCGTCCATTGGAAATGCGATGATGGGAACAGATAAAAAACTTCGGTCAAATGTAAGTGGCACTGGGTGTTTGTTTTAATTTTTAATTTTTTTTGTATTTGCATGTTTCATTTGTATCACATGGTGTTTTAGAATATAATTGTTTTTAGGTCTTATATTTATTCATTTATTTATCTCCCACATCTTTTCAGTTTTTATAGTATGTTTATGTGTATATGTTTTCCAGCAGCCGAGCATAATTGAACCGGGTCAGCCAGCGAGTAGGCCCGATGATCCACCATTACTGCCAGGAGAGAAGGTTATGGGGGTTGCCCGCGAAGTCACATACCTCTGTCCATATAGTGGACCTGCTCGAGGAGTGCTTTCTGTCACAAACTATAAGTTGCATTTTCGGAGTATGGACAGAGATACTCCTTATGTAGTAGAAGTGCCTTTGGGAGTGGTCAGTAAATTTTCTTACGCCCTAATTACCATTACTGTCAAATTTTAATTTCAAAGCACTCAATGTGTTTTTTTGATCTTCAGGTCAGCAGAGTTGAAAAAGTTGGAGGGCAGTCAAGTCGTGGTGAGAATTCATATGGAATTGAATTATTTTGTAAAGACATGAGAAACTTGAGATTTGGCCACAAGCAGGTAAAAGAACAGAAATTGATAAGTAGTCATTACATAAAGCTTATTATCAAACTGATGTTCACTGATTGTCACTATTTCTCACCCCAGGAAAACCATTCAAGGAGGAATGTGTTTGAGAAACTTCAGCAGTATGCTTTTCCTCTTTCACACAAACTTCCATTGTTTGCTTTTGACTATTCTGAAGTATTTCCAGAAAATGGATGGAATGTACTTGAACCTATTGCTGAATTCAAGCGCATGGTATAAACTTTGTGAAACAGCAGTTTACTTTGTTTAACCTTTTCTGTATGCAGTACCTAACACTGGTTACTTAAATTTACAGGGTGTTCCCAATGACATGTGGAAAATAACAAAAATCAATGAGCATTATGAGATCTGCGATAGCTATCCTGCTGTTTGGGCCATACCAGCTGCTGCCACTGACGACGATGTGAGAGCTGTAGCAGCATTCAGGTCACGTGCTCGCATTCCTGTTCTGTCTTGGATCCATCCCGAAAGTCAAGCCACCATATGCAGGTTGGTTCTTGTAGTTCAACTAACTTTTATTCAAATTCAAAGGTTTGGTTCTTCATATTGCTAACATTTTAATTTTAATCAGATGTTCACAGCCATTAGTAGGTGTTGGTGGTAAGAGATGCAGGGAAGATGAACGTTACATTCAACTTATTATGGATGCAAATGCCCAATCTCATAAACTTTACATCATGGACGCCAGACCAAGGTAAGACTAGCTTAAGAGAATTTTCTTTCTATCTTCAGCAGACTTGACATTTCAGGTTCTTATGTTTTCTGTTACAGTGCCAATGCTATTGCAAATAAAGCCAAAGGAGGTGGCTATGAATCTGAAGATGCATATCAAAATGCAGAACTTGTTTTTCTTGATATCCACAATATTCATGTCATGCGAGAGTCTCTCAGAAAACTCAAGGGTATGTTAGAGAATCTGCAAGTACATTTTAAAATCTGTTTTAGTTCTAACCTTATGTGTTCCTTTTAGATTTGTGCTTTCCCAATGTAGAAGAGGCCCGTTGGCTATCTGGGATTGAGGCCACATACTGGCTCAAGCATATCAAATACATTCTTGCTGGTGCTTCTCGTATTGCCAACAGAGTCGAAACCCATAAAACCTCTGTACTTGTACATTGTTCTGATGGGTGGGATCGCACTGCGCAGGTAAATGCTATTTATTGAAAAAATTTAAGAAGAGCCTTAGCTCGAATACTGATTTTACATTCCTATTTCTAGCTGACTGCTCTGGCAATGTTATTGCTTGATCCTTACTACCGTACCATCAAGGGATTTGAAGTACTCATTGAAAAGGAGTGGTTGAGTTTTGGACACAAATTTCAACAGGTAATGCATCTTTGAGTATAGTATTATGTTTAAAAGCTCCTTTGCACCTTATCTTACCAAGATACTTTTCTCCTGTGTCTCTTTCCAGAGGATAGGTCATGGTGATGATCGCCACTCTGATGCTGATCGCTCACCTGTCTTCTTGCAGTTTGTAGACTGTGTTTGGCAGCTGACACAAATGTTCCCTGATGCATTTCAGTTTAATGAAACATTATTAATTACTATTCTTGACCATCTCTACTCATGTCGCTTTGGCACCTTCCTTTTCAATAGGTAAATTTTGACCTTTTGTTAGATTTAGTAGTGTGCTAAACAGATCGAATATTATTATTTTTCCTTGACAGTGACCGAGAACGTGTTCAAGACAATGTGAAACAGCGTACTGTATCTCTCTGGTCATACATCAACAGCAGTATTGATAACTATCGTAACCCCCTATACCTTCCCCGGCCTGGAGTTCTAGAGCCTGTGGCAAGCGTTCGACTCATATCCCTATGGAAAGGTCTTTATTGTCGTTGGAATCCAGGAATGAGGCCCCAGGTAAAACCTAGATGGTTGTTTATCTAAGCCAAAGATCACATTTTGTACAAATCCAGTCTCCTAATTTTTTCCCCTTCCAATATCTAGGATCCTATCTACCAGAGAATTAGAGAGCTGCTAGTGCTCAAAGAACAACTGGAGAAACAGGTGGATGAGTGCAAACAGGAGCAGAAGGCAAGAGTTTCTCGAAACATGCCCACTCCACCTCGCTTAGCATCTCCTGTTCATAGTTGAAGCTGGAATTGAACTGTACGTTTTCTTTAGTTTTAGATGCCAACATTTTTATTTAATTTGTGAATGCTAAATTTGTGTGCTTCCCTTTCCCTTAGGTTTCCCTTGGCAGATGAACGTTGGATTCTAATTCTAGACAAATACAGCACCAAAGATATGATATGATTGCCTTTCAGCGTATGCTGAGTATTGTTGACACTTGAGAATCATATATTTTTGCATATTTACAAATACACTATTTTATATTTTCATGTTTTGTTGCTGAATGATATCAGGAGTTAGCTGTACATACATATATATTTAAGAACTGTTCTTTGTTGTAAATTCTTTTTAGACTATGCCATTTGCTTGACTGCATTCACTTTGAGGTCTTATAAATTAGTATTTTTTATGTACCATAGCTATGTAAGTGTAAAAGAAAAAAACAAAAAAAAACTTGTTTTTATTCAAGTCATAGAAATAAAATGCTGCAGCTAATTTTAACTTAAATTTTGTTGCACTATTTTTTTAATCCTTCATAGAATTCCCTTTAGTGGCGCACTCACTTGAAGCCCAACAAGCACAAACGCCAGTACCCGTGTATACAACCCCTTCCCGCCACGCTTCCCTCTCCTCCCACCGAGAATAGCCGTCTTATTATCCGCCCACATCAACCCCTCTTTGATATGAGAAATAACAAACACGTTCCTCACATTTGGCGCGCCATTTGGTGATGAAACGCCATACAGTATTTGTGAGTGCGGGGCGGGTCCGAGGGCCGACGTCGTTCTCCCTTCATCTCTGTGCCCTTCCCTTTCCTTCCCTGCGCGCTGCGCGCATCAACAGCACGCTTGGTCCCTGTTGTCATTAACCCCTTATCTTCGGCTCATTTTCACATTTGGAATCGGGGCGCGTTTTTATTTCTTGTTTAGTACCGTGCCAATGTTGACCGACAGAGAGTGTCCTTTTTTTTCCATCATTTTTTTCTGGTCTGAACAACAAAAAAAAATTATATTGGGGGCGTACAGTGACCACTTGCCAGCGTTTTCGCAGTGATAATGTTCCCAAGTCGGTCTCAGGGCGGGGGTGGTTCTCCACAGGGGAAGACAATGTGCCCCTCTGACAGTCCACACCCACATAAAAATAAAAAATAAAAATGCTTTTCGAAGCAGAGACCGCAGGGGGTAGTGACGTCGGTGTCGGCATTCGATATTTATGAAAACAATTTCGTGTCATTAAATAACAAAAAGGAATGCGAAAAATAAAACGTTTGGCGATAAAGTCTTTCCCTCCTCTCCTTTGTGCCTCTCCGCGGGGTGGGGTCACGGGTCGCGGGTCGCGGCCTGACGTGTCCGCTGACCAGATCCGACCAGATACAGCAGGAGCAGGGCGGCCGCGTTCGAAAACGGGCGGCAGCCGTTCGCGAACCACGTAACGTCGCCGGTCAGAAAAGCGATCGGGGCGTATAGCGCGCGCAGCCTACCGGGGGCGTCCCCCCCGGAGTGTCGGCCGGGGCACTTCCGCTGGCGAAACGCAAGGCGTGAACGACCACCGCAGGTGCGCTTCGGGAAACAGCGGGGTTCGGCGCCCCGCCGGGCGAGCCTCGAACGCGCCCCCGCGGAGAGAGGACCGCGTGTTATCGGGCCCGGCGACACCGCCGGCACCGCCCGGGCACTGCCGGTTAACCCCTCTGCTCTGCTCCGTGCCTCCCCGTTTCCGCGTGCGCCGGCGTTCGGCGGGCGGTAGGCCCTCGCGCCGGCGCAGCGCGGACCCGCCAGTTACGGCGGTCTGCAGCGGCGGCAGCGGCGGCAGCGGCGGCAGCGGCGGCAGTGGCGGCAGCGGCCCGCCGGGGCGAAGCGGGCGCCCTTCATTGAGTTGCCAGAGGATGCGCCCAGCGGGCTCTCCAATATGGACTTCCCTCCCGCCGCCGCCGCCGCCGACGACGACGACGACGACCCCCCTCCGTGGCCGGCGGCGCCTCCTCGTCGCGATCCTCTGGGCCGACAGTGACGCCCCCATCATGCCGCCGCTGCTGCCAGCTGCCGGGTCTCTCGAACCAGTCACCCGCCACGGCAAACCCTGCATTAGAAATGCAAAATGTCCTGTCGGACTGCCCCCCCCCCCCCTCTCTCTCCCTCTCGCACCCAACGCCGGCGTCGCGGTGCGTCCGACGAGGATGGAGCGAGAGCGAGATCGGGTGCGGAGAGACTTGCGGCGGTACAGCGGCGACCCCCGCGAGAGCGCCGCGCGCCGCGCAGAACCGCGCAAGCCGGCGCGGGTCTGTGCCGCTGGCCAGATACGGGGGGCCCGGGGGGAGGGGGTGCGACGGAGACAGAGACAGTGTCAATAACTCGTATCCCCCTCATCACCATGCGCGCTCTGTCCCTCCGCCGCCGCCCCGCCCTCCCCTCTCGCTCTCACTCCCCCACATACACACGCACTCACACATGAGCCCGCTGTCCGGGCCGGCGCCGCCGGGCCGCGGTCGTGGAGAGCGGTCCGGGCGCATCCCGGCCACAACAGAACGGAACAGAAGAGCGCGGACGGGGCACCGCGAAGCACACAGAACAGCACCGCCGCCAGGGTCACCACGCCGGCACCGCCAGCACCGCCTGCACCTCCCCGTCGACGCCCACGGCCGGACAGGAGCAGGAGCGCAGCGCCAGCGACGGTCAACGAACTCCACACTCCACAGCAAGGTAAGGCAAGACGCCCCGCCACCACCACCGGGCCGGGACCGGGAGGCAGTGCAGGCCAGTGCAGGCGGGGGTTCACTCTGAACTGGAGGTGTGTCGCACAGTCAAACCCTTCAGCGGTTCATAACCGACAGGGGAAATTGTTAAGCACGGTTCAGGCGGACATGACAAGGGAATTCCAGGCAGGGCTGGCTCTGGCGTTAAGCAGGCACTCGCGAAATCCTGCGTACAAAAATTTTTGAAAATCAAAAATGCTCCGAATTCCACGTTCTGACCGGACTTCCAGATCCTATTAAGCATTCATGCTTAATTCGAGCTGTCATTCAGCGAAAATGGGCAATAAAAGTTCAATCCACGTACAATAAAAGTTCTGGCCCCGTGATTCCCCCCTCGACCAATACTATACCTGACCGTTTTCAGGCAACTTTCTGTCCCTAACCTTGGCGTAGGCTTTGACAGCCTCCCCCACGAAGCGGTCACGTAGCACGTACGTATTGGTACGTATTGGTACGCCCCCCAGGTGTGCAGCGGCACACGTACCTCGGGGCGGGCTGCCGGTGGCTGCCGGTGGCTGCCGGCCGGCCGTGCCCCCGCGCCGCGGGCTCCCAGACGGCTGCCCAATCTGCCGACCTTATCGCGCCCGTTTATTTCCTCGGAAAAGAACGACCACTATACTCTCGTCGTGGCCGCGCCGAATTTTCATCGTAATCAACGGCAGTGTCTTAAGAAAACAACAACAAGTCGCGATTTGAAGAAGAAAATTGGTGACGGATAGCGTTCAATTTTAGGTCAGAAAGAAACGGCGTTTGGCAGGAAAGTGACCGGAATTAAGTTTGGCCGGCGTGCAGTTTGACCGTGTCGACTGCGGACCGATCAGCTCCGCCTTGTATTTGCGTACCATTTCCAGGGCGGGTGGAGCCTGGCCTCTTATCCGCCCGCTTCGGTACGGCTCGGTCCGGGGAGATTTCTATCTGCCTCTATCGCCGCTGCGCTCACTGTGTCATGAAAACAAAGGCGGTGGCCGGCCCGGCGCCGTCCACAAATCACGTAACGCACACAGCAGACGATATTTTATCTTATTTCGAATTCGAGGAATGCGGCACGGCAACGACTGTGTGTGTGGGCTGTTACAGTTCATTCGCACCTCGACCGAAAAATAACATAAAAACTCACGTCGTCGCTCCTGTCGTCCTGTCAGCTCCGAAAAATGCAATAAATAGACCATAATAAATCGACTGACAGTTAAATAATTGGAGCCTTTTGTAAACCCCCCCCCCCCCTCCCGCAGCGGAGGGTCAATAAAATGGTAAATGCGGCGGCATTGGGACACACAGCAGGCCGATACGTATCGATAACACCCGTCTCAGAAGGCAGTGCATACGAAAACATCAATTTCGGGGAGGGGAAGCTCGGAGCTGTCATGTCGTGTCGTCTGTTTGTGTGCCGGCCGCAAACAGCTGAGAGGGCGCTGTCGTCACCGCAGCTGCCGCAGCCCAAGCGGTCCCAAACGCCCTCGCGTTTCCGCCCTGACATTCGTCGCCGCCAGCCGCCACTTCATGAAATTATAGATGAAAAAAAAAAGAGAGAGAGTTAAAATACCTCGGGGAATTATATTTGCGACTAAATTTCATCAATTTCATAGCCAAAGTATAGAAAACTGTTTTCACAAAATTAGTTTTTGGTATTCGAACCGCCGACCTCCAGATGTCAGCGCGGCTTAAGCTAAGGGCTAACGGCGTCTGCCGTAATACATAGGTGGGCGTGGACGGCGCATAGATATACTTCCGCTTACGGAGGCGATCCTTTAGCCGGATAAACACAACACGCTGCTATTCTCGTCGCACTCAAGCGGCGCCGACGTTGCGTCAACGGGGAGGGGGGAGGCGGCAGGGCGAGGGGGCGGGCGGGCCCCGCGGGGGGTGGCAGATAATCCGTATCGCCCCCCGCGGGGTGACAGCGAAAACCGAGCGCATAGATTTGACCCCCACGAGTGTGATGCGTTATCAAACGTGAGACAGACTGGCGCACGTGACTTGACACAAATTGTGTACCCGCCACACTTGATGACGCGCCGCTGACCGCAATAAGGTCTCTGATCTCTGTTGCTTTATTCTCCCGCAGCACGGGGTGACCGCCGCGGGTTCTGAATCGACAGCGTCGCACCACACCTCGCCATGCTGCGACTGGTGACTAATCAGGTGAGTCCGATACGCCGGGTGCGAGAGGGACGGGCGAAAACCAAAACCCCAAGCGGAAGGACGGTCAAACTAACTGTAGTTTTATTGTGCAGTTGCATTGTTACTTAAGTGTAGTTAACACCCAAAACTATAGTTTTGTCCCAGGTTTTTCTCATTGAAACTTCAGTTTTCTGCGCAAAAACTACAAATCAACTGTAGTTGCTCGGTGTTGTTCACAATGCAGATCCTTTCGTTGCCATTTATTTTCAAGCACGTTTTACTTCTTCTTAATTTTCTCTAGATGTTTTTTTCCTGATATTTCCCTCAGATTCATTCTTTTTTTTTTGAGTGCCGTTGTGTTTACCTGGAGTGTGATTGCATGACGTGTTCAGGTGCGCCTGGCGGGGGCGGCGAGCCCAGGGCTGGCGGCCCCCGCGGCCCCGCGGCGCTGGGCCAGCGGCGAGCCCCTCCCGGGGGCCAGGAGCGCCGGCAGCGTCGAGCCCCCCAGCCCCCCTCCGCCGCCCCAGGCCACGCTGCCCGCGGACGCCGAAGTGGTTATCATCGGCGGGGGGTCGGCGGGCTGCAACACCCTCTACCAGCTCGCCAAGCGCGGCGTCAAGGCCGTCCTGCTGGAGAAGTCCCGCCTCACGTCCGGTGGGTGCGCCCAAGTGTGCCGTCATTTAAAATCATCATTTGATATTTTCGCTCATTTGTGAAAACCGAAATCATGTTATTTTTTTCTGTTTTGAGGCGGGTCACAATGATTATTTTCATGTGACAGACCCCTCAGTGAGAACTTACAAAGTCGAACCGCCTTCACATTCAAGGAGGAAACAAGTCCCCCAAAAATACCTACACCAAAATTTTTAAATTTGAAATTTTCGAAGTTTAAACAAAATTCGACCAAAATTTTTAACCGAGATTCACCGAGATTTCGCTAAACAGACGGCCAGACTCGTGACGTCCTCTGCCTTCCTACCGACAGGCACCACCTGGCACACGGCGGGCCTCATCTGGCGGCTGCGGCCCTCCGACGTGGAGGTGCAGCTGCTCAACACGACCCGCGAACTCCTCATGAGCCTCGAGGCGGAGACCGGCATCAACCCGGGCTGGATCAACAACGGCGGCCTGTACATCGCGCACACCGAGGTAAGCGAGCGCCCCCGCACCTCTGCCTCTGTTGCACTCGTGGGGTGCTCCACAAGAAGCGTGGGAGAGAGAGGGGGGGGGGGGGGAGAGAGAGAGAGAGAGAGAGAGAGAGAGAGAGAGAGAGAGAGAGGGGGGGGGGGCGGGAGAGAGAGAGAGAGTAGACTGTCCGGAATCGCTCTGTTGCGGACGCCTGCGGAGCCCAGGGTAGGCAGGCCTGCGGCGCACGCGCGCCCGCCGGCACTGCTTGCCCGCACGGCGCCCTGCGGGCTGCGGGCCCTACAGCCTACAGCCCCGCCCCTACATGCCCCGCGTGCCCCGCCTGCC
Source organism: Megalurothrips usitatus (assembly GCA_026979955.1). Classification (NCBI taxonomy): domain Eukaryota; kingdom Metazoa; phylum Arthropoda; class Insecta; order Thysanoptera; family Thripidae; genus Megalurothrips; species Megalurothrips usitatus. Next base: position 3,291,557 of record CM049605.1, read on the forward strand.
GCAGGAACGCATGATGGAGTACCGGCGGCTCGCCTCCGTGGCGCGCAGCTTCGGCATCGAGGCCTCCGTCCTGGACCCCAGCGAGGTGAAGCAGGTGTTCCCCCTCATCGACGACAAGCAGGTGCTCGGCGGCCTGCACACCCCTGGTGACGGAGTCGTCGACCCCGCTGGTACGCCTCACTGATAAAAAAAAACAATAGTTAATAATAATGCTTAATAATATTTTTTTTTGTTCTGTTGCTTTCGGCGCGAAGGCGATTTTAACTGACGGGAACTGACGGGAAAATTTAACTATGTGTGTGTAGGCGTGTGCTCGGCGCTCGTGAAGGCCGCCACCCGGCACGGCGCCACCGTCATCGAGAACTGCAACGTGGAGAAGATCCTGATGAAGGACCAGGACCTGGGGCCCCAGAAGGTGACCGGCCTCGTCACCAACATGGGCACCATCCGCACCGACTGCGTCATCAACTGCGGAGGTCAGCTACAAATTTTCCAATCTTTTTTTTTTTTTCAAATGATCTGTTAAATTATCTTCTAACGCGTACTAAATCTTCCTTGTGTTAGGCGTGTGGTCGCGCGAGGTGGCCAAGATGGCGGGCGTGTCGCTGCCCATCGTGCCCATGAAGCACGCCTACGTCGTGTCCGAGTCCATGGGCGTGCGCGGCCTGCCCAACGTGCGCGACCACGACTGGTCCATCTACCTCCGCGTCCAGGGCGACTCGCTCTGCGTCGGCGGCTACGAGCTCAACCCCGCCATGTTGGACAACGTGGCGCCCGAGTTCTCCTTCGGCCTGTACGACCTCGACTGGAACATCTTCGGCTCGCACGTCACGGTAAGGGCTCGTGTACCAAGTACATGAATTTTTTTTTGGCTCAAAAATACCCCCTCTCAACAAAATGAAATAACAATAAACCTTAAAAGTTATCATTTTAAATTCATCTTTATTGTGTGGAGACGAAATGCAATGTGCGCGCGTGTCGACAGAACGCCGTGAACCTGTGCCCGGCCTTCGAGACGGCGGGCATCAAGTCGACCGTGTGCGGGCCCGAGTCGTTCACGCCCGACCACAAGCCCCTCATCGGCGAGGACCCCCTCAAGCGCGGCCTCTTCCACGGCTGCGGCTTCAACTCGGCCGGCATGATGCTGGGCGGCGGCTGCGGCGAGCAGCTCGCGCTCTGGGTGCTGCACGGCCGCCCCGACCTGCACATGCAGGCCTACGACATCAGGTGCGGTGCGAAATTTTTGTCGCTAATTTTGATAGCAGTTGTGTAGCTTTGTAACAGTGCTGCGGTCGTTTTTATTTTTCCTCACCGGCCCCCTCCCTCCTCTTCCAGGCGGTTCGCGGACGTGCAGCGCACGGACCGCGAGTGGATCCGGGAGCGCGCGCACGAGGCGTACTGCAAGAACTACAGCATCGTGTTCCCGCACGACGAGCCGCTCGCGGGCCGCAACCTCATCCCCAACCCGTTCGAGGAAGAGCTGCAGGCCGCGGGCGCCGTCTGGGAGGAGCGCCAGGGCTGGGAGCGGCCCGGCTGGTACAGTGGCACCCCCGCGCCGCTGCCTAGGTACGACTGGTACGGCGCCTACGGCTCCACCCGCCACAAGGTCACCCGCTACGAGAAGCTGCTCAAGTCCGACTACACCTTCGACTTCCCCCGTCACCACGAGACGGTAAGGGCTCGCGGGGCAAGGGGCGGTCCACTCAGAGAACCTGTGTACAGCGCAAGCGAAAGGCTTCGAATATTTATCACGACATGAGGACATTACAGAGTATTACAAAGAGTGGGCTGTGTGCAGTGCACTGCAGGAGTGAATCGCCCCTCGGGTTCGAGCACCGCCGGCGCCCCGCACTCACTTCTCCTCTCCCTTCTTCCTCCGCAGATCCGGGAGGAGGCGCTGGCGTGCCGCGAGGCGGCCGCGCTCTTCGAGATGTCCTACTTCGGCAAGCTCTACATCACGGGGCCGGACGCGCAGGCCGCCGCCGACTGGGTGTTCACGGCCAGCACCCGGCGCCCGCTCGGCAGCACCGTCTACACCTGCATCCTCAACAAGCGCGGCCGCGTGGAGGGCGACCTCACCGTCAGCGTCATCGAGACGGGCCAGGGCAGCCCCGCCGACCCCATCATCCGCGGCCGCGGCTTCTACGTGGTGTCGGGCGGCGCCACCTCGCAGCACACCCACGCGCACGTCATCCAGGCGCTGCACGAGCGCGGCTTCCGCGTCGACGTGTCCGACATGACCAACCGCATCGGCGTGCTGTCCGTGCAGGGCCCCAACAGCCGCGAGCTGCTGCAGGGCCTCGTCGACGTCGACCTGGACGACGGCTCCTTCCCCATGTCCACCACGCAGATGGTGCGCATCGCGGGCCACCGGGTGCGCGCCATCCGCCTCTCGTTCGTCGGCGAGCTCGGCTGGGAGCTGCACGTCCCGAAGGAGTCGTGCAAGGCCGTGTTCAAGGCGGTGCGCGACGCGGGCCAGCGCCACGACCTCCGCCTGGCCGGCTACCGCGCCATGTACGCCCTGTCCGCCGAGAAGGTAGGCAACCCATCCGGCTGCCGCCGAGGCCGGCTGTCCCCTCGCCGGCGGGCCGGCACTGTTAAAATCTGTTTAAATGTAGCTGTAACACTGCGACGAAAACCCAACTTGACAAATCCCTGCTTATTTACTATCTTTCCTTGTAATTTTCAAACATTTTACCAAGACTTTTCGCGTAATTTTACAACGTGTTTTGTTTTCTAATAAGAATTATTGTAACGTTATAACATGTATACATACATTATACCGCAAAAGTGAATGGCCTGACGTTGCAAAATACGTAATCGGGAACCTTGGTTTTAAAACATTACTCAATGACATCTCGTTGATTTCCAAGAGAACGTTTGACGGTGGACGCGCCGACGCGCCGACGCGGCGATGCCGGTCAGTGCTGACTCGGCGGTGACGGCTCGTCCGGAGCTGCCTCGAGCTGCCTCCAGCCCGCCAAGCCGGCTGCGGTCTGACTCGAGGCATGCAGAGGAGTGCCGGGGCACTGACGACGCCTACCTGTTGCAGGGGTACCACCTGTGGCACTCGGACCTCCGCGCCGACGACAGCCCCCTCGAGGCCAACCTGGGCTTCACCTGCAGGACCAGCGGCGACTACCAGGGCCGCCAGGCCGTTGAGGCCGTCGCCAAGAAGGGCCTGAGCAAGAAGCTCGCCTTCTTCACCCTCAACGAGTGAGTGGAGATGACATACCAGATTGGGGTGAATTTTATCAGTGTCCGCGTTTCTCCTACTTTTACTACTCCCCCCTTTCTTTTGTGATTTTCAGCAAAGTTCGCTTGAACGGACTGGAGGCCATCATCAGAGACGACCAGGTTGTCGGCTACCTCAGGCGAGGCAGCTACGGTTTCGCTCTCGACTGCCCAATCGGCACAGGGTAAGTGAGATAAATGTTTAAGACTTCAATTATTCATTACGGCCGAAAGAAAATAAGGCAACTCCATTTCACCCGGTGCCTAATAAGGACCCAAAGAATTCTTGAAACAGTGTCTCACACCCTCACTCACCTTGCAGGTACGTCAGGCACCCCGAGGGAAGCACTGTGACCGACGAGTTCCTGGAGGGCGGCCGCTACCAGCTGGAGGTGATGGGCCAGAGGCACGACGCCACACTGCACCTGCGCAGCCCCTTCGACCCCGAGAACAGGCGGCTCCGCGGCCTGTACGACGTGCAGATCCCCGCCAGGCAGTAGGGTAGGGACTCTGACCAACCCCGATGGGACTCCACTGGGAGGGCGCGTCAGAAACCGAGGTTGGCAACGCTAAGTCAACCGGTACACTGGCGGGACGAGGGAAGTGGCTCACGTATTATTACATGTGTAGTTTTGTCGTTTGTTTTTGTATATAGGTCGAAGAAAGCTGTGTTCGACATGTACAGTATTTACGTAAGAGAATCAAGATATGGCTGTGCTCAGGCAATAAGACAAGTTTGTGAATGTGAGTCCTCCCCAGACTCGTCATTAGGCTATGAAATTTCTTTTAAAGACTGTGATTAACGCCTGAGTAATTTTTTGTATAGAATAAATATTATTTTTTACTGTTTTTTTTTCGACTTAATTTTAATAGGTGGCTGATGAGGGAAGCCAATGCAAATGGCAAATCCACAGCTTGCATATACCCACTGCTGGTATATCCCTTTCGTGAGGCAGATATTTTCAAACTAGGTCATAAAATAAAAAATGAGAGACTGCCATTTTGAATAAATAAATCGTTAAATAAAAATTTAATAACATTACAAAAATCATAAGTCACATCAATAAATCAATAAGTCAAATCATGTTTTAAAAATCTGAACAAGGAACCGGCATCAGTTCAGCTATTTACACAATCACACAAAATATACAGGTAGAGTATGAAAATTGCACTGATATGGCTTCAATATTAGATCACACAACCATCTTATCACAAACGTTTCTTCCCTTCTCTGAGAACAATTCATTCTTCATTTGATTTGCGGACTGGTACTTCGGCAGGTGGCTTCACACCAACACCTGCAAGAGGAAAACGGATAAAGCATAATAAGCAGGGACTCTGCAAATGCATTTTTTTAAGTGTTAAGGGAAAAGTTACTTACAAGCTCCAGGACACCAAATTCTGGGACAATTTTTGCCTAAGCATTCGCCATTGGACTAGAAGTGGAAAGCGAAATTAGTTAAAGGCACAGTCAATACGAATACGAATACAAAATGTACTACACAAATTAACTCACTTTCATCAAGGAATTGTACAAGTCCTCGCTAAACAGGAGACAGTCAAGCGATCCTAAACTGTGACGTCTCTCTTCTGGTTTCAAGGCCTCCACTCGGCTCCTTATGGTCGTTTTCATCTCCAGCCACAACTGAAAGTACAATACACAGATAAAATGAAGACCCGCTTTAGGTTCGAGACGCAGATTAGATTTTGAAAACATACCGCCTTCCACTCGGATACCGTCATGCGCAGCCCAGTGTTCAGTCGTGTCAGCTCGCTGTAGCAAATGGTGTTCAGGCGCGTCGCGAGCTTCACCCATGCAGACTCCCATTCCTCGTTACGGTCGCCGTCAGCCGTGAACTTCAGGCAGAGGTCCTTGTTGCCCAGCATCATCAGCGTCAGGCATCGCAGCTGGCTCGGATTCAGCCACTTGTGCCATTTATTCGCTGCAAGCAAATGAAAAGGGGGTTGTCAGAACATTTTGACCAGAACGCCGAGATTACCTCTGACGGGCCGAGGTCTAATCCTTACCTGGAATTTCGTTCTGGATTGGATCTGAAAAAGAAGAGACACAAATTATAATTAGCCAGCATATTCCCAGTGTGAAACGAACACAGGGGGCCAAGATGCACTTACGTCTTTCGATGTGCTCAACCAGCACGTCACAGTAGGCGAACACCTTCCGACCCCTCGAGTGGCGCTTCTTGTTCCTCTGCGCGGCCTGGTCTGCCTCCGCCTTCCTTGCGGCATCGTCCCTCCGGACCTGGGCGAGTTCGTCTTCCTGGGTCACATCCGCCTGCACCTTTACTGGGGTCCGACGACTCGCTTTGGCGGGCGATGACGCAGGCGACGCGGGACATGCTTTGGAAGGAGACACAGCCTTCTTCGTCGGAGTCATCTTGTTGGGAGACTTGGTAAGCGGCACGGCACCAGTTTTCAGGGGTGACGACCGTGTGACTTTGGTCGGAGAGCTCCGGAGCCTGGGCGGAGACAGCCTTGACGATTCGACGGGATCAACGCAGCTCTCTTTCCTTGGACTCCGGCCCTTTGACGGGTCACAGCTTTCCCTCCTTGACGACCCCAAGTCCTTTGACGAGTCACGCATTTCCTTTCTGGACCTAGGCAGTGCACAGCTCTCTGCATTTTTTGAGGTCAACGTCGAGTCGCAGCTCTCTATCCTAGAAGAAGCGTTCCAAGCAAACTGGATCTTAAGGTCGCCGCTTCCCCGCTTGGATAGTTTGTTCTTGGACACTTTGTCAGTCTTCCGAGACGGCGATCTCTCTAGAACGACGACAGAGTTACAGCTTTCTCTCCGGGTAGGGGATTTGTCGCCAGAATTGGCCATTGGTTTGACCACAGATAACTCTGCTTTTGCCTTCTCCACACTGTCGCAGCTGTCTCTCCTGGTTACTTTGAGCGGCGGGATCCCATCTGCAGAAGGAGACTCGCGGCCCCTCTTCGCAGGGCTAGGGATCGGACTGACGGCAGCAAGTCTTGCTGAGCCTCCTCTTCGCCCGGCCGAAGTGTTCTCCGTTTCAGAGCTGGGCTGATCTTCGGTTGCGCTGTTGGAAGTCACTTTCCAGAGCTGATCCTCTTTGAGAAGCGTCAAACGGACAACGGGCCTCGACTCTTCGTCATCCTGGTAGATACGCCTGACGTGAACTCCACTCGCGCCGGTGTCCGGCGAGCGTTTCTTGGCACCCTTCTTTTCAGACCGACGAGATTGGTCCTTAGATCTTTTTTTAGAACTGCGAGACTCTTTAGCGTGTCGTGATTTTGACCCATCTAATCTTTCCCCGGTCTCGGAAAGTGGAGCTGATTTTTGAAGAGAGGGAGAAGGCTTGGTCGCGAAGAAAGAGTCGAGTGTTCTTTGCACCAATTTTGTACCGTTTGTTGTAGTTTCTGTCTTTGCTGGGGTACCGCGCGCTTCAGCTGACTTCCTCGGTTCCTTTTTGGCACTTCTCAAACCAGGCTTGATGAGAGCTTTAGGTTTTATATCGCTCTTGTGTGGACTAGAACGCCTTACCATCTTGTGATTTTCATCAGATTTTTGCTTTGTTTCATGCATTAATTTAATCACATCGTCCTGATCAGTGTCAGTAGGTCTCTCAGCGCTAACAGGAGTCCTCTCCTGCCGCTCCCTCGCTGCCGCTTTCTTCGAGATCTTATTGCCCACGTTTCTAGGGGTTTCCTCAATTTTACTTGAATCGCGGTCCTTCGTACTCGCGCGACCCTCTCCTATGCTTTGACTAGATTCTCTTCTACTGCTAATTGACGCTCTCTTCGGATGGGAGATGGGATTAGGAATCGGCTCATCTGTTTTATGAAGCGCTTCAGCCGCAGGACATTCACTTTTGGAGTATCTGACATCACTACTCGGGGTCCTTGATCTCTCTTTGTTTGTACCAAAAAACGTAGCAGCATCTAAAGTGAAGTTAACAGCACCACTGCAAGTCTTCTTGGGCGTTTCTTTTCTCCCCGTGGCTGATGAGTCGGCTGGATGTTTTTCGGTTGTGCCCCAGTCCGACAACTTCCCCCTTTCACGTCGCGATTTCCTTGAGGGCGATTCTTCGTCCGTCAAATTTGAGGACTGACACAGGTCAACCTTTCTTCTGTCGGGACTTTCGGCGCTTGAGGGTATCCCCATGGCGTGTGTGGGACGCCTGTGATAGAGTTCATTAGCACCTTCACTAAATCGCTGGTCATTTTCGAACCTCCCGAGGGATTTACTTCTAGTTCGATCACCAGAGGGACGGGTCCTTCGAGTATTTAACTGACTGCTGTGATCAGTAGGCTCTGATCTGTATTTGTGCATCGACAGTGGGCCTTCAGAGCCCACTTCTGAATTACGGTCCATTTCTGTTTTAGAGCAGCTCTGACCTTGATACGAGTCGGAGCGGTTCTCCAATTGGTGCGTTTTCCGAAGGCGGAATCGTCTTTCTGCTCGCGAATACCACCTCTCCAGCGAACTACAAAATAATTCAGCGCTCTGTGGAGAAAACCCAGACAAAAAATCTTGGCTTTTCGACCTCTGATGCTTCATGGCCGTGGGACCCGCGTGAAGTGCCCTCCGCGGGCCACTCCAGTCAGCGCCTGGGGAATTACTGGCGTGGTGATAGCGCGACGGAGAGCTGCTCAGGTCCGAGTCATACCGGCCGTGACGGATCTCCTGATAGGCCTGATAGAAGACGGAGTACTCGTCTTGAAGTGAACTAGGCTGGTTCGTCTGCTGGCCGTCTTTCAAAACCCAGCCGGTGCCGGTGGAGTTCCCGCCGTTCAACCTTCTACTCCACCTCCGAAACTTCTTCTGGGCCGAGCGGGAAAGCCTGTCCTTGTGCGTGGCATCTAGCTCGACCGTATTGTCAGTACTTTTGTTCCACATGTACGGCAGGAACGACGCCCCTTTAAATTTGCTCGGCATCAGCCCCAAATGTGCGAACTGGGTGATTTTGTTCTCCGGCGTTCCATGGCCATGAGGAAAGTGCGACATGTTTTACGCCCCACACCACCTGGAGAGAAATAGGAGACAACAGTGAAAACGACGAAACAACACTTCAATTGAGCTACTAGATACGCAGACGACGGGTTTGGTGGCCGACAATCGAACTACCGCCAGTGATTGCCGTTGAGAAAGCCGTTCGAGGCATTAGGCCGATCCCGGGCAATGCTCTCGTAGCTCTGTCTCTCTCGGACTCTGGGGTCGTCCCATGGGGGCGAGTGAGACAGCTACATGGCATCGTCTGGCAGCGCGGGGACAGTGGGCTGGCGGCAGTATGTAAATTTTAAGGCTCACAAGTGCGGGCCGTTCATGACTCCCCGTTCGGCGTTCGGTCCCCGAGTGACAGCTGTTGTAACTAATCTGGGGGAAACCAAGAAGTAAAATCTGGTCCCAAAGACGCGACGGAAACGAAGCTAAAATTAAAATCCCAAGCGGAAATTTAAAGAGGGCTGCACTCGGATTCCCCCACACATGAGCGGCAGCCTCGCGAAGCCCGCCGGACAAGAGAAGCCCGTAACAGACGTGGCTTGCGGACGGTCCCCGAGCTCCCCAGCCGTCCGCCCGGTGGCTTCCCGCGCTCCGAGCCTGCCTGCCCCCTCCCCTTCCTCGCCCTCCCCAGCGGCGCGTGTGTGGCGACCCCTCTCCTCTCTCCCTCCCCATGATGCAGACAGTCCCCCCGACCCCCGGCCGGCCGGCCTGCGCGCTGGAGAGACGGAGTCCCGCCCGGCCGGCTGCCGAACCGGCAAAATGTTCATGTATAACAGATTCCGTGCTTGGACAACGCCTGCGGCGGAGCGGCATCACGACCTGTCCCACGTTATCTATAGCTGATAATTATCCTAGTGTCACCACGGAACGCCCACGCCGCCGCGAATCACGGAATAAAGACCGTCTCGACTGACAGTCGGACACACGGCGGGGCAGAAATATCACGCGACGGCACTTGTTTCGTCTCACAGTGTACGGTATCATCGCAGGCTGCGAGAATTTTCAAACTTGATGCCAGCGGACTTGGAAAGGACTGTAGCACGGGCCTGACAGGATAAAAATCTGAGAGTCCCTGCGGACGGCCCCCTTCCCACCTCGCGGAACAATACAAGGTCCTCGGTTCTCTTTTTTACCCTTTTTTTTCGAGGGGAGGAGGGGACGAATCGGAAGTAGGGCCGGCCGCCTCGGGCGGGTAGCTACTTAAAAACCGTGCGATGCGATCGGGGCGCGCTGACGCCGCCGCCGCCGCCGCCGTTGTCGGCCACCAAACCCGGTGCGATCGGGGACGCCTACAAGACGGTCGTGAAGTACTTACGGCTGGGCGCAACGGCGAGGGCGGCAAGGGCGGCAGGGGCAGGCTGGGGCCCGGCAGCCGGTCCATGAACCCAGGCGATAAGGCCCTGCACTGCGGCGGGCCGGGGGGGCCGGGGGGCCGGGAGCCGTGATGAGGACGGTGAGGAGCCCGCCAAAAGCACGCCGAGGCAGACACTTCACAGGCCGGCAGCGTCGGCAGCCATCCCCGCGCGCGCGATTAACGAGGACGGCGACGAACTGCGAACCGAGCGGCGTTTCGCGACGTGACGCGTGACGTCCCGCCGGCTCAGCTCGCTACCGGCGCTCGCACCGCACTGCACCGCACTCCTTCCTCTCCTTGCCGGCCTGACTGGGCCTGACCGACTCACTGCCTTTGTGCGAGTGCCTGTTTTGTTCGGCTCGGCTCCGTCCCGCCGTCTCCGCCGTGGTGGCCGCCCGTGCCTTGCCGTAGCGTTGTTCCCGCCCCGCCCGGCTCGCTGGGAGACGCAGAGCGAGCGAGCGAGCGAGAGAGAGAGAGAGAGAGAGAGAGAGAGAGAGAGAGAGAGAGAGAGAGAGGAGGCAAGAGTATGGGAGGGGAGGGGAGGAGGGTGGAGTAGCGCGCAGCAGATGTGAGTCGAGACGGCGGGCGCCGCCGCCGCCGTTGAGGTAGAGGGGTAGGGGTGGAGAAGGAATGAAGAGGGGGGCGGGGGGCGGAGGAGGTAGTTTCGAACACACTGAGAGTACCTGCCCACCTCACCCGGGCTACTCACGCGCGGCGATACCGTTCGCCACCCTCCCGCAACAGCAGTGCGGCGCGCCGTGTGCCGCGTGCCGCCCCGTTCCGCTCGCGTAGCCACCAAACACTGCAGGCGGCTAGGGGAGTTTACACGACGAGGTAGGTCAAGGTGGTCACGGGTAGCTGCGCAGCACGCCACAGGTGCATCTCCCTCTCTCTCTATTTTTGCTTTTGTCAAACTTTTTACGCCGTTCGGATTTATTCCTTATTTCAGGCTGCGTCACATCACTGGACGTGTCGCAGGGGGTGTGCGCCCGCACTTGTCTGCCCTGCCACCCCTTGCCCGTACCACCCCCTCCCCCCTGGCGGTGTCCGACCTGCGGCCCAGCTGGAGGCGAGTCGCCACCCCCTGAGCCCTCTGCTCCCACCCTCTAGATACTGGCATTCCAGTGTTACAACAAACACCAGGAACCGCGCGGCGTCGCGTCGTCTGCTGGCACTGTCATCCCCCGTCAGCTGTGACATGGTGGACTTCGATGTGGGCGTGATCCTCCCTGCGGCGGGCTCCGGGGAACGACTGGGTGGTGCAACCCCTAAACAGTACTGCAAGATACTTGTGAGTTTTTCTGAATCACCAAGCTTGATCACTTCACATTTTATTCTGCGTGCCTTAATGTTTGAGCTGGTCCTCATGGCCGCATTGATTTACCATCCGCTCTCCTTCAATTAATTTAATTTTTAATTTATTAATAATTTTTCTAACCTTACAGGGCAAGCCTCTCTTTCTATACGCATTGGAGGCTTTTGAAAAAATTTCCTATGTACGACACATTGTATTGGTAGTTGATGATCCGAGTAACGTTGAACCATTTCTCCAAGAAACAAATTCCCATAAAGTGGTTGTTGTTCAAGGAGAAAGCACACGCCACCGCTCCATTCGTGCAGGGCTACAAGCTTTGACAAAGCAAGGCATGGTTGGCATTTAATTAGTACTGCACAAGCTTTGTTCATCTCATATCCTTAACTCCTTTTTATCCTTCTAACAGAATGTGATATGCGAGTGGTGATTGTTCATGATGCTGTCCGTCCTGTGGTCCCAGAGGACCTAGTCAGACAGTTAGTACTTGCTGCCAATGAGAATGGTGCAGCAGGCGCCGTTTGCCGTCTTGTTTCAACTGTTATCAGTGCTGAGACTGATGGTTCTCTAAAAACTGTTTTGGATAGAAATGCTCATCTTGCAAGTGAAACCCCCCAAGCTTTTCAAACTGATGTTTTGGTTTCTGCATATAGTAAGGTAATATTTACTTTAAATGTATTTCGTCTTTAATTCTTCCTATGAGTTCAGCGTGGCTTGTCAACCCATTGATTTGCGGTTTCAGTGTACAGATAAAGATTTAGATTGTGGTACAGAGTGCCTTCAACTTGCTCTTGAATATGCTGGTGTACATGCCCAACTTGTGGAGGGATCTCCTAACGACCTCTGGAAAGTGACCATTCATCGGGACATGTACACAGCATCTGAGTGCTTAAGAGGTAATTTAGGAGGAGTACCACCAGCCTTGAAAACTACCGCTTCCTTTTGTGACAGTTCTTGGTGTTTTTTGCTATCAATTTCAGAACGCAGTAATTCGGTTTGTATTATAGCCATGCAGGAAAGTTATCCTGCACAACTATTGGCTGAGAACTTGACTTCAAGTGTCCAGAAAGTAGAATCAGTTATGAAAGGCAATCAGAAAGATACTGACCGTTTATCTGGACAGCGATTCAATAATTTTATTTTCTTCCATGAGAGCCAATCAGATATTGAAAATATCCTGTTGAACTTTGCACCTCTATTTGATCTGGACACCCAAGTAAGTATGTGCTCTGAACTGCTATTAACTTTTCTTTTTTACATGAAAACTACAAAGTACTATATTATTACAGGGACTGATAATACATGTTATGGAGCATAAGAATGCTGATGATTTATCAGGTATGAGTGTGTATGATATGCAATCATCAGGACGGAGAATGAGTTATGAATATCAAAAACTGAAGAAGGGAGTTGTGATGATTCACTGTCTTGACAATCACACTGACTCTTATCAGTTTTTACTGCTTGTGACCTCCCTTTTAAAAGCTCACCCTTTAACTATGACTGGTCAAAACCTATTTTTGTAGAGCAATATTTGACAAAGTGTCCAAACCTCACAGTGTTTCACTAAAAAGATGCTAAAAACAGTAGAAATTAGTTTGTGCCACCAAATTTAACTCCATTGACTTTCAATGTTATGTGTCAATTTAGAAAAGTGACAACCTGTTGATGTGTTATCATTCACACCAGAGGTACACCGGGTGATCACATTGCATTTTGAAGCAAATTTGGTGAAGACAACAAGTAACTTGTGTTTTATGCAGTTGACATCACCATTTTCCATGTAGTTGTGATATTTTACTTCGGGAAATGTTTGCAGTAGTGTCAAGCCCCTGCCTGAATTCCATTCCAAGGATGGATATGTCCAAATGCTTTTAAAGTAATTTTACTGGAATCATCTGGGTCCATGTGACTAATGTTTCCAAGTTAAACACAGTGCATCCACTGTTTTTGAAATTGCCCTGAAAGTAGGCTGGTTTGAAGAAGATGAAAGGTACAATATTGTGAAGCCAAAGTATGTTATACAAAAGAACACTCTTGAATTGAAAATTTACTTTTGTACCTGTTACCATTAGTCAATTGTGCCTTTCAATTTTGTTATTCAACATTTTTTTTTATTGTGACTGGAAAGGGTACTCTTCAAATTTTGACTGCCATTCTGTTCTGAGGGCATTAGTTGGTGGTATAGCACATTGAGTGATTGGCTAATTTTCCTGATTTTAAATTCATCATTATTTTCCTTCCAAAAAGCATGAAGAACTCGTTAAGAGTTGTGAGTCTAAGATTCAGCAATATTGTCCTCTAGTCAAATATCAGGATGTCTGTACTGATTACAAAGGAATGTCTTCTGCCTTCAAGAATCTTGATAATTTTAAATTTTCAAATCTCATCTTTCAGTATTAAGTTTGCTGTAGTTGCTGAATAGCTGTGTTATCCAAAGTACTAGATACATAGAACATTATGGACTTCCCTCTATATGTTGAAATACATATATTTTTAGATGTAAAACATCACTTAAATCCAGAAACAGAAAAAGGAGAGTTTTGGAGTCACTTCATGAGGCTTTAATGGAGGAGGAAATTCATAGACTACTTTGATATAATTTCATATTCATAAATTTTACAGCTTCCATTTTCTAAACCACAAATAACAATAATAAAATCTGGAGTATTTACAGACAACCACAGAACTCTTAGACAAAATTAGGCAGATAATGCAAACATGGCATGTTCCTCTTAATAGCACATCAGCTGCCTTCCTAAATGAAATTAATTTCAAGCATAACTGATGACATAAAAGAAATTGGTTGATTAGTTACCATACTTCTAGAAAACCAAAAAGAATACACAATTCACTATCAAGCAGAAAAGTGCACAGAGTTTTCACCTTTAGCACATTTTGAGCCCAGCCATCTATATTCATTATGTGGCTGGAGGGAAATATTTCACATTACATCAACACATCAATCTTCATCAAAACATTAATACTGGGGCAAACTTTCCAGAATAGAAATGCAACTACAAAGTATTATGATACAATTTAAGGGGATCAGACCCACATAAATATAATTGCTGATCAGCGAATCAAATGGAATGTCAGTGGTCGTTTCACTTTCTTTAGACATCTTCTGGATTGAACATACCCTGAAATGAATAAGAATTTTTTTTGTCAAGACTTTGTAAGCCAAGTGCTAAGACTACTATTTGTACAAAAAATACTTAGCATTCATATTCTTTAGAAGTTTACCTTGGCTCTGCGCAAAATGGAATCCTTGCTTGCATCATAAGGATGATCCTTGGATGGAATTTCAAGAACTGCAGGTACGGGTTGAGTGTGGCTATCGATGCAGTGTCTGACCATCTCAGCAACCTTTAAAGTGAAAGAGACATGAAGGTTCACCGACCCATTGACCAGATAAAACTTAAGGAGTCATGCAAAATACTTACGTTCTGGTTGATAAGAATGATGTCAATGTCATCACGTTTCACAAAACGCTTGAAACATTCCTCAATTTCACTTATGCTGGTATCTACAAAGATCAAATCGTAAGTACATTCACAGGCAAGAGAGTTCATGGAAGCAGATATTGTGTGAAAGGCTAAGTCACTCACTTCGATCAACAACCATGAAGTTCGGCTGGCGGTTTTTGTTGATTTCTCCAACACCTCCTAAGAGGAATCCAACACACGTGTCCTGCAGACATTTCAAGAGCAGTAAGCAAAAAGGATGCCAGTGTGCAATAAGGTCCAGTAAGCTAAACAAAGAGCTGGAGGAACTGAGACTGTTAATGGCACATAAGGAAAATATGACCAAGTTAATGCCACAGGGCGGCGGGAAGTGCTAGCCGTTCACCCGAATAATAGTAGAGGATAAATTAAACCAAATCCACAAGACCCTAACCCTCAAAATCGGGAAAATGTTTCAATGTTATTCTAGTTACATGACAAAGATTTTTACCTCATCACCGATGACAGCAATCAGTTTGCCTTTAGCTGCTGAATGTAAAGCCATTTTGGGGAGAAATACGCCCACGGACGCAAAAAGTTTCAGAAGTAAACTAATCCAGAACGTTTAGCATCAGCTGACAAATACTTGTCAGGTGACTGCTACTGCTTGGCCAACACACGCCCACACAATGCTCTGAATGACTACCTGTAAAGTATCTGCAAGAAGCAAATAAACTGAAACCAAACTTTTCAATACTGGATTTAGCTATCATTCATTTCGTTCTGCTCCGGGAATCTGACATTCAGTAATCTTTTCATCCCGATCATACCAACAGAATTTCAAACACCCGTAGTGGCATCTCCGAAGAAAGCAGAAAGCTACTACACTAGCGCCATCTCTGTTTTCAAATTTGTGTGTGCACCGCCTTATACGACCCGTCCTACAACTTATCAGTCTTCGTGTTTTCCAGAGAGGATCGCGACTTATTGTTTGGCGGGCTTTGTGTGAAGGGCTCATAGGGTCTTAAACTAGACCGTTTGTTGTCTTTCTTGGTCGGATCCCATATTGTGTTCATCGTTCCTACCGTGGTTAGCGGGGGGGAAATACAGGTTTCCATGGACCCCTAGTGTTACGCCGTCTCTGAAACTTGCGTCTTTTTCCAGTGAACATGCCTGCGACCACTGTGCCTGTAACTGCCAGTTGCCTGGTAGAGAAGTTGAGGAGAATTGCAGATTGTGAAAACGGCAATGCCGTTCAAATCATGCCCCCACCATCATATCTCCGGGCTCTCCTATATGAAGACACAGGTGACAGTGAAAGTGCCATTGGTCTTACTCCAGATATTATTCTGGTGTACAAAGCAGTATGTAACTATTTCTTCTCAGTTCATTTGTGCTTCAGGATATATTTGGTGGTGTTTATCACAGTCAATTGAAATTTCCAGAACATAAAAACTAGCACATCTTCACTTCCTCTCGATGTGCGAGATGAGGCTAATCATTCAATGGGTGAGTTACCTTCAAACTTGTTTTCTGTGTCAAAAAGGAACTACACACCGACATTTAACAAGTTATTTTTCTCTATAGATTCATCTATGGAACTGGAGGGCAACCCTCTACCAGCACCATTTAGTGAAAATGATGAATTTGATGTGTCAGTGGCAGAGAGAAAGGAGTTTAATTGGCCTAAAGGAGAGCTCAACCACTTCCCTCTGAGAATTGTTGATGCACAGTAAGGCCTTTATTTTGTTTTCCCCTTCAACAAATTATATCAATAACTTTTTTTTGTTTTGCTTTTCCCCTAGGTCAATTTTAGATTTTGATGATGACTTTGAAGATGACACATCCATGTCTCTTGATGTCTGGTGTCTGGTCAATGGAGGAGTTAAAAACGAATCTCTCGAGTGTGAAGCACAAAATAATTCACTTAACGGGAACCGATCAATTAATGGTTCAATGTCTATGATTGTTGGAGATGATTTAAGCACCTCTATTAGTAATGCATCGAATGAACGTGTCAGGGTTCTCTTAGGTGTACACGCCACTGGAAGTTGGTTCACCCGAAGTTTTGTAGAATCTGTAGGCATCTGTTCTATTGAATCTCCTGTAATGGACCCAATCAAAATGAAAGATGGCCACTTGGAAATTGCTTCTTTACAAGATCACAAGGTATTTGTCTCTGGTATTTTTACTTCTCTTTACTGTTGGCTCAAAAAAAGTTATTTTTTATTTTTATTTTTTGTTTAGCTTAGTGTTGATGTTCTGTGCCGCTTCAATATTCTTGGCCAATACATATCTCCAGATGTGCCTCTCTCTGAAGAAGCTGCTTCTGTGAGTTTGGAGATGAGGTGGAGGCAGCCCACCCTGTCTGTTCCACATCAGGAGGCTTCTGCCAAAGTGGTCAGTTCCTTCTTGTTAGGTCAACTTAAAATGTGTGTGAGTGTGCTTCTCTCTAAAATTTTGCTGACGTTCTCAGATTGTTCAAGCTGCAGTGGGTAAGAAGTCAAGCCGAGCTAATGACTTGTGGAAACAGGTGTGTGTTCTACACAAACTGTTTGAATTGCTGCTCAACTGTTGGAGGGATAAAACCTCTCCTGAAGCACTGCCTCATTTAGATCCTGCACCGGAGGATGTTGATGATGACCAGGCTAAAGTTGAGTCATTGGAAAGTAGGATAGAGACTTTAATTATGGGTGGCCAGCAAGCTTTACAGGCTCAAAATGGTGAGTGCAGAATGTGACGGTGTGAAAGACTTGCAGGTACTTCATTTGTATGTTTGAAAAAAAAACGTTGTTTGCACAGCCAATAGAAGAATGTCTATTGCACCATCCCTGATGGGCAGGCAATCCATAGCTCCCAGTGTAAACAGCAGACAATCCATAGCTCCCAACGCAAACAGGAGACAATCCATGGCTCCAGGGTTTTTGGGCCGACGGTCTATTGCCCCACAAGCCATTCAAAAAGAAACAACTGAAGAGGAAATTAAAACTCTCTCTCTCTCTGAGGCACTAGATATTGTTGTAGCAGGGAATAGAGAGAACTCAGATATGATAGATGGACTCTATAGTCTGCTGATTGGTATGAGGAAATGATTTTTGATTGTTGTTTGAACCCTTTTACGTATGTGTGGTTAACTTCCGATTTGTTTTTCTTTACCAGAATGCAAGACATACCACGAGCTAATGTCAGCATGGGACCTCACGTTCATTGGCCTCAGTAAAGGAAAACGACCTCATGTATGTAATAAATTCTTTTGTAATCCTCATCAAATTTTCTTAAATACTAATTTGAATTCTATTGAAGTGTGTCTTTACTGTATATCTATACTTCACTTTAATTTTTCAGATTCGTCCCAAAAATAACACCCGGGCTGCTAAGCTCATTCAGAGCTTTGTGGCAGGTCAGTCAGACTGTCCAGATTTCCTTCATATGGATAGCAGTCTGCTTGGCGTGGAGCTTCTCATTGAAATGGGATTAGAAAAACTAACTTCTGATTATCGTTACATCTTTCTTGACTCACATCTTGTGAGTCGTGATTTATTACAGCCTCCTCAAATGGTCAGGTGTGTTTCTTTGAAGCTGTCTTTTCATTTACCCATTTCGATTGTGCTCTGCTCTATATCGCTATGTACTTTGCTTGCAGGGGTGGTCTTGGTGTACCTCGTGATACATGGCTAGCCAGTTGTGGGCAACTCTTGGGGTGGCTGGCTCAAGTTCATTGTGGTTTGGAGATTGCCTTGCCATTGCTAGAATCTATGCCTAATAATAGCACACCATACATTGCAGCTGAAGCTCTTAAGTTTTATCAGAGTGAGGAGTCGCCAGTTCGTTCAGTAGCTGGTCTTCTCACCCCTGGAAATGCTCTACAGGAGTTCAGTTGGAACGTGAAGATTGACTCAGTAATACAGAACATCACAGGGTGTGTTTCTACTTCACCAGGGCTGGATGATACCATATTGCATTGATTATTAATCTGCATTTCCTCTTTCTAGACAATTTGATTGGTGGAGGATGACCCTTACTTCAGAAAACAAGTATAGGAAAGTAAGAAGTGTTTTCCTGCGAAGTTACCTGCGGCCTATTTTCCCTCCTCAACTGTGTGATAGTAAGTTTTAATGTTTTGAGTAGTGGTGTATTTTAATGACAATTTTTTGTGTTCATATTTCAATGATGTTTTTTTTTCTCTTTTAGATTCTGAAATGTTGACTGATCAATACCATTGTGCTGATGCTGTAACCATCAGTGAAAAATTCTAAAATTATTTATGTGCTACCAATTTATACTTTACCTTTTTAAAATTTGTACTATTTTTAAAATTTTATGAATATAATCATAACCGTTGGCAGCTTGTGTTTTAATGTGTCAAAACCATTGCACCCCATTAATACCGATTCATCTGCAGTAACTCAGATGTTAGTCCTGTTCTTAAACTGAGCACAATGACAACAAAGAAAAACATTTTGATACACGAAGAGTCCCATTCTTTACCACGTTTTTTTACCATCTTGGGGGTGGTTGACAACAGATTACGGGGGGAGCTGGATTTTAAAATAATCGGCCAAACGCGGTGACACAATCGAGTGCACCCTTTTTTGAGGAGTGAGGGACACCTCGGGTAGAAATCGAAGTAATGGAGAGGACTACCCTGCATATTTTATAGGATGGGAGGGAGGGACACAGCACAGTACCCACTGACGGCTGCGCTGGCCGTATGCCGCGCCTGTGCCAGGTGTGGTCCTGAAGACCCACAAGCTTAAGGACATTAGCATGAAGGGGGGGGGGGGGTGCTCCCTTTCTCTCTCCCTCGCCGGCCACAAGGCCGAGCAACGCCCTTTCCCCGCTAACGGGGCACCGTTTTCCCCAGAGTATCACATCGCTAACAAGGCCACTCGCTCCTGGAAAACGGCAAAGCAGATCCATTCTTTCTGGTTCACTGGGATACACCGAGTTAAGCAAACATACGGGGAGATTTGAAAAAAAAATGGTTAAGGCACATCACTGTGCTCAACCGTCACGGATATATTTTATTTATTTATTTTTGCACCAAACAGATTCCACATTAAAACGTCTCCACCGTGAGGTGCCACCGTGCCAGAGGCAGGCAGCGGCTGACATTTCCATTCCATCGTTCTATAATCGGATCAAACGGCCCACAAACGCACCCCTACATCCTCTACAGCGTACAGGGAGGGACGGGGGGGGGGGGGGAGGTTGGCGAAGACACACTACGGCCACAGCCGGCTGTTCGTATCTCTGTCCCCTCAACATACCCACCCGCATCTGTCTCCCTCACTCTCAGACGTCATTTGGGGGCGCGATTATCCTAGGGGCGCGATTATCCTGGGGGCGCAGGTGGAGGAGGGGGGGGGGGGCAGACATGAGACGTCTGGAAGCACGTCATGTTGGGCGTGTCAGCGATAGGGTCCAGGGCAGGAGGCCGGGGGCCGCCGGGGACCGTCCTGTGACGCACCGGCTGTAGGTATGCAGCCCGCTAACGCCCCGGCGGCACCGCCCTGGTGCGGCGTGGCGTAGGGTGGCGCGGCGTGGCGCGGTGTGGCTGGCGTGCACGGTAACAGGATTGTGGGTAACCGGGGCACGGAGCACCAGCAACCCCCGTACTCCGCCCGCCACCCCACGCTCACCCCACGAGCCTTGCCTAGTCATATCCTTTCTTTTCAGCAGATGATGCCTCTAGATAACCGTAGATAACACGAGCACAGAGAAAGTAAATAATGTCAATAAAAAGAGGTAGCTTAGCTAGGTGTATCTTGTACTATCCACCAGTAGTTAGTACAGGGGGAGCCGCGCGTCCGCTTCTCTTCCATTCATTGCATTAATTACATATTGGGGTGGTGGAGGGGGCAGGGGTATTTTTGAGGTGACTTTGGCTGCTTTGGTATACTCTAATGTGGCCAGGGTTTTTGGCAGTCGGCGGGCAGGATGACAAGACAAGTGGGTAGGCGACACGATCCTCCTCACTCACACAGACTCACACACACGCACTCACACGCGCGCAGTGTCACACGGTCACACCCCCGGCGACAGCAGCAGCTGCAGCCTCGACTCCAGCCCCGGTGCCTCCCCATTGAGCAGCCGTCGCCTGACCTACTGCAAAGGCAGCTCTAGGGGTAGATGGCCGCGCTGTCTCCCCTCCCCGCATGTGGCACACCCTTGTGACCACACGGGGAGGGGGAGAATATTGCACTCGGCTGGTACAGTCGGAGCCCGGCAGGCGTGTACAGACGCGACTCACCGAGAGGTGCTTGCCCCGAGTGGCCCGAGACCCAGAGGAGCAGAGCATAACAACGTTCAACTCTTTTCCCTTCACGTACACGCGATTTTATTGGGTCCGCTTGGGACTGACAGGGCCTCTGATGAGTGGGCACAGAGTAACCCAGACACACTGGTGTGACGTTGGCGCCTACCTCCGCCTGCCTGCAGTCAAAAGTCCCAAGCTGCGGAAAATTTGAGGCGACGATTCGCAACTTGGGAACAGACCTGCCACCGGGACCCGGAGGCAGTGGTCGGCCGGGGGTCAGCCAGGCTGGGGGGCGATTGTCTCTCTCCCTCTCCGTCTCTCCTGTGCCTGGCCGGTAGCGCCCCGCCCCGCACCCGGGGCCCGCCTAGGCTAGCCGGTGCGGCGGCGGGGCCCCGGTGCGGCCGGCCGGTGGCGTGGGGCTTCTGAGCTGCCCATTATAATTGGATTGAGCAACAACAGCCCGGGCCGGGCCGGCCAGGTCCGGTCCCAGGCCCTGGCAGCCACGGCCGCGCCGTGCCAGGCCACCCCGGCCAGGAATTTGTGTTTGTGCCAGAGGCAGCCAGAAGCAGCCAGAGCCGTCTGCACGGAGGGCTCGTGGGGGCCGGGCCGCTGACCAGCCAATGGGCGCTGCCCTCCCCCCCTCCTCCCCTCGTCCGGAGCAGGTGGCCCGCCCCCCGCCGCCGTCACCCGCCCCTTGCTCGCAGGCTTCGTGTCCGCACACGGGTTCGCTCACCTCCTTCGTACTGTACGGGGCCGGCGGGGCAGCACTGCGACCAGAGATGTGCCACCCACGCAAGAGCACGGCAAGGAGCCCGAGGAGGGTGCGGGACTCCCGGGCCCCCGCGAACTGTCAAGACATTCATTCTTTACGCAACAGCTTTTCGACACTAAAAATTTGTTGTCCAACCTTCATAGTAACGGGGTTACTTAGACCATGCGGTGGGGTTGACCAGGTTCACGATTCCCCTCTCACGGCACCCCCAATGACTGCATTGTCTCCCCCACCCCCACCCCTTGTCCTTGTATTACCATAGGCCCCTAGGACCCTCGTCGAACAAAAAACATCCCACACTTCCGTTTTCTGGTGGTACGGAGCGCCGGTGCGTGCACAATCTGGACACTACACGACGGCCGGCAGGACACACATGAGACATGCGAGGATGTGGCTTGGAGGGGAAGGAGAGTGAGGGGGGGGGGGAGAGAGGTTGTCTTGGCCTAATGAGAAGTGGGCGTTGGAGGAAAGAAGATCCGTTGTCGCTGTGGGGACAGTGGCGGGGAGAGGAGCGGGAGGGGGGGAGGCGGCACCGGGGGATGGGCCCGGCGCGCCAGCCGGCCCGGCCCGCCGGTGGGGGCGTGGTGTGGCGGGGCGTGGCGCGGCGTGGGCGGGCCGTGTCGCGGGCGGCTGCAGTGGCGCCGGACCGCCGCTGGCCGCGGTAGGGCAGTGAAGCCTGGGCTCGGCCAGCACCATCACGTCGTCGCCTCCGTCGGACCGTCCCCGCCGCGCCCCCGGGGGGCATGCCCGCACCGTGACGCACCGTGACGCACCGTGACGCACCGTGACGCACCGTGACGCACCGTGACGCACCGTGACACCGACAAGTGCCCCGTGCGCGAGTGCAGTGACGCTATAATGTGTGACGGTGGTGTGACGGGATGAGGAGCGGTGACTGCCAGTGATACCACCATGGACTCGTCCGCGCCGCCGACAGGAGCTCGACTCCCCGCCATGGTGAGAGAGCGGCTCCACCACCACATCACCCTGTGTGCCGTGTCCCAACAGCCGCGCCGGTTAGGGCGCTGGTTCACCGTGATCGGTGCCGTGGGTTCGACTCCCCGCGGGGTTTTCTTCCGCTTGGGCGCGGGCGGGAGCGCGTAGGCTGTCAGCAGGCAAGGGTCCTGGCGGAGCCCGGGACGGTAGCGCCGCCTGCATCACGCCGGGATTTCCCCCTGTAGGGGTGTACCCCGCGACGACGGCATGAATGGGCGCCCGGGAATGCTCGGGTAGGCCAGCCCGCACAACACGCGCGCACTTCATTCTGACATGATGGCCTACCCGACAGGCGCCGTGCGAGTGGAGGCCAGCCAATTCACACACACGCGCTCCTTTACAACATTATTCTGGCGACGTC
The DNA here is from genome assembly GCA_026979955.1 of Megalurothrips usitatus. Classification (NCBI taxonomy): domain Eukaryota; kingdom Metazoa; phylum Arthropoda; class Insecta; order Thysanoptera; family Thripidae; genus Megalurothrips; species Megalurothrips usitatus. The sequence goes on from CM049605.1 coordinate 3,314,275, forward strand.
CTACATGCCATAGGTGTTGCTGTTGGCGGTCAAAAATCCACGAGGCTTCGCTTGAGAATTAACGAGAGATAAAATTAGACGGGATAATTATTATGTAAGCGGGTCACAAACGGAAATCGTGCGGTGGGAGGCCACCGCCGCGCCACACGACCTCCTCCAACCAGAGTGAGTCACAGGTCGTGGGGGGCGCCGGGGGCGGCCAGCGCGTCAGCTGCAGCAGCGGGCCGTCCTCTCGGACCTCTCTGTCGCTCCCTTATGGAGCAGCCCGCGAGTGCGACAGAGACAGCGGTGCGGAGGCAGTGTTCGGAGGCAGTCCGCGGTCTGTGAGTCAAGCCGGCCGGTACCCGAACCCCCGCGGCTGCGGCGGGCCGGGACGTTAACGTCTCCGACACAATCCGACGCAACTTTTCGTCAGGACTCTTCCTCGGGACCCCGCGTCCTGTCCTGGCCCGGCGCTCTTCGCTGGCTTCGAATTAAGCCTAACAAGCAGGCCTCCCCCCCCCCCCCCTCTCTCTCTCTCTCTCTCTCTCTCTCTCTCTCTCTCTCTCTCTCTCTCTCCCTCCCCCGCCCTCCCTCGTCTTTCTCCTCATACTTGTGTGCGCGCTTCTTCTCCTGGGTTTGTGCCGCGCTCGCGGCCTCCCGTTCGCAACGTTACGGAAACCAAACAAAACGGGTCAAGTCGGCCGCCGTTTCGAACGTCACCGTACGGGCCGCCGAGCCGCGCGGTCTCAGAGCACGCACCGGCCGGGCGCGATTTTAAAAAAGAGTTGTAAGGGGATCCTTTTTGACTATTCCTTTAAATCAGGAAGGCGGTGGAAACCAGCGTATTTTTTAAATTTATTTTTGCAATTCGCAAATATGTTTTTTTTAAATAAAAATATATGCTTCTATCCCGGCTGACCACCCTTACAATCTATCCTCGGACAGGGTCGCGACGATCGAATCGGGCCACGCACGTCTCCGTGGGCGCAGACTCGGAGGCAGCCGTCCGGCGCGTGCCATGAGCCTTGAGCCATGCGGCCAGGAGATGCGGGTGCACATGCATGCAGGGAGAATTACACGCGTGGGCGCCCGGGCTCCCTTCGCCCCCCCCCCTCTCTCTCTCTCTCTCTCTCTCTCTCTCTCTCTCTCTCTCTCTCTCTATCTCTCTCTCTCTCTCTTTCTCTCTCTCTCTCTCACACACACACGCACGCACATCCGCCTCCCCCGGGTCTGACCTCGACTTCCGTCGCCGCCCCCCTTTGGAGCTCTGACCCCATGGTGCCACACGAGGCTTCCCTCTCGTTTGCAGCTGCGCAGACGACGCACCACCTCCAACCCCTCTCTCTCCCCTTCACCCCCCCCCCCCCCCCCCCACCTCCACCTCTCCAGTGTGTCCCTTACAAAGGTCGGCTCAGGTGTCAGGGGCGTGAGAGGCGTCCGCCAATTTTACCGGATACTCAAAAAAAAAATACCGGCATGTTGTTGCATAGTAATGCTAAAATATTCAAAACAAAAAATAAAGAAAATCTGAAGATTAACAAGTTTAAAATTCAAAAGGAAATTTGTATGCAAAAAAAATGTGTGTTGCAGGGCCAGGCCCGGTGGGTGCGGGTGTGGCCGGTGGCGCTGCTGCTGCTGGCGCTAGGCGCGCTGCCGGGCTGCCTGGGCCGGTCCCGCCTGTCCACGGTGGACCGCACCACTCAGTACCCGCCCTGCTACTTCAACCCGCTCTGCTCGTGCAGCAAGTCCGTGCCAGACCTGGGCATCGTGTGGTGCCGGGACGTGCCGCTGCCTCGCGCGCCGCCGCCCCTCAACGCCTCTAAGGTGTACATGCTGCACCTGGACAACAACGGGCTGCGCTCGCTGGACGCCCACTTCCTCACCGGCACAGGTGCGGCAGCCCGGCGACGCCACAAAAAAAAATCAGATTGTTTGAGTAGTAGGCATTTACAAGCAAGGCTCGAGGACGCAAGAACAAGGAATACTTTCGGAGCGGAATGTATGAGAAATCGTGCGGCTAACGACCTCAGCCACCTCAAGGCCGTGCTATTTCTCATCCCGTTCCGCTCTGGAAGCATTCTCCCGGCCGCTGGAATTGGTCCTCCGGTGCCCTCCAGGCCTGTACCGGCTGGAGCTGAGCCGGAACCCGCTGGTGCACGTGGCCGACGAGGCGCTGCTGGGGCTGGAGCGGTCGCTGTCCGAGCTGGAGCTGCGCTGGAACCGGCTGACGGCCGTGCCGAGCCGCGCGCTCCGCCACCTGCAGAAGCTGCACCTGCTGGACCTCACGGGCAACGACATCAGCGACGTGTCGCACGAGAACTGGCGCGGCCTGGAGCGCTCCCTCACCACGCTCGTGCTCGCCAGGAACGCCATCGAGGTCGGTACGGCGTGAGGGTGACGGCCGCCGGCCGCGGACCCCCGACGACGTGAACCCCCCCGCGGCCCGCACTCACAGTCCCCCTCCCCCCCGCAGTCGTTCCCCAGCCCCGGCACCTTCAGCTCGCTGCAGGCCCTGGAGAGCCTCGACCTGAGCGGCAACGCCATTGCCGAGGTGCACGGCGACGCGCTGTTCTCCGGGCCGCACCGCCTGCAGCACCTGTACCTGGCCGACAACGAGCTGCAGTGGCTGCCTTACCAGCAGCTCGCCCACCTCAGGTGCGGCCGAGGAAGGACGTGCGGTGTGGAAGTTTATCTACGCGCGTTGCGTGATGTGTGAACCACCGTCCCGCCGTCTCCGTTGCAGACAACTCCGCACCCTGGACGTGTCCTCCAACCGGCTGTTCAGCCTGGAGGCGCAGCCGGGCGTGTCGGCGCACGAGAGCCGGCTGCGGCTGGTGCTGCACGAGCTGCACCTCGAGTACAACCGGCTCGAGTACCTGCCGCCCGCCGCCTTCCACCAGTTCGAGATGATCAACAGGACGTACCTGGACGGCAACCCGCTCTTCGAGATCCAGGAGAAAGCGTTCCGCGAGGCGCACATCCGCGAGCTGTGGATCCGCGACTGCCGCCTCACCTACATCCACCCCGACGCCATGGCCGGCCTGGAGGGCTACCTGCAGGTGCGCCGCCGTCCCTGCATCCGTGCACACCTCTCAAAATTTCAACCTCAAAAAATCCTAGCAGTAAAAAATTCTAACTTTAAAAGGGTCAAACCTCGAAAAAAATTTCCCTCTGCAGGTGCTGCACCTGCAGGCCAACAACCTGACGCAGCTGCCGGCGCAGATCCTGGCCCGGCTGGACCAGCTGCGCGAGCTCAACGTGCGCGACAACCAGCTTCCCGACCTGGACGCGGACGTGCTCTTCCAGGCGTTCCGGGACCGGGTGCAGCGCGTGGACGTGGGCGGCAGGAAGAACGGCGCCGTCGGCCTGCAGGAGTTTAGGAAGTAGGTGTTGCGGGTTCGAGTCCCGGCGAGGCCCTCCGGCTTTTCTGACGCCCCCCGCGGTGCCGCAGCATGCGCAGCCTGCGGGCCCTCTCCGTGTCCCGGCTGCCCAACAGCGCCCTCGGCATGGACGACTTCGAGGACTTCGCGCCCGAGCTGGACGAGCTCAAGGTGTCGGACGGCGGGCTGCAGACCGTCAAGAGCCACGCCTTCCGCCACGTCCGCGGCCTCCGCTTCCTGGATCTGTCCGACTCCAACATCGGCACCATCGAGGCCGACGCCTTCCAGGAGGTGAGCGCGAGGGGCGCCTCATGACGGGTGTGCACCGACTGCTGACTGGACCGGACTTTTCCATTGACTAGATTTATGGTTTCTGTTTTCTGAGCTGTCACCCACCCCAAAATAGGTTGTGAAGCCATTCCGTGACCAAAACCCAAAACGGAAATATTTTTGTTTTGATTAGAAATCTGTGGACGTTTTTGAAAAAAAATGCAAAAATGGGTGGGCACTACCTTGTCCCAGGCCTCCGCCTGGAACCCTACTGCTTAACTTCGCTGTTCGAATAGGAACCGGTGTACCAGGTATCGACCGCCGCTAAGACACAGGCACAACACAGCAGCCTTTTTCAGGGGCACGCTTCCGCAACGGTCGATGTGGCCCCCTCCGCCAGCCAGATTTCCGGAATCAACTCCCTTCGACTGGCTGGTTGGTCTGTGGCACTGCGGCCACTCCCGAGCGGATTGAGGGGGAAGTAGGCTTTCCTATATCGTACACAGCCGAAGCTGCTGTACTTCACGACGAACCCTAGTCGCGATGGCGTGTCCTCAACTGCCAGATTCACAGGGAGCGAAAACGAAGGTACCGAAGCCTAGGTACCCCCGTAGCATACACCCGAGTCTCCGAACCAAGTTTCCTAGGTTGACACAGAGCCCCGCCGGTCAGGCACCTTACCGATGCGGCCACAGAGCCGCGATGTTGAACGCAGCGCGTCCAATACTTTACGCACCGTCGTCTTTGCTGAGCCGACGGAAAAAATGTACGGACCAGCCGCCCGCCGCCACGCGGCTACCGAGCTTCGGCGCAGAACGGCTGTGCGCTCCCGGTACTCTAGCCGCACGACGTGTCCGACTGGAAACTGGCTGGACTTCACGAAACTTCACAAATCTTCCGAAATTTTCGGATTTGTTATTTATTGACATTTCCCTTTTTTCCGAAAATCTCTTTGAAACTGTCGGTATTACAAAGGCTGCGTGTGTGTGCCAGGTGAGCCACTCGCTGCTGGAGCTGCGCGTGGCCCGGGGGCTGTCCTCGTCCGTGCGGCAGGTGCCGGGCGACGCGCTGCGCCACCTCTCCATACTCACGCTGCTGGACCTGAGCCACAACCGGCTGCGCACGGCCACGCCCGCCACCTTCCGGCAGCTGCGGCAGCTGCGGGTGCTGCGGCTGCGCGACAACCAGCTGGACGGGCTGGCCAGCGGCGTGCTGGACAGCGAGGCGCACGCGCAGCTCGAGGAGGTGGACCTGTCCTTCAACGAGATCCACACGCTGCACGAGCACAGCGTGTACGACCTGCCGCGGCTCGAGCGGCTCGACCTCAGCGACAACCGCATCGGCCGCGTGGACAAGCACGCCGTCGCCAACCTGGACAAGCTGCGCCGGCTGGACCTGCGCGGCAACCGGCTCCAGCACGTTAGTACCGCCTCCCCCCCCCCCCCCCCCCGCGGCCCTCTGCCAAGGAGAGGGGCACTAACATGAAACGCGTTCCAGATCGACCCCGAGGCCTTCCAGAACCTGCCCGCGCTGGAGGAGCTGGACCTGGCCTACAACAGCATGTCGGAGCTGGACTTCGGCGTGCTGGACCAGGTGGGCACGCTGTCCTCGTTCCGGCTCAACCTCAGCCACAACCACATCCACCACCTCGAGATGCACCTGGGCGGCGGCCGCGACGCGCTCTCCCACTCCAACGTCAAGATGCTCGACTTGTCGCACAACAACGTGTCCACCATCGCGCGCTACTACTTCAGGTGGGGGCCGGCCGGGGCCTCGGCGACCACAAGCCCGCCGTCGTCCTGAACGCGCGCTCTCAAGCCGCTCCCCCTCTCTCTCTCTCTCTTCCAGGCCGGTCGAGTCGTCGCTCACGCACTTGTTCATGTCCTGGAACTCGCTGCGCAACGCCACCCGGGACGTGTTCGGCAACATGCCGCACCTCACCTGGCTCGACCTGTCCGTCAACGAGCTGCTCGAGATCGACTTCGACACGTTCCGCAACTCCCGCAACCTGCAGGTAAGCGCGGGGAGCGGAGCGCCCGACGAGCGCGGGGTAGGCAGGTCCGCCCGACACCGGTGCCCGCGGGCCGCCTACCTGCCCGGCGTCCCCCACGGAGCGGAGCGGAGCTGGCGGAGCGGGCCACACCCCAGAGTGTCCTCTGCCTCTCTCGCACTCCATAACATCTTACGAGATGGAAATAGACTAAAGAGATTTCAACGAAACTTCAATATATTTTTGTTGTTGTTGGTTAGGTGCTGTACCTGGCGCGGAACTACCTGTCGGACCTGCCGGGCGAGCTGTTCCGCGCACTGTCGCAGCTCCGGCTGGTGGACGTGTCGCACAACCGGCTGCGCTCGCTGCCGGACAACCTGTGGTCCGAGCCGTGCACGGAGCGCGTCGACCTCTCCGACAACCAGCTGAGCCGGCTGCCCGTCAACAGCTTCTCGCCCGCCGCCGCCGCCACCCTCGTCGAGTGGGACCTCTCCCACAACTACCTGGTCGCCCTGCACGCCCCGGAGATGCTGGGCAGGTTCAGAGTGAGTGCGAGAGAGAGTGAGAGAGGCGAGACGAAGAGGGAGAGTAGTGAGAGGGAGAGTAGGGAGAGAGGAGGGAGGAGGAAGACTTAAGACATACATTTCATTAAAAAACTTATATTTTCAAGATTATCAAACGAATATTTTTGAAAAAAAAAAGATCTGAACTCGGAGTGTATCTTCCGTTTCCAGTCGTTGCAGCTGCTGGACCTGTCCAACAACCGGCTGACGCAGCTGGAGGACGCGCCCTTCTCCGCGCTGCCGCGCCTCGCCATCCTGGACCTGTCGCACAACCCGGAGCTGCGGCTGGAGGCGCGCAGCCGCACCTTCCAGAGCATGCAGGAGTCGCTGCTGGATCTGCGGCTGAGCAACATCAGCCTGCACCAGGTGCCGGAGCTGCCGCTGCCCGCGCTGCAGGCGCTGCGGCTCAGCCACAACCTGCTGGTGCAGCTGCCGCCCGAGATGGCCACCAGCCTCACCGGCCTGCGCCGCCTCGACCTCAGCTTCAACGGGCTGCCCCAGGTCAGGAGAAATGTTGGGAATATCGCGAATCACTCTAAGACCTGCAATGTCGAAGAAATATGGAATTCAGGGGTTTGGAACTTCTGTGAGATCTGGAGTTTCTGGCGGACCTCGAATTTCTAAGAGATCTGAAGTTTCTATGAATTATGAAATTTCTATAAAATCTGAAATTTCTAAAACAAATCTGGTATTTTAAAAAATTCGCTTTCTTAAAAATTTTAAAAATTCTAAAATTCTTAAAAAAAACTCAAATTTCTAAGAATTTCTGAGAAGTCTGGAAAAAATACGAAAAACAAATGTTTTCAATGTGATGGTGTTGTGGTGTGCTCCAGGTGCCGCTCGTGGCGACGCAGCTGCCGCAGCTCCGGCGGCTGAACCTGGCCGGCAACCCCATCACGGTGCTGTCCAACACGAGCCTGCTGGGCGGCGCCGAGCGGCTCCGCGAGCTCGACCTGCGCCGCCTGCCGCTGCAGCACTTCGAGACGGGCGCCCTGTCCAAGATCACGGCCCTGCAGAGCCTGGCCGTGGCCACCTACAAGAACGTGGCCGACTTCAACATCCCCATGCGGCTGCAGGAGAACCACGGCCTGCGCAACCTGCTCGTCGAGGTGGACGACGACGGCGAGGACCTGGACGGCGAGATGCGCGGCCCGCTGCCGGACAAGCTACAGAACGTGACCCTCACCGGGCTGCACCTCCGCACGCTCCCCGTCGACGTGTTCATGGTGCGTGCTCCTCCTCCTCCTCCTCCTCCTCCTCCTCCTCCTCCTCCTCCTCCTCCTCCTCCTCCTCCTCCTCCTCCTCCTCCTCCTCCTCCTCCTCCTCCTCCTCCTCCTCCTCCTCCTCCTCCTCCTCCTCCTCCTCCTCCTCCTCCTCCTCCTCCCTCCTCCTCCTCCTCCTCCTCCTCCTCCTCCCCCTCCTCCTCCTCCTCCCCCTCCTCCTCCTCCTCCACCTCCCCCTTCATGGCCGCGGCCGAGGTGTGTGACGACGCGGTGCTGCTTTGCAGGGCGTGCGCTCCCCCCGGTTCATGTTCACGCTGCGGAACACGAGCGTCGACTCGATCCCGCGCAGCATCTGGGACCAGATGCAGTACGTCCGCAACCTGACGCTGGACCTGCGCAACAACTCGCTCAAGCACCTGGCCAACCCCAACATGGCGGCGCGGCCCGACCAGCGCGGCATGTTCCTCACCGGCCTCCAGATGGCGGGCAACCGGTGGTCCTGCGACTGCGACCTGGGGTGAGAGCGAGAGAGAGAGAGAGAGAGAGAGAGAGAGAGAGAGAGAGAGAGAGAGAGAGACGCCAGGGATTTAAAACTGGGGTCAAGCGTCCTTATCTAACTGGAGGTACGGGACTCATGAAACCGGTGAACTTCCACATTCCCGGTCAGAAAAGGTCATGTGACCCCATTTTCAGAGTCCTGACGCCGAGCCCAGTGCAACTGAGCCTGTGTGTGTGTGAGGTGCTGGTGACGGCTGATGACTGTTCTGATGACGGTGCCCGCAGCTGGCTGGAGGTCTGGGAGCGGAAGAAGCGGCAGTACTGGTGCCCGCGGCCCACCCGCCCGCTGGGCCCGCTGTCGGCGCAGGAGTCGCGCGAGTTCCTGTACTGGGAGACGAACGTGGACTGCCGGGAGCAGCACGAGGACGACCTGCGCGAGGCGCACTGCGGCCGCGGCGGCGGCCACAGCGTGCTGGAGGCCATGAAGGCGGACGTGGAGTGCGGCTGGGGCGCGGGCGCGCACCTCGGCCCCAGCGTTCGCCTGGTGCTCGTCGCCGTCGCCTTCTGGACGCTGTTCGCGCGCGCGCTGCACCCGGCGGCCGCGTGAGGACCGCGAGGACCCGGGGGGCCCGGAGCACCCGGAGGACGGGGACGGCGCCGAGCCCGCGCCGTCGTCCTCCGCCTGACTGCAGCTCTGCCGCCAGCACCGCGGCGGGAAGGACACAGAGAACCAGGGGAAAATATTCGTCTCAAATCCTCAACTTTTTAAAAATTTTATTTTCTCTGAGACTTTTTTTATCTGAGTGCCCAGGTGTGGGAGAATGTTTTTTTTTTCAATCGTTTTCACACCTGCGGTTTCCGGTTACGGTTTCTGGTCACGGAGTCCGGGAGTCGTTGGGCTGGCCAGCCGTCCCGTCTGGTCCCGCCCGGCTGTCGCTCCATCCCCTTCTCACTAGTCAGCGAGGCCCAGCCTGCGCGGGGAGAGACGGTCTTAAACCTATTTGCTCAATGACGAATAGAAAGTCGTGCATCGGCGGATGGGTCCAATTTCGATTGACCTTTCCAAACAGATCGGGTGGGGAAATGGGGAGTTTTAAAAAAATCTAGAATTGACTTACGTCTTGTATGTGATAATTTCGGAATAACATTATTGAGTTAAAAGTTCCAAGGGCAAATTTTGTGACAAGAAAATTATTTCTCCTTTATTCTTTTTGGGGAAGGGGGGGGGGGTGTATGTTGTATGTAGAGGTGGTGGTATACCGCCTAACTACAAAAGTTTTGAGACATCGATGCTGCCGTGTCGTCGTGTCTTGTGACATAAGTAGAAGCGGGAAGAAAAGTTCCAAGCCTAGATAGGAAGTGGACAGGGGAATATTGGGGTCACATCTAGAGTGCAGAATACTGTATGTCTGATGTGACAAAAAATTATTTATTTGAGTGAGGGTCAGTGTACTGTCTTAACGTTTACAGGTGGTTGATGTTGATGCAGTGTTTCACAAGAGCTTGTTTTAAGTTTGCACACGGGTGACTTGGTTCAGACTTTTCCATTAAGCAGTACCACTGCCTGGATCCTCAGTTCCTCGCACTCATCAATAATTGCATTACAATGTCACTGCCATGTTTCATACTTCTTTTTTTACGTGTGATTATTTTAAGAAGTATTTTAACAGAGGTTCGGATATCGGAAGAAATATTTTTTCCGAGTGTACAATACTGGTATTGATCCAATCCATCCCCTTCAGTGCAATACTCTTTTTCTTTTGTGTTTACTCCGCACCGTCTTTTTTAAAAATTTTATGCAATCTGTGCCATCATCTCAAAGCAAAAACCTTTAGAAAGAATGTTATATAACTAAGAATAAAAAAAAATTAAAAACTAACTTAGCGTCGTCTCTATTATCCACCTCTCCATCTCAGGGCTTCATAGGTTTGTTCAGGACGATAAGGAAAAAGACAACCATTAAATCTATCACTTTTTTTTATTTCCACAATAATACTTTACACAGCAAACACAGGAATAGTTCAAGACAAGCATTGAGAACTAGAAAAGAAAAGAAATATTTGCCACTCAGAATGAGTGAACTAAACAGTATTATCCATCACAGCCGAGTTTCCTGAAGTTTATTCGAGGTACTACAGAATGACAATGAATAGATGGAATGTGAAATACCCTACAGGAGCAGTTGGAATTAAACAAAAATGAATAGTATGACATAATACTGTAGGGCAGCTACGTCTCTGGTGCCCATTACCGCATGAATGAACACAACCCAAGGAAAACAACTAATGCACACATTGCAGCATTTTTGTTTGCACACAGTGCACATCTACCCAGTACATGAAACCAACCATCACCAGACATAAATTATATTCATAAAAACATAAAAACCGTGTTTCTAATGTAAAGGGCATTGGTATGACTCACTGGTGTCGTTTATAAAAAAGAAACAAAGTTTTATAAAAGTACGTATGCCTTCATAACAATACAGTTAGCACTAATTGTGCATGGTAAAATGACAATGATAAAAATTAAACAAAAACATGTACAACAAAAAAAACGGAGCTAAAACCGAAAATCAATTTCACCTACAAAATTACTCACCCGCCCCTTCTTTTTCCTCCAAAAAGTGCTGACACGTTAACAGTGTGAAAATGTTAAGATTAGCGTCTACCCACCGCCCGCCCCGGGAGCGCCCGCCCTCGAGTCCGGGAGCTTGTCACAAAAACCGCGTGCTAAACATGTACAACAGTGATCCGGGGCCGGCGGCGCGGCCAGTCCGCTAAACCCGAGTATACGTTGCGCTAGAGGAGCCGCGGCCGCCTGCGAGCGCCGGGGTAGGCCAGCCCGCAGGACACGGCGGTGCAGGCCGGGGCCGCGGGGGCCGCCGGGGCTGCCGAGGCCGTGCCGCCAACCCGGCGGGCGCCGCAGACGCTGCACTGCGCCGGGCTCCCTCGCGGCCCTCGCGGCCCTCGCGGCCCCCCGCTACGCGTTGCAGCTCTCCACCTCCACCTGCTGGTCGGCGGCCAGCATCGGCAGCTTGCTGGCGGCCTCCGGGTCCTCCTCGCGCTTCCGCAGCTCGATGGCCAGCTTGTAGCCCAGCTCGGCGCGCCGGTCGCGGCCCTCCACCATGGCCTTGATCTGGTTCGAGTTGACGATGACGCCGCTGCTGGAGGCCACCGTCTGCTTCGTCTTCTCGATGTCGTTGAGGTCGACGCCGCGGCTGCAGTCGTCGATGAGGATCGTCCGGTAGCCGATGGACAGCGCGTCCAGGGCGGAGGCGCCTGTCGGCGTTCAAAAATAAAAACAATATTACAAAAATGTCAATTAGTTAAGTTTTTTAAAAAGGGACTCCCGCAGTTGACCGCACTCACCCACGCACACGTCGTACGCCAGCCCGCACACGTAGATGTCGGTCGCGTTCCGGGCGCGCAGCTCGTCGCCCAGGGTGGTGCGGGTGAGCTTCTTGTTGTCCCAGAACACCGAGTACGAGTCCACCTCCGGGTTGGTGCCCTTGCAGATCTTGATGGCGCCCTCCACCACCTTGAGGTCCTTGTGCAGCTCCGCGCCCCACGAGTCCTGGACGCAGTGGCGCGGCCACAGCCGCTGCTTCATCAGGGGCGGCCCCGCGAACACCACCGTGTCGTACGTCTTGGCGTCCTCGGCCTTGATCTGCGGGGCAAGGCACGTTTGTGCGTGAGAGAGAGAGAGAGAGAGAGAGAGAGAGAGAGAGAGAGAGAGAGAGAGAGAGAGAGAGAGAGAGAGAGAGAGAGAGAATACTCCTGACATGTTGGAGTGGAGAGGTCGCAGGGCCGCACTCACCGGGCTGGAGTCGTCCAGCTTGCGGTAGGGGAGGTTGTCGATGAAGGAGACGTGGTCGCTGGGGTGCCAGTCCAGCGAGTAGAAGACGGCGTCGAACTCGACCGTGTCCAGGAGCCGGTTGATGGGCTCGATCACGTCCAGGCCGTTCTGCTGGGCGGCGCACTGGCTGATGTTGAGCGTGCCGCTGATGAAGTCGTTCTGCACGTCCACCACCAGGAACACGGACACGGGCCGCACGATCTGGACAACGACAAACAACGACATTTTTTTAAAAAATTGCAGTACTGCTAGAAGATGAGGAGGGAGAGGAAGAAAAGAAGGGAGAAGACAGAGGAGGAGACGAGGTAAAGAAGAGGAAAAGGGGGAGGAACATGGTGAAGAAGCAGCGGAGTAGGAGGGGTGGGGCCCCACCCCCCATTACCTCTGCGGGGGTTCAAGTTTAGCGCAAACCGCGGCCACGCCTTCGATTCCCGCGCCGACTGCGAGCGATAAAGCTTTATCAGCCCCAAATGTGTGGAGACACGAAACCTTCCATGCGGCCCGGGCCGGGGAGGCCGGAGAGGCCGCAGGAGCAACCCATCAACTTGGGAGGAGCGGTGGCGGCGGCGGGGAGGGGGCCCCTGCGTCACTAGCGCCGCTAGCGCCGCCCCGAGGGCTCACCGAACATCACCAGCGCGCGCCATTTCTAATGCGGCGCGCACTTCCGGTCACCACTTCCGGTTCCGGTCGCGACATCCTTAACGGCGGGGTGGATGGCGGGTGAACAGCTGTGCGAGGAAAGAGGAATGGATAACCCCCGCGAAAAATTGTGCTGTAAACCGCCGATCCTTAGTGAGGGCGACGATGCGGATACACGCGAGAGGAGAGGGGGGGGGGGGGGGGAGGAGAGAGGGGAGGGAGAGGAGGGAAGGCTACGTCACGGTGAGATTGACGGCGTCACTGACTGACGTCATAACATGGTGGGGATTGGGGGGGGGGGGGCGGAGTGGCGGTATACACAGGTATAGGATGAATGGAAGAGAAGGCGGTGGGACGGACAGACGGGCGGGCGCCGACAGACGGAGCTCCACTTTTCGACGGTGTGTGGACACGCGGCGAGGCAGAGGGCAGGGCAGGGCGGAGCTGCAATCCAATCCCGAGGCCCGCGGCCCGCGGCACCGGGTGGAGGCTCCGAGCCGAAGGCTTCGAGCCAAAGGCTCCGGCGGCAGCACGCCATTAGGCAAACGGAAGCACCGGGACACGCCAACGACTGCTGCCAATGCTGCCAATGCCCGAAATACGCTACAAGCATCAAACACCCGCAACATTATTATTTTCCAGTTTAAAAAAATGACTAAATTATGCGGTTAAAGAACGCCTAGAAAATACCTTTGAAAAAAACTCTCAAAGAAAATTGTGGAAAGGGTAATAACTCGTGGAATTCTGTGTATAATTTTGTGAATTCCTATCAAACCGAAGCGGGCCGCCATGCCGGGATATTTGTATCGAGAATCCTGAAAGTGTTGCCTCCACTCCCTTCGAAAATTCTCGTCACATTTATCTAAACGAGTTATAGATTTTTGTTTTGTTGGGGGGAGTGGGGATTATTTCAGAAAACTGTGGGCACAGTTTCGCGGATTAGCGCGGGTTCGAGGGTTTTCACTCTCCGCCCCGCCCCGTTTCGCGTGCACGTAAGCACGGCGGCGGCGGCGGCGGCGGCGGCGGCGGCGGTGGCGCGCCGAGAGAAAGAGAGTCGGATTATTTTCGTTTCCTGCGCTTACTGCAAAGCGGGCGGCGGGCGGGCCTCGGAGGCACCTGGCCAGAAGTTTCGTGACGCAGTCAAATCCATTCCACAAAGCGATTCGCCAAAAAAAAGGGAGAAAAAGAAACTTTCGCGACGCCACTTTGGAAACCGAATCCGCCTCGGCGGCTGGAGACGCGCACGAATCCGGCTGTGATGACTCGCCAATTTATTTTCAGATTAAAAAAAATTCTTCAATTTTTTTTGGACTGTAATAATAAACATAGACTTTCGTTTAAAAGATGTTTTAAAAAGAAATGAATTTGTTTTCTCCCTCCTCTCCTCCCTCATATTTCCCTTAGGAGAGGGGGTACCTGGGAGTACCTGGGGGTACCCTACGCCCGGCGCGCTCTTCCAATAAGCCGGCCTTCTGATCGATGAGTACGAGTGCCGACGTCATCGCCATGAAAGCCGGTGCTCGCGACGCCCATGGCGGCCCGTGACTGCCCGTGGCTGCCCATGGATACGGAGCCGGGCCCGGCAACACGACATGACATGAGCCCGCGGCACGGCGTGCGCGCTCCGGGACGTTCCCCCTGTCTTTAAAATTTTCAAGTACATAAATAATGTACTGATTAGCAGGGACAGCAGCGGCAGGGGATCGGTGTGATGATAACAGCAAGCAGCGACGAGTGATAAGCGATGAGTTAGAGGGTCGTTGAGAACGTCACGCGACTTGAGAGACTAGGCCAGAGGCTAGACCAGAGGCTAGGCCAGGGCTAGGCCAGGGCTAGGCCAGGGCTAGGCCACAGAGCTGGCGGGCGACCCTCCGCGACAAAAGACCGGAAAGGAGAGGGGGAGTACCTGGCATTCAATGCAGAACTCCCTCCCTCCCTCCCTCCTCCTCCGCTGGCGGCGGGTCGTCGTCTGCGCTTCGAGAGGGCGGTCTAAATATAAACCCCCGACCGGCACAGAAGCGCGCTCGTCTCCAGGCAATTAATTTCACCTGCTGCGGCTGCTGCTGCTTCTGCTGCACCACCGCTGCCACCGCAGGCACCGCCGCACCCCGCCAGAGGAAATGTGCAAACTTGGGAGCCACGAGAGATGAGCCGGCCGCTGCTGTTTCGGAGGCGGAGCGCCCGCGGCTCGCAGGGTAGGCAAGCCCGCCGCACTGGCGTGCGAGGCGGCCCCGGCTGTGGCCTACCCAGCCGGGCTGTGCCGCGCGGAGCCCACCGAGTACGTAAACATCTCTGACGAGCAGGGCCCGCGTAAACATCTCGACGAACAGGGCCCGCAGGGGTCTACTCTTACGTAAGCAAAGCCCTCCGGAAAAACACTCGTCAGGGGCCGTGGACACGGAGATCGCCCCGGCATCGATTCAAAGTCCCGCCTACTTCGCGCCGAAAATTCATTCTCGCACTTGCCACCTCCAGGCAGCCACAAACTACCCCTTTGCTCCCACCCCTCAAGCCGCCCCCCCCCCCCACATCGTTTCCCTCGCACCCCAGCCCGACCCCACGGCGGGCGCCCCCCCCCCCCCCCTACCCCGCAGCCCGCGCGGCCCGCCGGCCCCGTCGGTACCGGCCAGAGACCGCTCCATCCGAGACCCCGCCAGCCGCCCCACCCCCGCCGCCCCTCCCGACCCCTGACCTGTGAGCGCCTAACCGCGTGACCCGAAACCAGCATACAGTCGAGTGCACCGCCAGTAATCCCCATGGTTCCGCCTGCACAAGACTAGCCCATTTTTTCAAATTCCACACAGATTTATTTTTTATAATTTTCTAACAAAATATATGCACTTTTACCAACATCTTCTACTTACGGCTATCTGTGGCCCCTCCAGTCCGTTTACGAAATTATTTGTGATGGTTCGGTGATTATTTTCCTCCCTGCGGCGGATGCGCGGTCGGAAAGGCGGCGGTGGGTTTTCCCCTACAAACGTGCGTGGTGTGTGTGCGTGACCCTGATGCGGGGACGAATGCCGGCCCGTGTTTGGGGCCGAGCAGCCAGCCCAGCCGCGGCCTGAATGCAGCCCAAGTTCAACCACCCCGCAATGCGATAGAGAGACTGCATCCGCTCCCCAAACCCGTCAATCACTCGGCGGAGGGAGTCGTGGTGCTGGAGAAAGAAGTGCCGAGGGTCGTGCAGCTGGAGAAGGACGTGCAGCTGGAGAAGGACGTGCAGCTGGAGAAGGACGTGCTGCTGGAGAAAGTCGTGCACCTGGAGAAGTCGCACAGCTTGGAGCCGACTGCTGGAGAGGGTGGCCCAAACCCGCGGAACCGTTTAAGAATCCATCCCCGTTTCGCACGACGACCGATTAACCGGGGCTGCGGGGGAGGGGGGGGGGGGCTGGCGCTCCTTTACCGCGCCGCCGCCACTTCTTTTCGCCAGTGAAAGTTTACGATGGGCATAACGAGGCCGCGAGAGCCCCAAACGATGCCCCATCAGAGACAATGTCAGACCCCCCGCCAGACCCCCGCCAGGCCCCCCGTCAGGCCCCCCGCGAAGCCGCGACGGCGGCGTGA
Source organism: Megalurothrips usitatus (assembly GCA_026979955.1). NCBI lineage: Eukaryota > Metazoa > Arthropoda > Insecta > Thysanoptera > Thripidae > Megalurothrips > Megalurothrips usitatus. The sequence goes on from CM049605.1 coordinate 3,330,245, forward strand.
CAATGAGGGACTAAGCGGTGCGGCTCCGCCCGGCCTCGGCGTGCCGCGCCTCGGGGCGGGGCGCGGGGCCCTGTCATTACACAGTGAATCACATTTAAAATTCGCTCTATAATTATTTGTTTTAAATCAAATCAACGATCACTTTTACAAATCGAATAAATAAATAATGTGCTTCTTATTTTGATTTTATTTTGGTTCGTATTGTACCTGCAGCCTGGGTATCGCCTTCATTGGGGGGTCTGTGCACCGCACCGTGCCGGACGCCAGAGTCACTTACCCCCCGCCCGACCCCTGGCCCTACACCGACCCCTACCCACCCTACGACCTTCTGCCCTGCCCTACCGCCTCCTCCGGACACCTCCCGCGCCGGCTGTGCTGAGCGTTGCTGAGGGGAGCTGCGGGGTGCTGAGGGGTGCTGAGCACGGCTCGCGGCCCAGGGAAAGTTTTACGAGAAACTCCCGCCCCCCCGCGCGGCCCTCGCCCACCGCATCGCCCACCGCTATGGTGCAGCGCCATGAGGGAGCAGCCCTGGAGCAGCCGTAAAGCAGACATGAAGCGGCCGAGAAGCAGTCGTGGAGTAGCCGTGGAGCAGCCATAGAGTAGACATGAAGCAGCCGAGGAGCAGCCACGAGCACCGCGTGGAGTAGCAAGTTTCATCATCGGGCTGCCAAGTCGATTCAGGCCACCGAACGGCGTACATCAAAAAGCGGGAAACAAAAGGTAGAGCGGAAAGGGGGAGGAGGGAGTGGGGGGGGGGGGGCATGGCGTGAACCCGACGCCCCCGCGCAGTATAGTGTAGCTGTACCCCGGCACAACTGGGGCGGGAAACTGCTGGCGAAAAAAAAACTTTTCGCTTTGGCGCAAATTGGCCTTTCTTTACTGCTGTTGTTTTTTCGTTGTTGATAGCTACAACAAAATCACCCTGCAAAATAAAATAACAAAATTTTCCCCTCTCTCTCCCTCTAGAAAAGAAAGTAACCTGAGAGTGCGAGAGTGCGAGAGTGCGAGAGAGAGAGAGAGAGAGAGAGAGAGAGAGAGAGGGAGAGAGAGAGAGAGAGTCGGGCACACAAGGGCGTAGGCGCAGGACGACGGATCGAATCGAACACTCAGAGCGCATCGGACACGCATCATTGGATCTGATGACCGACCTGACAGACCCCGCCCGTGTGTGCCTGTGTGTGTGTATGTGCCTGTGTGTGTGAGTGCTGGTGTGTATGTGTCTGACCCTGACCTAGGACACCGGCTGAGCAGCGGCGAGGCCTGCGCCTAGTCATATCATACCGCACGCAAATCAAGAGAAACCGGCGGGAAAGCAAGGGGTGGGGGTCGTGCGTGAAGGGGAAGTAGGGAAGAAATAGTGAGGGAGAGAGAGAGAGAGAGAGAGAGAGAGAGAGAGAGAGAGAGAGAGAGAGAGCGGGGGGCATCATTCATAAACGTTCCATCATCAGGGCCCTGAAGGCCGAGGCCGAGGCCGTGGCGGAGGTGGCCCTCACCCTCACAGTTTCGCCGTGAGAGGTATAGCAGGTGACTTTCCGAAAATAGCCCCTCTCCTTCTCTCTCTATCTCGCTCCCACGCACCGAGGCGGCCTGCTGTCTGGCCCTGCGTCTGAGTCACCAAGGCCAGAGAAGCAGCGCCGAGGGCGGCCACTCGCGTAGCAGTCGGGTCGCCCAGACGCACTGAACACGCGTAAAAGTAGTAGTTTTGCCAAGCATGAGCCCAAAGTGTCCTCGGTCAGACTTGAGAGGCACTAAGGAACAAGGTCCACATTTCCTGCATTGTACCATTTTGCGTAGAGGGGGGGGCAGATAGATAGATAGATAGATAGATAGATAGATAGATAGATAGATAGATAGATAGATAGATAGACAGATAGATAGAGGGATAGAGATAGATAGGGATAGAGATAGACAGAGATAGAGAGAGAGCGCGAGAGAGAGAGAGAGAGAGAGAGCGCGAGCGAGAGAGAGAGAGAGAGAGAGAGAGAGAGAGAGGGAGGAGTAAGGGCGGCGCCCTCACTGGGCCGCAGGCCGCAGGGCCCCCGCCTACCTCACCCTGTGTGTTGCGATGCAGGTGTCGTGTTCGTGACCGCGACTATCGGCAAGTACTTTAGGGAAGAGAAGGGCGAAGTGAGGGGAAGGGGGTTGGGAAAGAGGGGGTGAGGGAGGAGAAAGGGCATGAAGGGCAGCAGAGGCACCGATTTCGCCCGGTTTGATCCGGTCCGAGCCGGTCCGGGTTCGTGCGATGCGCGCGGGTCTGAGCCGAGCTTCGACATTTCCCCGCAATCCTCCTTCGCCATCATGTGATGATCATGGTTTTGCAAACGGAAGCGGGAGACTTCCGGTCCCGAAGCGCGTTCTTTCCGCACCGGAAGTGCCGCAACCCCGCGCGGCGGGGTGAGAGCTTACCGTCTTTATCCACTGGTTCCAGCAGCGCGTGAACTCCTCCCTGTCGATGTAGCCGTCCTGAAACACGCCCCAAACAATCGCCGTCAGTGGCATATCCGGCCGTGCCGACACCGGAAGTGCATCGTAACGCCCCGCTTCCGGTCGGGAGCGGCGGCGGATAAGTGCGGAAGGGTTCCGCGGCGGTTCCGGGCCGCGCTGCCGCCGCGTCCGCAGCGCTCGCGTGCCGTGCATACAGCCAGCAGAGCCAGCGCTGCCGAGCCATTTTGCGGCGCCGCGATTTCTCATACCGGGCCGTGATCCGGTCACATCAGCGTACCGGTACCGCACACGGCCGCGCCGCGGAGCCGCGGAGCCCGAGATTGCCTCTCATGTGTCTGCAATTCGGCTGCGCGGCAATTTTCGAACCGGCGTCCGCCGTCATCGCGATTTTATGGCAAGGCGTGCGGGAGACCACAGGTGACGACCGCGGCTTATCTAATCTATCGAGACGCGTGGAAAGGGAGGCAGCCGCTGATCACCGCACACCGTCGGTACCTCGAGAGAGTTGGAACAGCGAGCAACATTTGGCGGTATTCGTGCCCCTCCGCCCGCGCGTCATTTGTTATTTGTCCCCGCCGCGCCTAACGGTCCGCCTCGGGGCGCGCTCCGCCCGTCCCGATGCGATACGAACGGGAAGGCTCATACTGCAAGGTCACCGATGCATTATAAGGCCGTGACATGCGACCCCCCCACCCCCTCCCACCTCCGTTAAGAGAACGCTTCTGTACGTACGTGGCCTTGCCCTGCGGGCGACGTCTGCGCGTATGCTACTGTCAGGAAGACACCCCAAACTTGTGCACTCGATGCCCGACACCCGAAGGATACCGCTGCCGCAAAGGCAGACGGGGTGTTGGCGGCGCCTGCCGGGTGGGCAGCCAGCGACATCGTGCACGCGCGGGTGGCCCGCGGGCCGGCCTACCCCGGCACTTGCAGGGGGCCCACACAGTTCAGCGAGCTGACCAACACTGCCACTACGTCTTGTCCACTACACTACTCTGGATGTCAGATACGACCGTCCACTGGACTCACAAACGACAAGAAAGACACACATACCTTGTTTCTGTCAAAGATATTGAAGATTTCATAGAGTTGTTTGGGCTCGAGACTGTAGATTTTTCCTTTGTCGTTCCTAAACAGGGCTCGGCACACTGAGCCAAATTCCTTCAGGTCCAGGTAGCCATCCCTAAAAAAATGGGGGACATGGTGTAAGGTTTTGTCTGTTCAAAAACTGAGCTCTATACAAGTTCCATTGTGTCCTCATTCGTTTTGGGTGCCTAATCCGAGCGTTAACCTCAGTAAAGCATGTCGCCAAGCCATCACCATGATAGAAACAATGTCGTAACAGCTTTAAAATAAATGTCTGTCTCAACAGTGATGTCATTCATTTAAAGTTAATTTATTTTGACAAGAGAGGGATCTGCCAGGTTTGTCTCATTAATTTATTTTTTTTTAGAAAGTCCAAGACAGGGGCAGAACGTTTAAGTTGCTGAGAAACGACACCAGACCAGACAGAGTCCAGGTGGCGCAGGCGTGACAGGGCAACGTCCGAGGCGGTGACGCGACACAGGAGGACGACCGGACTGTACACCAGCGGGACGGCGGCAGGACACTGGCAGGACGCCATAACCTCGACTCACCCATCCTTGTCGAACGCGGTGAAGCAGGCGTCCATGTCGTCTGCTAGCTCGGGGTCGAACGCCCAGGGTTCGCCCAGCCCTGGAGCCTCGCTGGGCTCCAACGCGCTCCCCGCCTCCATAACAACTGGGGGACAGGAGCCGAGGCCAGTCAATAAATCGGTGCGGAGCCGCGCAGCGGAGGCGCCCCCAAACAGAAGCTGTTTACCTCGCGGTCGCGTAGCAGCCGCTGACAGCAGACGACGCCCGCCCGCGCCCACCCCTCCGTGCTCGCTCCCACTGGCTCCCACCCCCTCCGGCACCTCCGGCCCGCAGGTCCAGGTTCACATTGAAATTCGCCCCTCCCTGTGTCGGGTTAGCCACGCTACAACCTCAATTTCCCGGGGTTAAATAACGTCGGTGATTAGTCATCAGTTTGAACGTGCGCTCGGAAACGAGGCCCGCACGGCGTCTGGCGGGCGGCGCGTGTCGCGTCGCGGGGGCCGCGAACGGGGTGATTGACGGGCCGTGGCGAGCTCGCACCCCGGCTGCGTCGTGGCGGGAGATTCAAAAGCTTCCCGCGGACGCCGACGACAAAAGGCTTCGGAGAAGGGCGCCGTACCGTGTTGCACGTTTATTAACAATCATCGCCGATTGCTCGGGATGGAGGACAGAAGGGCTTTATAGCGCCTGTAGGGTAGGCGGCCCGCCGTGCGCGCGTGTCGTGCGGGGCGGCCTGCGCTGCCACTCGCAGGCGGTCGGGTTCCTTGACAAAGTGGTGCACAAACTACGTAACATCAATGTGCGGGCACAACACACCTGTTGTCGATCCCGCCTCGGTGGTGGTGGTCGTGGACTTGTCCGCCGGCATCGCCCCCCTGCTGCCACCGCTGCCCTGCACGCACGAGACACACCGGGGCATTTATACGCTTAAACCCCGAGCTGGTATTTGAACCCGCGACCTACCGATGTGGCGCTGAGCGACGGGCAACCCGCTTGTGCAGGTGCGAGCAGCGCCGGCAGCGCCGCCCAGACCCAAGCGACAGCGACAGCGCACATGTTCCCATGCACTGAATGCCAGACTCGACGGAGCGGCCGTGTAGTCCCAGAAATTGGCAGGAATTCCCTCCCCCCTCTTTCTCTTTCAGTTTGGTTCATTCTTTTTTCTTTTTCTGAAGAGGAGGGGGGCTTTACATGGTTGCCTACCTTTCGGGACACGACTGGAGAGAGAGCGAGCAGCCGCCTCCACCTTATGTGGAAGTAAAGTGCCACCTCATCAGTCGCCCTTCGCTCTGGCAGAATATCCTCCCTACCCACAAATAAATGCAATATACGTGTCTGTGTCTGGCGCTGCCGCCCCAGCGCCGTGTCATGCTCGATCATGCCATGGAACGTTACATGATCATGTGACAAAAGTTTCGCTAGCCTCGCCTCAGGCCTACTGTGCCCCCCCCCCCCTTTTTTTATTCCCGCTCGAAACTGCTCAAAACCACAAGCGACTCCCAGCCACTGCTACCGTGTTGTGTTTTGCGAGATGTGTTGTGGTTGTACTAAAGGAAGGGCAGCGGAACGAAAATGTCATTCTTCACTTAGTTGATGGTTGGTTTAATTGTCTTTGGCTCTGAACAACCTTTTCAATTTTAAGGTCCTTCGATGTTCGCGTTGTCAGCAGATTCTTATTTTGTGCATGAAAGGTTATGTTTAATGCTAATTATTAATTTATTAATTAATTGATCAATTAATCAATTTGATCTCACAGGAGACTGCCTTTTCGAATACAAAACTCGAGTGAGCAAAGAAAGAATATGGACAGCTATCAATCAGTTTTATTGCCAGAGACGAACGGTAGTCCCGATGTTTTGGTTGAGGTTCCTTCAGAATATGTCCCACGGGCGATTGTTGACGCCTCGCGATGGTTCTTGCGCTCCAAATCACCTGGCGAAGATGTCAGTACACCAGTGCAAAATGCCAGTGAACTCGCAGTACTATTTTGCGACGACTCTTTTGTTTGTCCAATGGATGGTTGTTCGAAAGTATGCCTAGACTACGTTCATCACATAGATGTTTATATTCTATTTAAAGGTCAATACTCATATTGTCTGGTGTGATTTTCATACCATGTCCATGACAGATCTTCACGGCCTCTCGTAGCTACCGCTTACACAAGAAAAAGTTCCACAAGTTGCCCCGTTTCAACTGTGTTCAGTGTTCTCAACCATACGACTCTTATAAAGAGCTCCACGCTCATATGGATCAAGAGAGGCATGTGATCAGTTGTACTATGTGTCCAAGTATCTTTAAGAGGTAAGTTCCCACATTGTTATCGCAGTAGATAGGAAGATTTACATTTCTCCACGGCAATTTTTGTTTTTTCCTCAGAGTGAGCGATGCCGCTAATCACTATGGGCAAAAACATAGAACTTTTAAGTGTCTTTACTGCTCTCTCCTTGTGCATGGGAGACAAATTTACAAAGAACACCTAGAAAATCATTCCCTTGAGGAAGATGGTGCCTGCTATGCTGCCTCAGTGTTGGTTGAAACCACTATGGACACCTCCTTCAAAGAGCAGACCACGGAGGCTGAGGTCAATGATGGTGATAAAAGTGATGGTGCAGTACAGATTTTAGAAGAGATCAGTTTGCGAGACATTCACGGAGGCACCACTGACACAACCTCTGAATCAGTCAGCGGTGACAGCGGGGTGCAAGTTTTATCTGAAAGGGACTGTGAAAGAGAAACAGGTTTGGAAGAGGAATTGTCTGAAATGCACCCACGTTCTGCGTCACCAAGTTTTAATTTAGATCGCATGTCACCATCAAATAGCAGGAACTGTTCAGACACTGATACTGCAGACACAGAGCTTCTCTCAGATACAGAATCAGCCCGTGGGACAAGAAGTGTGACTTATGTAAAAAATCCATTTTTTGAACCAAGTCTTTCATTTCCTATTGTATTTGGTCCCGGAGCTGATGAGCTCTTGGAGGACAGCTCAGGTGCCTTAATTTCATATGATACACCCTCCAACAACAACCAAGTGAGTAATCTTCATCCGTTCATTGTTGTGTTTGGTTCCATTTCTTGTGATGTCAATTATGGCACTGTTGTCTAACACCATAATGTATTTGAGCTCATCCAGGATGTTTCAGAGTGGATTGGTCATAATGTGGACATGTATCAGTCTATGTCAAATGAACATAAGAAAACGTTTCGATTCAATTGTGGGAAATGTGCTCTCACATTTAAAAACAGGGAGCAACTCAAGAGGCATTCAAGAATCCATGAACATGTTTGCAAGCATTGTTTCTTGCGTTTCACTTCTCTCCTAGAATACAAAACTCATTTGTTAAAACATACTACGACACACTCAACATATATCTGTTCAGTGTGTGGTCACAATGTGCAAGGTGTTAAAAGTCTGATGGTGCATGAGATGCGCCACAGACTTAACAATTCATTCAAGTGTAAGGTATGCTGTTTTTGTTGTTGCGTTGTGGTTCTTAATGTTGGTAAGACCGTCCATTACACTGTTATAATATTTTCAATTTTCATTCTTTAGCTTGAAGACTTTACCCAAAATAACTCAGAGGGGCACCAAGGTCAACATGAATGTGAAGTATGCAAGGAGAAAATAAGAAGCTTGTCTTTGTGGCTCCGGCATGAAATTTGGCATCATTGGCCTACCATGTGGGAAAATTACGTAAGTTTTCTACAGTCTTATTATAGGTTTATTTTTTAAAAAAGAAAACCAAATTAATTCTGAAAAAAAAAACAAAAAAACATCACAACTTACAGGTGATTGGACGTGTTTTTCAAAGAGCCTTCACAGAACAAGACACAATTAATCATGAGAAGGCTGTTGAAGAAGAGTTAAGAATAAGGTGGAGAGATTGCAAGAAACCTAAACGTGTCAGACAAATCCAAGCGTCCTCTAAGCATAGTGAAGAACATGCGAGTGATGACACGATCCTTGCTGAAGAATCTAAAGACACTGCCTCGGAGTCAGACTGTCAGTCTGAGTCTGTGGAGGATGGTACCCGTCCAGCTGTTAGTGCCTGGATGAATTACTGGTGCTCATATCTGGGAGTTGCTGAATCTCCACCTTCCTGGGTTGTACCCATTCTTAAAAAATTACAATTGGAGTGGAAAGAATATGATGTTCAAGAGCATGATTCATTGTACAGAAAAATGGACCAGATAGGTGTCCTTATTCGTTCCGAGAAAAACGGAGTTTTAATCTCTGAGGGACCAAGGGTTGTTTTAGATAGACTTCCTACCTCTAGCAGAGCTCAGAGTACGAGCTTGCTCAGACAGAAATGTGTCAGTCCTCATGGCGAATCTCACAGTAAGACAGCAAGTCCTTCAATGGTACGCTCTTCATCAAAGAAGGAGAGTAAGGTGAGTAAGAATAAAATATCCTTACTCTGATTACTTCAAATGTTCAAGATGAATTTAGAGCTGTAATTTCCTTCTCGCATATTATGTTTTTGACACTGGCTTTGTTTGTTTTGTAGAGCCGTAAGCGCACTCGATCTTCACTGGGGTCACTTGCACCTAGCAAATGCATTAAAGTGCATAGTCCTATATCTGCACAAGTAAGAACTTACTGGTTTCACATTTTTAGTATTTTATTCTAATATCGTATGATATTAAAACATGATTTTCTAGGCATCTGCTGTGAGCCCAATTGTGATGATTCCTAAAATCGTGTGGCCCACTCCAAAACATGGATACCAAAGCACTCGGATTCTGGACTCACCGGTAAGTGATCTGCACACAATAGTCTTGATCTTAAACACGTCACTATTTTAATTGTTATGGCATTAAACTTCAGGTAAAGTCCATGAATAGTTCCAAGGACCCATTTATTACTCCACCATCATCACCATCCAGTAATGTAGGAGCATATTCTCTTTTAAATTCCTAGTAGAGTATTGTTCACATCTCATTATTTAATTTTTCTTATATTACTTTTTGCCCTGCAGGCATTGGCTTTAAGTCCAACCGTGGTGCTTACAAAACTACTCTGCCCACCTGGAGAACAAAGCTCCAAGGTTTTGGATCGACCCATTGTCCCCTCACCACCATCATCCATTAATGTAAGAAAACATTCGATTTTGGTTTCGTTTAGTTGGTAAATTTCTTGTCATCTAATTATTTTTATTTTTTATTTTTTTTTTTTGGCGTAGGCCCTTTCCTCGAGTCCAGCTGCTTTGCCGCTTGAGTGGGCAACAAGACTTTCTTCACCCTCACTCTTCCTGAAGCTGAAGTGGCTCACGGACCAGACAGGCACTGAAAGCTTGCCCAAATGGGCCCACACTTTAGCCAGAGAAGTTCACCATAATACTTCTTTATCGCTTACTTCAAAGATAGAGAAGATGCACCAAATAAAGAATTTAATTAAGTTGGCCAGGGGCGACAAAGACGCCATGCGCAGCACCCCGGTTGTTGACTTATTGAGATTAAGTTATTGAAATTCTGGTGAGTTCAAAAAAATTATAGTCAAGAGAAAACAATGTTTCCAAGATATTTTTTTTTCCTATATTTTTATACAATGTTATAAAGTATTGTTTTAGTTTTCATTGTGTCAATTACATTACATCAACTGTTATGTGAAAGATTTGAAAATAAAAGACTTCATAATTTTTACAAAAGACAATATTTAATACCAGTTAAGGTCTCAAGAATCAGAATAAATTACAAAATAAATTCTGCCAAATATAAAACAGATGAGAGATGACAGTCCACACCTTCGCTAATTAGATCAGACATATTCTACATCAAAGCTGTAAGTAGTCAGTCCTTCCACTAGGTGCAAGGTCGCTACAATGTTAAGAAATCATGTGCTTGAGTCTCAAGAAGCTGCTCCATATTCTTCACATCCTTGCACCAGACATCTAGTCTCTTCACCATTGTGGAAATCTGTAAGAGACATGAAGAAATTCAATAGAGTTTGAACTTACATGGAGGACGGGAGCAGCGGAGGGAATACGTACCTGCTGTTTGTCCAACACTCGTGGCTGGACCCAGGTCATATGAACACGGCCATCAACTTGATCAATGGCTCCCTTGACAAGGCCTTGTGCCAAAGCTTTCATAACCAGTAACTCAACTTCATTAACAGGTAACCTTGTTTCAGCAGCAATTTCCTCAAATGTAAGTTGCCTGTCTGTAGATGGTCTTTTGAAGGTCATCTACAAATTGGAGACAGGCAATTAACAGAAGTTGGGGTGGGAAAAGTAGGACAGTGAGCACTTGGGATCCATTCACAAACCTCCATAAGACAGAGAAGAGAAATTTTCTGTCGCAGTTTCAACTCTTGAGCAGCTAGATCAGGAACGCTAGCCCACTTTGGTTTCATTTCGTCAAATTTGGCAATGTCACCAGAGTTGAAAGCGAGAAGTAAATCCACCAACCATTTGTTGGGAGTGTTTTTCATGGTCTGAAGAACTGGGTGGGCCAGCTACAGTAACAAATTCAGAAGAGGTAATTTAAAAAAACATCCAGACATAGCTAATCCACATCTGACCACAAAAAATAAGTGAATATGCTTACCAACTCTCCTAAATTGTAAACACCCTCCCCAAGAAGGGCGGCGAGACCAAGGAAGAACGCATGCTGCATCTGTTCCTTAAATGAGAGGTCATCAAGGTTGACGCACCCCAGATACCTGAGCGCAGTGCGATAGTATTCAGCATGTTTGCCTTGTTGACGGTAGTAGTTACTGGCAAGCAAGTAAAATCGGCCATGCACTGGACCTACGCCATCCTTCTTATCTAGCTCCTTCTCCACATCATCAATAATTTTCTATAATAAAAAGAAAAATTGTTCTCAGAAGTTACAACAAAATTATATATGAAGCTTTGACTATGCAATGAACATGGAAATAATACCTTCGTGGCAACAGTATCTGACAACTTTTCTAAAAGAATCTGACCAGCCAACACTTTACAGAGCATAACTGCATCCTCACAGCCCTTCACTTTTGCTTCCATCTTCTCTAAAAATGTTACGGCTTCCTTCCAGTCTGTGTATTGTTGAACAACAAACGCAAGTATCTCCACCAACGACAGAGGATTAATTCTGAAACGGAGGACACAATGAGCATAAATCAGGACCAACAAAGAGTAGGGAAGAATTCAGACATGATGGAGAGCAACAACTTACTTGTTTTCGATGTACATTATAAATTTACTATACAACTCAATCAACTGTTCACCCTCCTGCAGAGACGGATGTTTTACGAATGTCATCAACTTCAGTGTCAGTTGATGATACAGCCTGAAATTTAAAAACAAAGACAATAAGTGCCATCATCTAAACAATGCCTTGGGATCAAATTTGATGACATCACAAGATAGTTTACACAAGGGAAGATGGAAAGGAATGACTGACTTTGTACATAGCAGTCTCGTTACAGAAAGATGGGGTAAAAACTTGAACTGGATACCTACCACGCAGATAAAAATAAGCCCCGAGCAAAATCAAAACAGAGACCTAACCTCGTAGGACGTGGAGGTTATGTGCTACATGACAAGTACATAAATTGAACATAGAGAACCCAACTCTCAGGGACATTTTAGAGAGGACGGCAAACGAGCGCGATTAATGCACAGTCAAAGTGCATGACTGCAGCTTGTAACAAGCGCCAGGTGAAATGTTTTGTGCCTGACAGGTCCCCGAGCAGTTCCCGGTGCAGACGGGTACCCGTTCAATAAGCAAGTAGAACGGAAGAGGGTGCCGAAACTTACTTTTTCGTGTGAAGTTCGTCTAAAGCGGCCCATTCTGAAGCCAGTTCCGGGCTTGCAGATGATTGCTTTTGGCTCAAAAAGCCGCTGATGTTTTTGCCGATGTCCACCGCCATTTTCAGAAGTGACTACTCATGCAGACTGTCCTTCTCTCTCTAACAGCGCCGAGCGGAGAATGGGCAAGGAGCAGCCGAGAACGCGCCGGACCCGGAAAGGGGGTTTCCCTTGGCAAGTGTGCTGAAGCTTGCGGTGCGGTTGGGTCCAACGGTCGTCGTCCCCGTCCAAAACACAGGGCTCGCTTGTTATTCCGTCTCCGACAAACCCCCCTAATCGCCCGAAGAGTTTTAAGACACTCGCTCCTCCGCCTGCGGCCGGCGCGCGGGACTTTTCGCGCCGTTCTGTTGGCGCGCACGCCCAGATAAGCCCCCGCAACTGCCCCGCTCGCTGGCCGGAGTTGCGAGGATTCGTCGTTTCCTTGCCGAGTGGTGTCGGCTGCCCCAGTCAGCTGGTCGCTCAGTCGCCCCCTCTCTCTCACACTCCTCCTCCGCTCCTGTCAGTCGCCTGCTGCGCTAGCCGCCGTACGGACGTGCCGCCGCCGCCGCCGCCGCCGCTTCTACGCCCCCCTGGTGAGCGTGGACGTCTTAACGCCGCCGATTCTTGCTCCTCCCGCGGGGCCCACGGCCTTCGGACGCCTGTCAACGCGGTCTAACCTCGATTTCGGAAACGCGCGTCTGCGCCTTTGGGCGTCCTCGCGCGATCTGTGTGGACGTCCGTGCGCGAAAACGTGCCCCGCTTGCGACCCGCCGCCTCCTGTCGGCTCGCCTCTGAGTCCCCGGCCGTCAGCGCAGACGTTTCGCATCCTCAGCGCGCCCTGCATCGCCCTGCCAGCCGCGGGGCTCGTTCGGTTGCCTGCCTTTGCCAGATCCGCGTGGCCGGGCGGCCTGGCGGCTGCTCCCCGTGGGGTGGGCGTCTGACCCGCTGCGCTCGAACACCACCCCCTCGTAAGGCCACGTGCGTTAAGCAACGCGCCTTAAACGCCCATACGGCGATAAACGCCCCAATCTCGTTCTTTTACATTTATTTTTTCGTCATATTTTTTTTTTTGGGAGGGTGCTGCTGGAACGTAATCTGGTTCGAGAGTTATGACTCCGTACCGCGCGGGGCGGCGGGGGCCTTTTGTCCTAGCGAGGCGTATTGCGGCATCCACGCTCTGTCGTGCACCGGCAGCGCCCCCCCCCCCCCCCCCTCCCGCCTTCCCCGGCCTCACCGCTCCAGAGCGCCTTAGGTTGCTCCAGCTAGCGTTGTGTAGGTACCATTCCTCCTATTGGTCTATGGACACACTCTCTCTCTCTCTCTCTCTCTCTCTCTCTCTCTCTCTCTCTCTCTCTCTCTCTCTCCCCCCCCCCCCTCTTTCTCTCTTTTCCCTCGCCCCTCCCCCGCTCTTCCATCTCTCTCTATTTCTCTCCAAGATTGCTCGACTTTCTGCGTAGGGCCGGCCTATGCGGTCCGAGTGAAAGGTGGCCCGCAAGGCTCTTGCACGTTCACGGAGGGACGTCGGACAGACAGCAGGCGCCACAACAGATATCACCGGACCCTGGAGAAGGCGAGCAGCTCCCCCCAAAATAATCACCATCTCCAAACTTTTGCTTGTTGTTGGGTATTTTTTCCGCTGTAATTTTCGTGCCGGTATTTTTGTCCCCCTTCTGATAACGGTGTGTATGAACGCGGCTGCCCGGCACTGGATGCCGGGATTTCCCGTACCGGCTGACGCACATGGCCAACGACGCTCTTCGCGCTGCAACATTCTCATTTTCTACAGTATCATATCCGCGGCCAGATTTTTGTACAGAAAAAATAATAATTAGGCCCTCATTTTAGAAACTACAGAAACGAGTGAGAAAGCTGCCGCTGATGCTGCTGCGGGAGAATTTCCCACACTGTCACTCTCGGTTTCATTGCCGTTTTCCTACACCTCTCTCTCTGTCTCTCTCTCCCTCTCTCTTCCTCTCTCACTCGCGTGAGATTGCTCCGTGTGCCCACAGTGTCTGCCTCTGTCTCTCTTGAACGCTATGTGCGTGCTGTCTCTGTCTGGTCTTGACGGGCGCGGCGGCAGCCAGGACGACAGGCGGCAGGACCCTTCGAGCCTTCGAGGCAAAGTCGTGGTCGCGCGCCGCGTCCCATTCTCTCGCGGCGAGTACGCCCATTAGAGCTTGTCAGAGGCTACCCTGCCACGCGGAGACGGGGGCAGACGGAGCGGCAGAGTGTGTGTGCGTGTGTGTGTGCGTGTGTGTGTGCGTGTGTGTGTGGCCCAGGCCGCATCGCGCGCCTGGCGGGTAGGCAGCCGGGGACCGCTCCAGACACTACCGCACGCCGGGCCTGCCTACCCTCACGGCGGCCCCGTCAGCCCAATGCTGCTGATTCGGAGGAGACGTTTCGTCGCTCCGTCTCTGTCGCACTCATGGGTCGTTCCATTAGGGGTGCGAGAGAGAGAGAGAGACAGACAGACAGACAGAGACAGGACAACGAAACGTAATGCCTTCGGGCGTCTCTCTCGCACTCACGGGTCAGGTGGCCGGCGCTGCTAGGCACTTGCCCCCGCCCCGCAACACGCCACGAGAGCCACTCCACTGTCCTGTAGTGGAGGCGTGCGACACCCTTGATCGGATCGCCTCCGATTGGCCGTTTAATCGTTTGATAATTAATTAAAAAGCTGACGTTTATTGTTGTAGGGCGTTCTTAGTTCTCTCTCTCTCTCTCTCTCTCTCTCTCTCTCTCTCTCTCTCTCTCTGTGAATGTTTTGTTTTATTTTATTCGTAGAGTCTTTTGCCGTCGGTATGACGGCGGACGGCTTGACCCCGGGTCAAGATTCGGAACGCTTGATTCAACCGGCTCGCGCGCGCGGGGTCAGAGGTCAGATCGCGTTTGTAGCCGATAAAAGAAGAATGATTCGCCTCCACAAAAACGGTTACAGAGGAATTTTTTTGCCTCGGCCACCAGTATTTGAACCCGTGACCGTGAGCGTGGTAGATCGCGGCGCGCGTGGGGACATGTGATGCGCGTGGCTATTTCAGTGGCGCGAAGGCCTCAGATCCATTGACTTGCCGGCTCGCACTCGCAAGTGTCCTCCCCTCGACGCACCCACTGTTCCGGCGCTGCTGCAGTGCCTCTTGCTGACAAAGTGCTGCAAACTAATCACCTAAAAATCCGCCCCCGCCCTAAATAATGAAAAACACGAAAAATGTGTTAGTTTTTAATCGTAAAAATAAGTAAATCAAAAAGTGTAAAATGCCCTTTTTATTTACGGAAAATAATACCCGAAAGTACAAATCCGTGGGAATCAATGATACGGCAATGCTCGACAAACAAACTTCGAAACGTTGACAGAGAGTCGCCATGTCGTTCTGTATAATGAACACTTTGAGTGCGTCATCGCCGTGAGATTAATTTCGACATCTGGGCCGTATTGCACACGGGGCCGGCCGGACAGATGTCCCGCGCCAAGTGCGGTGCCGCCGGAAGAAAGTTAGAGAACTGCGGCCGGAGAGAGAGAGAGAGAGAGAGAGAGAGAGAGAGAGAGAGAGAGAGAGAGAGAGAGAGAGAGAGACTGACTCTGCTGCCGCCGGCTGCCACCCACGTCACGTATCCCGGCCTCCGCTGCGCTCCAGTTCACGTGCAGTTTGCGTCCGCTCCTGTCGTGAGACGCTTAGCCAGTCCCACCGCTCTGTCCAAGTCGCCTGCATTCCGCCACGGATCGGCGCTAAAAGTAAGCTAAGGTCGACGGCTCGCGGCGAGGCGGCGTGGCGTGGCGTGGCGCTGCACCTAACGCTACACATTAATTAATGCATCCCTCTCTGGTTACAAAGTCGTGCGGTGTTATCGACACTCGTAAACAACGACGCGGGCCTGGCTGCACTCGGAAAACTATGTCTTGCGGTGTCTTGTTAGCACGACTTAATATAGCAAAAGAAAAAAAAAGAAAAAAACGCTTGTCCGCGGGTTGTCAAAGTTGGGCGACTGTAATTTAACTGTTCTAAATGTCTGAGGACAATTTTGTCCTTGACCTCTGGGGCCAGATTTAAGCACATCGAAGTCTAGAGACAATTTTGTATCCGTAAAGTACAAAATTTTCCGAAAGAAGGTCAGATTTTGTATTGTCCTCAGATTTGGGTGTGCCTAAATCTGGCCTCAGCTCAAGGACAAAATTGTCCGCAGACATTTAGAGTGTGTATTTTAGTCAACCAATTTTTTTTTTGTGGCAACCATATTTTTAGGTTCTAGTAAAGAAGATAATTATTTGACCGAGTTTTTGTTGGCACTAAAACTTTTTTTTTAGTGTGCTTAAAGTGTTTTTTTTTCTGTGGCTTGTGAACGGTTTGGTAGTGTCGTGTGCTATTACCTTGTTTTCACAAGGGTGCGCGCGTCGGGTGGGTAGCGGACGTCTTGCTCTTTCCCGGTAATCCGTCGAACGCACGTGCCCGTGCAGCCTAGAGAGACTCAGAGAGACTCAGAGAGACTACGAGAGACTACGAGTCTCTCTAGTGCAGCCCGTGCGCAGACACGGTTACCGTGGGCAGCCTCGCGCCGTTCGCTCGCAGTTTGCTTTTGACCAGCTGCATCTAGAACCTAGAAAAGCGTGCGAGAACGGCTGCGAGCCGGGGGAACCGTACAGCGTAGCGGGCCCAAATAAGTACACAAGAGCTGTCGTGCACGGTGCCGTTCGGGTGGGGGCTTCAGGTAATTGTCACCAGTTAATCGGAATCGAGTCTCCGTCCACTTGTCAGGTGCGCGGCTCGGCGCCACCAGCTGTGTTGTGGCAGGCTGTGAGTTACCGTGTTTAGGAACACCTCTGGCCTTGCTGGCCATATGAAATTTGATTATTTGGGGGCCTAACTTGTTTTTGCTTCTGTTAGGAGAGCGTAGTGGTTTGAGACCGCGACTTTGGCGATAAGCACGTGAAATTCGGAAGGATTATTCGCACAACGCACGTCCGATTAACATGATGCTGTTCAAACCTTGTCCTTGACATCGTCGATGATCGAAATGGTGCAAATAATTTAACACTCGCTGCCCTTTGCCCTCCGTACTGTGCCCCAAGGTTTGTACCCCTCCCCTGGAGGGACGACGACTGTCGGCGGCCGCCCTGTCCCAGAGCAGGCCTTCTGTATATTTCAGCCAGTTTGTCGCTGCAGTTGCGGTGCGAGTGGGGAGCGGGCTGTAGCGAGGCCGCCCTGAAATGAACACGGGCTAGAGTGCGTTACAGGGGGCGGGGCGGGGTCGGGCGGGCCGGGCCGGGCCGGTACCGGGGACAGCTTATCTTATTTGGATAAATGCGGCGCTGTACGGAGAGCATCAGTCACACTCTCGGTGCGCCAGCAGCGGGCCGAGACGCAAAGGCGACGCAGCGAAGACCGCGATGACCCCCACAGCGACCGTCTAAGGCTGCCAAAGCCACGGCTCTGGCGGCCGTGTAATTCTTTTATTGTACTGTATTTTCAATATTTTTATTTCATTCTTTTTTGTTTTTTTGTGGTATGTTCGCCTTGCGTTCCCCCTCCTCTTCTATGGCCTGGTGCTCCTCCTGGGCGGCGAATCGTGAACTAGACCCCCCCCCCCCCCAAATTACTGACGTGCCTGCCGGACTAGACTGGAATTCCGTCCGCGCGTTGCCAAGGCAACCCTTCTCATATCCCCTTACCTCCTCCCCCCCCCCCCCCCCCCCCCCCGCCTTCCCCTCATCCTCCAGCTGTCGCCCCTCTGGAGTCTCCATAACTGCGAAAAATTGTGGATTCGTTCCCACTCCACGGAGTATATAGGGTTTTGGTGTAAGTGCTGATCCATTCCAGACAGAAAAAATGTATCTCTCTCTCTCTCTCTCTCTCTCTCTCTCTCTCTCTCTCTCTCATGCACACATGGCGGGAGTCGTGGTGGTCGCGTCGGATTCCGGATTCCGCTGACGCCAGCTGCCGGTAGCTTCTCCCCGGAAGGCCCTGCTCCGCTCCTACGCCGCCCGCCGCCTGGCTCGTCCGTAAAAGACGTAACACGGCGTGGGTGCTCTTGGCCGGGCTTCGTGGTTTGTCAATGGGCAGAGTAGAGTCCAATTTCGGGCGCTGCGGAGCTGTTCACCGTTGATCCTAAGCCCGTGCACCCCCCCCCCCCCCCCCCCCACCTCCGGAGCGCGCGTTCGTGGCTCGTGGTGGGCTGATAATGTGTTTAGCGCTGCCCGCGTGGTGGCAGCGTTACTGGGGAAAAAAGAGGGGAAAAGGTCTCGATACAGTTTCGAGTTACCCTTCTGATCCCAGGGGAAACTCGCAATCGGAATGACGCCTAAATGTCTCTTTAAAGTCATATTTTTGGCCATTTGGACGTGAGTGCGGCATCGTTTGATGCCTCTTTGACCTGACGATGGTGTCAGTCACCGCGAAGCTTGGTAGGTTCCTGATGAAGCGCCGACATATGTTGCCTCAGCCAAGGGTGGCCACGGGGGAGGGGGTGTCCACCTGGTGAGATGAAGGGCAGGGGGGAGGGGGTGTGGGGCTAAGAAAAGGGGGCGGGGCCGGGGGGGGGGGGGGGGCGGGATGCTGGCCTACTTTACAGCCCTTGGATTGCGTGAGCTTGGCCGAGACTGGCCGAGACGTTGGGTCTGCCGGTCCGTACAGTAGTGCGATGCCGTGCACCGTGCTCGGTGCTGATTTACATGAATTCTTTGTCTTCACAGGCAGCTTGCGGCTCACTAGTGGAGGATGGAGCACGGCATGAAAGACCACGGCATGATGGACCACGCCACCATGAACCACTCGATGGCGGAGCATGCTGCAATGGGTCATTCCATGGCAGAACATGCCATGATGAACCACACGATGGCAGACCATTCTGCAATGGGTCATTCCATGGCAGGCCACGCCATGATGAACCACTCTGGCATGGATCACTCTCACTCTCACGCTGGAATGGACATGGACATGACGGTACTAAATACTCTTTTTTTTTTTGAAATTATATTCCGCCCTTTTCTTTTTTAAATTTTATTTACTTACGTCGATTCACGATGTGTTACAGTTCCATTTTGGTGTGAAAGAAAAAGTGCTTTTTGATAGTTGGGATGTTAATGGACAATGGACGATGCTATTATCATGTGTGGGAATTTTCTTCATGGCAGTTATGTATGAGGGGATCAAATACTACAGGTATGAAATCATCCATTTTTTATTAACTTTTCTGGTTCTTTTTAACAAATGGAGATTTTTAATATGACTTTTCCTGTTTCAGAGAAAATTTGCTGTGGAAAACTTACAATACTCTCCATTATAGAGCTGTGGATGAAAATGCAGTGCCAGATTCAGAGAATCATAAATCGTGAGTATCTAATATCTATATGTTTCTGACTGATTAGGTGCAACCAACAAGAAGTCAATGTTGAAGGGTGAAATAAGATTTCTGAAGAAATTAGTTTCTGTTTGTAACAGCACCATTTATTTTTTTTGTTAAATTTCAGTGTTGTCCGTGAAGTTGTTCGCAAAGACTCGTAAGTTAGATAACAGTGATTCATTGCTTTACCTCCTCCTGGACATGTTACGCACCCAATTTTTGAAAAATTACATTCAATTTAGACATTTTTTATTGTTTTATTCAAACACTCCTCATCGCCCCCATAGCTGTCAAAATAATTGCATGACAATGTAGAGGATGATTTGGCTAGTTCACATAATGTTTGCATGCCTTTTTTATTCTCACTGTTTATTATTTGCTTCTTCATCTTTGCAAGTATTCATTCTTTCCAGGCTCTTTCTTTGAAAGATTAACTGAGCAATATCACATGTTGACTGAAAATTAAACTTCACCCGTTGTTTCAGGCCCAGGATGTTGAGTCAGAAGCACCTTGTGCAAACTGGATTGCACATAATTCAATTAACAGTCAGCTACCTGCTTATGCTCATCTTCATGACTTACAACGTCTGGTTGTGCCTAGCAGTGGTTGTGGGATCAGCCGTTGGGTACTTCTTGTTTGGCTGGAAGCGCACAGTTGTGGTGGATATGACAGAAACTTGTCACTGACCCAAGTTGTGCGGCCCTGCGCCGCTGGCGACTGTTGACAGTTTAGGCAGCCTTAGCAGTGACTATGTTAAGAATTATGGTGAAGTTTCTGTTAAACATAGAATCTTCAGATGATGACTGATAAACTCTTCAATGCCTTCACATTAATGTATGGAACGAGCGATCAGCACTGTGTAGTTATAAAATGAATGTAGCAACCAGTTCCTAATTTTCTTCATGCTGTTCCTTTTAGTTGTACATAAGTAGTGTGTTTCAGTTGTACTTTGTATGATCAATGAAGTTTTGATAAGGAATATTTAAATTCATTATTTTTCATATTATAATGTCTGATGAAGTAAGATGCTCTTGTAGTAATGATAAATAATATAATGATATAATGATATATGAGAATCGGCATAGATGAACTCTTGGAGAAGTAGATTTTCCGTTCCAAAAATAATATAAATAGGAAAATATATTGAAGAAAAGAGAGGCCAATCTTATAAACAAGTTACTATGCTCCTCCATATCATAATCAATCCATGACGTCTTGTGGGAAATATGACGATGAAGTAGGATTTAGACCACCTATTGTTCTTCTGTCCAATTTGCCAACTGCTGACATTGGAATATGTATCACAGATTCGACTCTGATGTTCCATGGAACTGTATTTATTTCATCATAAGTGCTGGGGACTGTTAGTTTATATAAGTAAGATCACTTGGCACTTGTCCCTCAGTCAAGGTCACTGAAATATTCTGAGTAATTGATTTTACATTTTATGTGGGTAAAAAAAAAGTTTAACATATTTTTGTAGTAGCTTGTTGTGATTGAAGGACAGTTTGTCCACTTTACTTTCCATGTAATAAGACTATTACTATTGAACTGTCATGTACTATCATTTCCCTCTAATAACGTTAAAGGAAACTGTCAAATTAAGTTTACATTTTAATGGCTGTGATAACAAGGAATAATGCATTGCTTGACTTAATACCGAGAGTATTATGAGGGATGCATTCTGTTTGTAGCAGACCACTCGGGTATGTTGTACTGTTATGTAAAGTGATGCCTTTGTTATATGTTCCTCGCTGTGAGCCAATTTTCCCTCTTTACTGTGATGTCGAACTATGACTAAATTATGATAAACAAAGATCTGCGGTTATGTTACGAGTTACCCTCATCCCTTTAATGTTTTCCCTACAAGCCCAGTTTAAATATCAAAGGCCCCCTTACGTCTAGCTTGTGTTCAGTTCATTCCAATCTTGTTTTGTGTTTTTTGTTAAACCCTTCTTAATAGAGTTGGAATTTCTTTGTTGATGAAGTAGAAGAAAAAGGGAAATAAACAGACACTATTTTAAGCAGGCTTCACAAGTGACGCATCAGCATCACACCACTCACCACTTTATTTGTTTCTGAGGAAACCTTGAAGCCTGAAACTTGGACAGGTACTCTGCAGGACTTCTCCACTAATTTCTCTTTTAAAATCATCTTTTGCATGTTTTTTTTTTTTTTATCTTGTCCTTTTGATTATGGCATCTTTTTAGATAAAACGTCAATAAATTTCAAGAAACGTACAAAGAGAACAGAGTGACAAGGTTCATCAGTGTGATGCTTCCCCAATTAACCCCAGACATTTAACACAAACAATGTATCACACAGTGAAAGCAAGAGCATGTGAAGATGAGAGATGTTAAGTAGATCTAGTGTAGAGTATCAGGATTCTCTTTCTTCACATCCTTTAGAAACTATGTATTTTAACAGGAAACCTACCCTTGTATAAGAGTAAAAATCTACCCAAGTTAAAACTTTGATAAAAATGAGAATATGAAATAACAAGATGTCTAAAATGTCAAATTAAAACCACAACATTTAATGCTATTCAGGATAGAAAAAAGCTTTACTGAGTTTCATGGTCCCTTTTAAGCCTGGCAGGTTCCCGATACCACTGGGTAGAACATCAGTGGAGTTAATAAGTTTCAAAAAATTTCATTACTATAAAAATTAACTTTTGCGAATGTAGCTCAAGAAATACTGTCTTCAACACTCTGGGCCAAACCCCACAGCTATTGAGCATACAATTGGAAGATCAGCCAAGCAAACTGGTTTCATCGTCATGTTCTATTTAGTACAATTACTAATTTAGAATGTTATTGGAGGGGCACAAAAAATTAGGGCAAATGGGTAAGTAAAACTGAAAACCACTGCAAAGACAGAACTACTATGCAAATCCCTATTCAGTGCAATACACACACAATCCAATGCTCTTGACAAGGACCAAACACATAAGTGATGGTAAAATACAATTCATGTAAAAAACGAAGAGAAAAACCAAATAGTGTTGCAAAATCGCTGACAAAATCAGCAAATGTTAAGGAGTCCGGTAAAAAAAATCTGGTTAGGTATATAAAAGGCGAAGGAAGCAGTCCGAAATAATGTGGAAATTCACTACATCGTAATTAGTAAGAAGAGAATCTGAATTCTGATGAATGATCATGAAAAATATACTGGACATAGTATAAAGATATCAAATCAGTAGTGCCTTATGAAATACTGAAGACACTACTTGATGGTCCTAAAATTTACCTTATAATGCACCTGGCAAAAGAGAACAAGAGCCCGCAGGTGAGGCATACATCTAAAATGATCCAAAAAGATGATAATAAATGATGTGGACAATTTGTACCAAGCCAGTGATTTAAAATCTCTGACCATAATTTTAACAACTTCTCAATTCAGAATACAGAACCAAAGGACTAAATTGAAACTTACAAAACTTTGATTAGCTCATGATGTACACATAAAGTAACAGTTGTCTTGTACCAGTGCAAGTAGAATCCAGGACAAAGTACACAATTAACCATATTTTGACCAATTAATACATCTTGCATCCATATAGATCACAGAATAAAACAACCTAACTGTAAATTTGACAGCAAACTTCCGCTCTCAATGTGGTTGGGGCTAACTTTATATCTTTCATTGCATCACTGATGATAGTATGGGATGATTTTTTTAAACTATTTGTCCCTCTACCAGCTCATATACCTCGCACTTATGGAATTCATTAAAGCTACAGAACACGTCTGTCTAATCAATCACAATGGGAAAGCATTCAATACGATCCCTGACCTGGTGAAAAGAAAGTGCATGTTATGCCCCAGTGGTGGTATTTATTTTATAACCTCATATTCTGCACAGAGTTACATTTCATAACAGGAGAAGAGATTATTACCATCACTTTCCTTCACATACAGCGAAAAAGTAGTAAACACAATTGCACAACAAACACTTGTTCATATTATTTACATACCTACAAAGAATACAGTTTCTTCAGTACTTAAAAACAAAGCAACAAATCACTTACTATACATGGTTGCATGGCATGCTCAGCATGTCAAGTCAACTGCCGTTGAAAGGTAAGCAGTAAGGCAAAGCCAGACATGAGGGGCCGGTAGAACATGACTACAAGTATCTCAACTAAGACATGACCGAAGGAAGATGTCTGTTGGTGTGCCCAATCAAATCTCTATACACATAGATCAGTCTTGGCCATAACACACTTCCAGCAAACAATGCAACCAAGCTATCACAACATAACTGTCATATTTAATTTTAAAAAAAGAAAGAAAAGTTCTCTTCAAAAAGAAAGGAAAGTAGGAATAAAGGTCAAATATGATTAATTCTAAAACCATCCTAACAAGATTCACAAAAGGGGGAAACTGATTATTACAGAAAATGATGATGCTTATGAGATAATGTAACATGGGTTACATTAGTGAAAATTTGTGTAGGTGAAAGTGAGTAAACAAATCATCAGTGAACTTAAAATTTCATGTGATTCAAATAAAAAGACAAAAATGAAACAAAATTAACTTGCTGGAAGTGATGTCAAGGAAAGGCACTGCTCAGCACAAAGATGAACTAGCTGAGCACGAGAGGCACATGGCTATCGTCGCCAGCTGCGATCTTCACCATCTTCATCTTCTTCCTCATCATCAAGAAGCAAAGCCTCTTCACTGGCTCCGAGATCCAATCCAACAATCTAAGAAATGAAAAGGGTATTAGAAGTCTTCCTCTTCAAAATGATGTTTCAGTAGTATCTTGTATTGACATCTGGAAACTTACCTCCTCCTCATCCTCCACGTGTCCCTCAACATCATCAAGTTCTCCATCACCAACCATCATAACCTGTCTCTGATGAGAGTTAAGATGTACTGTGGAAAGAAGGTGAGAGTGGGCATTACGGCCCGTCCTTGGAGCACTCGAATGCCAGGTTATAGTCAAGAGTCTGTCGCCGAAATTTCTGCCTTTTGTCATAGCCAGCTCGGCTTCCTTCCTGGACTTATAATTGAGCACCAATGAGGGTATGGCATCGTCACTTTCATGGTCAACAATAGCTCCGTATTGCTGGAAAGTAAATTTTTCTTTTATTAGCAAGGTCTACACAGAGGTATGGAACAAAACAGTTATGGTGGGTAGAACATAGACTCACTGCAAAATGTGTTAAGACGTCAACTTTGTCATCTTCATCATACCCAGAAACAAGAATTTTAGATGGCCTGTGATCCACACTGTGACCTGCAAAACCACCTCTGCGCACCCTGCAAACAGAGGGCATCACATTCAGATATGCAAAAGGTTCCTCGAATACTTCAAATGAACAGTTAAAAAGCTTACCCTGAGCGGAACACAGTTGCGCTGCGAGTTGTTGCAGCACGAGGTACGCCTCTGCCTCTCACTGTCCTAAATGAGCCACGAACTGGTTTCGCAGGAGTCTGTACAATTGCATGGTTAGCAGCCTCCATTTTTAGAATAGCAACTTTTCGCTGGAGATCAGCAGTATCCCCACCCTCCTGCTGTTTGTTAATCAGGTCCAGTTCAGCATCCAATATTTCCCTTTGTGTCTGTGGATTTCATAAAAATTTAACAATTTATTCTGGTAACAAAAGACTTTTAGAAAAACTTGAACTAGAGAGTAGTACAAAATTACCTCTTCCTTGGTTTTCTTGACTAGGCTTGGGTTTGGAGTCTTTGTTAACGAAGGAGGCTTCACTAATTTAGTAGGAGGATTGCTTTTGCTAACGGTGTTTGAGGTAGCAGTCTTCACAACAGCTGAAAGATCTTTACGGATCTTCTCAACACTCTCTTGCAAAGACTTGACAGTATTGAAGATAGCTTGTCTCTGCTCTTTAGTTATATCTTGTTTCTCAAGTCTTTGGATTAACTGCTTTTGTTGCTCCAGTTGCTTCTCTAACAACTCCTGCTTACGCTTTGTCAGATCTGCCGTGATTTTCAAGGCCTCACGGTGCTTTTCCTCTTGTTTCTTCCTGATATTTTGCTTGGCCGCAGCCATTTCTTGCATTTTTTGTTTCATGGCTGCTGCAGCTGCGGCTTGCTGAAACCAAAAATAGTATGTGTAAATGTCATGAAGACCTTACATTAACAAAAATAAACATGGCAAAAAAGAATTAACTGTGGCAATGCCAACACCTCATTTTGTGTACAATGGAAACTAAGACTTTACAGAAATTAAGGGCAGTTTAGAGTCAAATATTGAAGAGAGTATCATGCACATGCACATCCACACCCCCATACTATTACTCATTCAGGGTGGACAGCAAATTATAAGAGTCAACAAGTCCCTTGACTTTTTTCGCTCACCTTTAACCAATTTCCTCTCACAAATCGAAAACAGTACATAACAAAAAAGGGTGGAAAGATTCACTGCCGGGCCGGTGATTTATACATGGGTCGGGGGTGGGGTGGGGTGGGGTGGGGTGTGCGCGATGCGGAGCGGTGTGGGACGAAGCCAAAACAACCACAGTGGCAGAGGCAAGGATCAGTGGCATCAAGCTTGCACTCCAGTGGTGCAGCAAACTGGCCCTGGGGAACCCGCCCGCCCCTTAGGATTGCTCGGCAGAAGGGTCGCGATCCCTGCCTGTCAGGGATCGTGCCCAGCCAAAGGCTGTCCCTGCCTTCTCGGACAGATAAATTTCCCTGACTTCCAACGCACAAACGTGTTGCAGTTTTCAAGCCCAGCTGGGGACGAAATGTACAAGACATAAAAGAACTACCAGAGAGTGGGGAGGAGATCCCTCCTGTATGTGACAAAAACATGTGTGTTGCTCCCATGTTCCAAACATGCAGTACAAAGGTGATAAACTGAGCGCCGAGGTAAAGAATGAATAACCATCTACAATGAAACGGCAACCACAAATTAAGTTAAGAGCACTACTATGCACTACAGTAAAATTAACATTTCACAGGAGTCTAAAAATCTAGGCCCAACTACCAGCAGGTGAAACTTAATCAAAAGTAAGCAAATGATAGGCACAACTGGATTATTAACTACTGAATCTAAAAAAAAATAAAAACCAGAAGTGCAAAATAGAGAAGAGGACAGACACAGGAAGGGATATTGCTACTACAACTACTGATTTGAGTATGCTGAGCATTGCAGCACACCCACCTGTGCCTGAGCCTGGGCCACGGCCTGCGCCACAGCCACCTTGTTAACAGAAGCTAGCACTGGGGTTTGGGCTGGAGTGTGAGCAGGAGTCACCTCCTTCTTGATGTACAAGGTCTTGGTAAGACTGTTGCCAGACATCAATACTTGCTGCAAACACAACACGCATCTTAGCAAGGGGTCTGACACCCAGAGCAGACAGGCTGGTCATAATATCTAGTTCCTTCTAATTGAAATCAAACATCTGCTATCCAAGACAAAACAGAGAGTGAAACAACACATCCATTCATATGCACCCCCCCCCCCCCCTTTTTTTTTGGCATTATCTATAAACACAACAGATTTCAGTAGAGTAACGCAGAGCATCCATCTAAGTTTGTGATAAGATCCAAGATCCCACAGGACTGCATCAAACACAGAAATTTCCATACACACAAACACTCATTTGAACTTTGTAAATCCACCACTTCTCTAGTATCAACAAAGTCTTTAAAATTGCGAAGGAACATCTCATGAATGAACATAAATTCGTTTTTCACAAGAAAATCATTCTTGTCCGCCAGTGAGAAGAGATAAGTGGCAAACATTAAATGTGAGTGAAGGAGTTTCATGCATGACAAAGTGCAGCAAAAGTATGGCTTTTACCTCTTCAATTTCTTCTTCAGAAAGTTGCGGTTTGGTGTTCATAACTTTGACTTGCATTGGCGGTGGCACCGGAGCCCCTAATCTGTCCTTAACAGAGGGTTTCATCAATGCCGCAGGATCCTCCTTAACCTGCTACAAAAAACAAAAAAAAACAACACACATTTTGAAAACTCATGTGCTCACATGACGTATTGCACACCAAACGAATGACAGGGAGGAAACTGAATAGACAAACCTCATTCCCAGCTGCACCATTATTGTTGTTGATGTTATTATTATTATTATTATGCCAGAAGACCTTAATGAATCGGTTATTCAGCACAGCCTCAGTGCTCCTATAGGCAGCATTAGCCTCAGCATGGGATGAAAATGTGACGAGAGCACCTTCAGGGTCTCCCTCAAATTGCACTTGGATGTTCACAATTTTACCAAACTTCGCAAAGTGATTATTCAAGTGGGTTATGTTATTGACACCACGAGGAATTTTCTTTACAGCTAATGAACAATTTCCTTGATTATGGTTATGCTTGGGTCTTGAGCCCAGGGGTCCCAGACGGCCATAGTCAAAACCTGGCCTTCTTTTCATTGGCATGTGCCCATCCAAGGCCAGAGTCTGAAAAGAAACAAAAATAGCACAAGTTCAGATATTTCAGTTCAGAAATGTACACAGGAAGAGTAGAAACACAAGTTTCTAAATTTTAAAAAAGGAAGAAAAAAGGCTTTCATACCTCTCCATGCATTGGGTAATTTTGATTGTTGTCCTGAGGCATTGATCGCTTGTATCCCATACCACCAGGATGCATCATCCCCGACTGGTCGTTGAGAGGCACAGAGACCAGCTCCCGTTGGGGGTGCTGCATGGGGTTGTATGGGTTTGGTTGAGGAATTGGTCCTCGCACCATTCTTCCACGGATACCTAACATCAAAGTAAAATCAAGCCACTGTTGCACATTTTGTAAAACTTACAACTGCTACTTTTTATTATTATTATTTTCTTTTTCTGTGCACTACCCCTTACCTCCTCCACCCCTAGGTGGCATTCTATTCCAAGTCATACGGGGACCCAAGTCCATGCTTGGGGCATCCGGATTGTATTCTGAAATTGAATTTTTAAGAAATTAGGCAGGTTGTAAGACATAACACGCACATAAATATCGGCCGTGGGGCTCGTGGAGACGTACCCATCGCTGCAGGGACGGGCTGCGGCGGTGGGAACCTGGTGTGGTGGAAAGGCGGCATGTGCCCCGGTATCTGCACCATGTTGGGCGGGGCCTGCTGCCCACCCATGGCGCCCGGACCCGCGCCCGGACCCGCTCCCGCCGGCGGCCCCGCGACGCCCCCCTGCAGGCCGCCGATGTCGGTAGGGACGCCGGGTCCTGGGGGACCGACCCCCGGCTGACCGGGCCCGCCCTCATAAGGCACCATCGAGGACAGGGACACGTCCTCCAGCACCACCGGGTCCGCGCCGTGGTCGTAGGGGCAGAGGTCTCCCCGCATGCAGTAGCCCTTTTCTGTAACCGTTTAGAATTTAGTCTCGGGACGTCGGCGCCCAGTAGAGCTGAGCAGAGCAGCGACAGCGCTCGGCAGTCAGTCTCACCATCGAAGTCTCTGCACCGGCGCTTGGGCACCTGACTGACGACACTCTGTATGGTCTGCGAGGTGTTGACGACCCGGGCATCGTCGCCGTGGTTGCTGTCCTGAGTGGGAGTGGCCGTCCCCGACAGCGGCTCCTTCTTGCGCTCTGAACAGAGAGAAACACGTCAGCTGGGCAGACACGGGACCTTCGCACCGCCACCCCATGAAAGACCACCGCGAGCCTTGCCACCTACCATTTGACTGAGATCTGGAGCGCGACAGAGAGACCCTTCCGACCGGCGAGCGGCGGTACCTGCTGCTCCTGAACCCCGCCCCGTGGCGTGGGGACCGAGACCTGGACCGTGAGCGGGAGCCGCCCCTCGTCCGGGACCAGCTCCGCCTGAAACCACAACGCACACGGGTTCACACCCTCACCCCGCAGGCCAATGCCGAAGCGGCGTTTCGTCGCCCTGTCTCTGTCGCACTCATGAGGAGAGTCTCAGAGGCGTGAAAGAGAGAAAGAGGTCGCGGACTGCGTTTAGAGCCTCGCGCAGGGCGCAGGACGCAGGACTCACCTCCGGTCGCGGTCGTATCGGCTGCGGGCGGGCGGTGACTTGTTACGCCAGCGGCTGCGGTCGCGGTCACGGTCGCGGAGCCGGTCGCGGCTGCGGGAGCGCCGGGCTCGGTCCCAGGAGCGCGAACGTGACCTGTTCCTAGGAGGGGAGGAGTGCCGCGTCGACCTGCGGCCCTTGTCGTCCCGGTCCTGGTCAAGAGAGAGACGGGTCAAGTCAGGAGAAACGCACAAGCAAACGGACGGCTAGGTGAAAAGGAGGGCACAAACGGGGTACGTACAGAGTCTGATTTTCTGTGGGACGTTCTGACACTGTGACTTGGTGTCGTTCCAGAATTGGACGATGTACCATTGACCTGGACCACGCTTGCCACAGCTGCATTAGTGGCACTTGTAACACTAGTATTATTTGGTGTTGCACTAGCCGAGTTTGCACTGTTTGATGTACTACTAGAAACTGTAGGTTGACTTGTACTCTGCAAAAGTAGGGAGAAGACAAAATTTCAATTGCCTGAGTTTTCACACTGAAATTTGCACAGTTGACTGAATCTTCAAAAGTTATACCTGGGTTGTGGGAACAACTTTGGGTGGTGGCTCAGGTGCTGCGAGTGGTTCTTGTTTGATTTCCACTTCAGTCGTGGAGGTGGGGCTTTCTCCAGATGCCAACTGACTAATGGCAGCCGGCACTGGGAGGGTGTAGTCTTCTTTCTCCAAGACAACAAACAGGAGCGACACAAAGTGTTTGGTTTCTGAAATAAAATCAGGAATTAAAAAATTAAGTGTCATATCGCATATATATATATATATACAAGTGGTTTAGAAACCACAAACAAGAGCAAGCAACCCACCACTTTGAAGGAAGACTTCCAACTGTTCTACCATACTATCTTTGAGCTCCTGAAGTGGCTTCTCTTTTTTGACCAAAGCAAAGACATATTTGGCCAAGGCTGCTGGATCCGCATCGCACCTGGGAATTGAAAACAATTAACAATGAATATCAGCAAGGAGAGAGGGTTGTATGATAAATGACATAGCCTTATCAGATTTTCCCCATTACAGCATATGATTTAGAGGTTATAAAAAATTGGCGTTCACGAAATTAAAGATTTTATGGTCCCCACTGCCCGTTGAATTTTCGTGTAAGACTACGAAAGCACAGGCCGGAAGCTATCGCTTCCGACATTGCCGTCAGAGCCTAGTGAACAAGTGTAATAGACCATAACCAAGAATACGGGGGTTAGCGGCTCGCGCAACCGGGACAAAACAAACAGGGTGCGAGCCGTCAGGCCGTCTGTTGTGCTGTTCGAGTGCGGTGTGGGGCGACGGGGCGGACAAAAATATCAGAGTGTGGCATCTGTGGTGAATTTTTACAACTGCGGATACGAAACGTAAATACTTCTGTTGCCAGGTTGCCTGAAGTAATAGACGATAATGTTACACAGACTTGGCGTCAGATGCGTCAAAATTACTGGATCCCCGGCGACTTGGAAGGCAAAATTAGTGTTCTCGTGGCAACATTATTTGCAAATGCCGAAATTTCAAACCATCGGTACCCCCCACACGGACTAGGCTCCCAGTAACCACAGACGGATATATGCCCTACTTACAATGGCTCCAGCACCTTCGTTAACCATAGTTTTAACGCATCAGGATTGGGCACAATCATGGTGCGGCGATCTCGAGACCTGTTGGCGCTCTCTAATTTGGAATCTAGGCCCAGGAACACGCCGATATCCACAAATTCTCCATAGAATGTAAACCAATAAACACAGCAACTCGACACTACGGAGCCACGATCAGCGACGGCCACGGTTTCTCGAATTCACCGTGTGAGACCAGCACCAGCACAGCCACCGCCTTGTAGCGGCCCCCCAAACGTGCCGCCGGATTACTTGTAAACTCTTCCGCTCTGTGGATCGTGCTCATTTCGGTGCGTTTTTCGCCGTTTTTACGGACATCGCGGCAGGTTTTGCCTGCGTATTTTTCGAACCTCGGGTCCTTGGGCCGCGGTTCGTGCCGTCTACGTTGAGTGCCATTTGTTTCAGGCCGAGCGCTGAACCTGACCAGCGCTAACCTTTGATCGCGACGCGACGACAGCTGAGCCGCGGCCGGCACTGCGATTCGCTGGCTGCCGAGCACTGCCGAGTAGAGTCAGTAAGTATGCGCTTTTGTCTCATGTTGCGTGGAGTATTTTGGCAGTTTGAGGGTTTGTTTCTATGGCACTGTTGGCACCCGCTCTGGTGTGTTCGCTCGCGCGCCGACCCCTCCAGTCCGTACTGAAGGTGGTTCCTGCGGCCGCGGCGTCTCTATGTCGGCCCCTGGTAATCTCTGCTGCTGGGATGAGATGAGATGAGATGACATGACATGACATGTACCCCTGCTGCAGCAGGTGCACCCGGCTCCCTTTGTGTCATGTGATAACACTTATCGTTTTGCCCCTTTCTCTGCAGGTGGCCACCATGTCGTCCGAAGTAGAAAAGGCCAATCAGGCGAGTGCCGCTGCCAAGAGTCAACCCACAATCTTTGACAAGATCATCTCCAAAGAAATCCCTGCGGACATCATCTATGAGGATGACCAGTGCCTGGCTTTCAATGACATCAGTCCCCAAGCTCCTACCCACTTCCTGGTGATCCCTAAGAGGCGCATTGCCACATTGGACGACGTTGTACCTGAAGACAAAGATGTAAGCCTACTACACACGGGTACCTGCTTCAAATCTTTTTATTTATGCTGCATTATCTAACAATTTCTGTGCATTGTCTTCCAGATTCTTGGACACCTCCTTGTCACCGCATCCAAACTTGGCACTGAGAAACTGGGAAACAATGGTTACCGTTTAGGTCAGCAACGTCTACAGATCTCTGTACTCATTCTCATTTTCTATTCGGTAAAACTAACTACCTGGCAGTAATTTTTTCAATTTTGTTTGTTTTTTTTGTTACAGTGATCAATAACGGCAGGGATGGTGCCCAGTCTGTGTTCCACCTCCACATCCATGTTTTGGGTGGCCGACAGCTCAAGTGGCCTCCAGGCTAACAACTTCAACACTCCACTCATTCCTTGATTGTTCATTGATTGAATTTTATGTTTTCTCTTAACATCTTGCATACCTTGCCTAGATATTGTCTTTTTACCAGTGTATTATTGCAGGGTAATATTGATTAAACTATTTGGTTCTCCAGAAAATTATTAAATAAATAGATCTGTGAACCCAGGGATTCATCTCCTTATTTTCCTTCCCACTCCTTCGACACTCCAACACTAGCCCCAATCTTCGGCCGGCAGACTGTTAAGGACGGACTTCCGTGATTTGAAATTCGCGCCTCTACCCGGAAGTCGTTCCGCTGAGAGGAAGGGGGCGTTGGTTCGGGGCCGGCTCGGCTGCTTTCGGCTCCCGCTTCGGGTCTGGGGGCGTTGGGGGAAGTTCGGGTCGGCAGGCGGCGCCCTTCGGAGGGAGGCGTACATTTTTCCACGAGTGACGTCATCGCCGCGGAATGGAGACGAGGCGAACGTTCTGACGCCGGTCATTTCTTGTCGTTTCGGCGCATCCCTACGCGGGTCGGCAAGAATCGCGGGCGCCGTCGCGTGTCCTGGTCGCGTCCGCGGGTCGTGGCGCGTGGCGCAGCCCGGTGCTGCGCGTGCGGAGCGGCGCCAGCGGCGGGCGGGTCTTGGCCTGGCCCCGCATTGATCCCTGTAGGGGTGCAGCTCGCCTCGCGGACTGGCCGCGGCCCCGCGGTCCCTCACGTCCTGACACGGCACCGCCCAAGGCCTCGGCTGCCTCGGCGCGGCTCAGCACACCAGGGACACGGTGAGTGAGGCGACCGCTCGCCGTGTGGGATCATCCGGGGCGCCCGACGGCCGCGTCCGCCTCTGAACCAGCAGCGCGCGGGGGCTCCGCGGGGGGCGGCCGCCACCCAGCTAGACCCCCCGCGGAGAGAGGTTAGGGGGTGCCAGCGTCAGAACCCTCCCCGCGTCACCGCGGCCGCCTATGGGCGCGCGCCGTTGCACCAGGACAGCTCGCCGTCGGCTCCCGGTGGCCGACGGCGAGTGGCGGGTCGCTTTCTGCGCTCGCCCAGCGGTGCGCGCCACGCGGGCTCGACGCGGTGGTCGGGGTTGTTCTCGGCAGCCGTCGTCTGCTGACGATCGCAACCGACAGGCCCGGGGCTGCGACGTGTGCGTGTGTGTGTGTTCTCTCGATACTTATGCCGGTTGCCACCGAGAATCCATGCCGTCTTGTGCTCGCGGTGGGGATGTTATCCAAAGGGCAGCCACCTAACCTGAACGCGCTGCGGCGGCATTCCCCTCGCGACTGTGAGCCGCCTCTGTCGGGCTCGGCGCCCGCGGGAGCCGGGGTAGGCCATCCCGCACGACACGCGAGCCCGAGCCTGCCGCGGTTGCCTACCCTGCAGGCGCCATGGCTACTGAGACAGGCCCGGCCCACCGCGACGAGCACGTCCGACGTTTACGGACGCCCCCTTCCCTCCGGCGACACACGGGGGCCGCGCCTGACGATTTTCGGACGCCCCTCTCGGGGGTCGGACCGCGCGGGGCGAGGACCGTCGCGGTGGCCCGCGGGCGGGTCGCTAATTTGGGCCCCCTGATTCAGAGCGTCTCCCTGGGCGCGGGCGTCCTGGTCCCCGCCTCCTCTCTCTCTCTCTCTCTCTCTCTCTCTCTCTCTCTCTCACACACACACACACTCTCTCTCTCTCTCCCTCTCTGCGAGATGCTCAGACGGAGCGACACAAATGCAACCAAGAGCGAGAGAGATACAGAGAGAGAATTGAAATTTGGTGAGAGAGTGCGATAAATTAAAGTTTGGCGTGTGTGTGTGTGAGAGAGAGAGAGAGAGAGAGAGAGAGAGAGAGAGAGAGAGAGAGAGAGAGGCGGTGGTCCGGCCTGCTCCGTAGGCTCGGCGCTCGGTGTTGACACGCGGCTGCAGTGTATACCGGAAGGGCTTGCAAGCCTTGCGGGTCTGGCACGTCTGGCTCCTCCGCCTGGCTGTGGCTCTGGACCGTGTGTGCCAATATGCGGGAGGGGGGGGGGGGGGGGGAGCCTTCCATCCGGAAGTGACGTGGGTGTATTCGCGACCGATTCAAGGTCCCAGAAGGACAGCGCCAGCGCAGCCAGCGACGCCCATATGTGTGCGTGCGCGCGCGCGCGCCGGCTGCTGCGGCCTGGGCTTGGCGACCACACTGACTACAACGGCCACCAATACAGAGCCAGCCTACGGGCCGGAAGCTCATAAATTCCTCTCTCTCTCTCTCTCTCTCTCTCTCTCTCTCTCTCTCTCTCTCTCTCTCTCTCTCTCTCTCTCTCTCTCTCTCTCTCTCTCTGTCTCTCTCTCTCTCTCTATGTCGCGCCGATGCAGAAAAGATAATAGTCGCGTTCAGGCGAATGACAAGCAGCACCCCGCCACGCTTTGCTCGCGTCCATGCACAACCTCTCCGCCTGCAACAGCTGCACCCTACGCACCTCGCGGCTTGCGGCCTACGATCCTCGGCCTTCCTTCCTATTGCGACCAGGGTTTCAAAAGGGGAAAAAAAGGAGATTTGTGATTTCTTTCCCTTTTTTTCTGGCAGAAAGTTATACATAATGCGATGAAACAAAATAAACAGGTGCATGACCCAAGCTCTGCCGTGCTATTGATTGCGGGACCCACGCAGCGTGTGTGTGTGTGTGTGTGTGTGTGCGCGCGCGCTTTGCGTGTCCGACATGCAGCTCGTGCTGCTCGACGGGGGGGGGGGGGGGGGGATAGAGGGGCACGGTGTACCGCGGGGGGATAGTATAGGGTTGTATAGAAGTAGTTAGAGGGGGATAGAGGGGAGAGAGAGAGGGGGGGGGAGGGCGATTCGTCTGCGCGCGGCGCTGGCAGTAGCTTAACATGACGGCGAAAGTGCATATACAGTATGAGCGGCGGCGGCAGGTGGCGGGGGCCGGGGCCGGGCGGCGGCCGGGCGGGGGCGGCGGCTGTGACGGGCCGACATTGTCTTGGATAGGCTCTCACCCGCCTCGGCATGCAGCCAGGCGGTTCCCACACGATCACCGGGCCGCCGCTCTTAGAAGGGTTATTAAACTGGAAGAAAGTCCCTACCACTCCCTCCCCTCCTCCTCTGCTGTTGCTGCCGCCTTCGCACCGCTTCGGAAAGTGACAGTGGCCAGACAACATTCGCCAACCCCTTTACACTTCTTAAATACACGCCAAAAATATTTTAAAGAGTATATTTTCAATGAAAAAGGGTCAAACTTGTCAATGTATAAAAATCATCGCGTGCTTTTTATTTTTCTAAATGAATAAATTGTACAGTAGTGAAGTGAAGCGTAGACCCAACAACAGTTTCTGAGATGATTACGGTCTTGCCTGAGAAAAAATAAAATTAACCGTGGCCGCAGCCGCGCGGCTATTTGGACCGCCCGCGGGTATTTATATTTCGTGTCGTGTCGTCTGCGGTCGCCGGTTCCAGACACCGGCCGTGTGCCGTGTCCAGACGTCCGCCCCGCCGCGGGAGGTCGGTCACGACACGACATTGGCGGCCCGCCTCGTCTGATAGTGAGGGAAGTTTCCGCAACGTTATCCGAGCCGCGGGGCCGCGGAGCCGCGGAGCCGCGGAGCCGCGGAGCCGCGGAGCCGCGGAGCCGGGGGTACTCGACCCCGCGGGAGGCGCTCCCATTGGCCGGGCCGCGGGCCAGTGACGTGCCGCGCTCCGGCCCCGGTGATGTCACCGCGGCTCCCACGTGCTCGCCGTCGTCGCCGCCGCGGCGCCGCTGGACCATGTTTGCCGCCGCCCCGTTATCTCGCCGCCGCCCCCTTCACGTTCGAAAACTACGTAACACCTCGTTAAGCATTCTCCCCTTCGCAACTCAATTGTAGAATTTAAAAATAATACATTGCGCAGTTTTTTTTGTGAACAAATTTTTTGAGGACGGCGCGCAAATTTCTTTTGTTTTAAACGGCTCGGCGCGCGGGGCGGCCGGAAGACCGGACGGAAAAGCAGAGGCTTCCCCCCATCCTCCCCCGGACCCCGGATTCGCGCTCCCCCAGCTCGCCCACGCCGGTCCTCCCTGTTGCCTGAATTTCCATCATTTAAAGGGGCTCTAAATTCGTCTATTATTCAAATGCGCCTCGCGCGGGCGCGGCGGGCGCTCTGTCGGGGCCCCGGGTCCCTTCGCTAGCTACTGCACCGCCAGAGGGGCGGGGGGGGGGGGGGGAGGGGGGGGGCGTCCCCATCCCGTGGCAAGGTCGGCCCGCGAGGCGATGGGGGCGGGGGGGGGGGGGGCGTCGCCAGGCCGGTACGCCCCCCTCCGCGCGGCCCGCCGCCCGCCGCCCGCCGCGCGCGCCGCCCCTCTGCTCAGTTGAGTTCGCGGCGGCCTCCGAGAAGCAGGGTCCCCGACGACGCGCCCCGCTGGCCGTGTCGACGCGCGCGTCCGCCCCGATACACGTCCCGTGCGCGTGCACGTGCAGGCAGAGTGCAGTGCGTGCGTGTGCGTGCGTGCGCGCGCGCGTGTGTGTGTGTGTGTGTGTGTGTGCCGCCTGCCGCGGTGTGGCGGTATCGGAGATACCAGGGTTGGCGGTGACCACCGCCTACAAGAGGGAGAAGAAGAATTCAAAGGTGTGTGTGCGTGTGTGGAAGTGTGTGTGTGTGTGAGAGAGAGAGAGAGAGAGAGAGAGAGAGAGAGAGAGAGAGAGAGAGAGACGACGTTAACCCCGCGGCCTCATCACCAGCCCCGGTGTTCGCGGGGACGCAGGCGTGAGCACGGAAGTGGAGTTCTCCGCGTGCGGCGTGCAGCTGGAGTTGAGTGAGTTACAGCGGCTCCCGGTGCCGCCGCCGCTGTGGGCCGGGGGGTCGTCAGCTGCGGGGGGAGGGGGGGGGGTGCCGAACTAAGTGAGGGCGAGTCTCAAAATATGCCGGCCGGCCGCGGACCTCTTCGCGGTGAGGCCGCGGCCGGCCGTCTCATAGGGGGAGGGGGGCGACGGCGGGTCCGCGGGGGTTCCGCAGGGGGCCGTGGGGGGTTCGCGGCGGCCGGCGGTGGCCGGCGGCGTCCTCCCACGCCGCCGCCGCCGCCCCGTGCCCGTCCTCTCTCAACACAAACCTCCTAAATCTTTTCCTTCCTGCCTTCTGGCGGGCCTCGGCGGCCGCGCCGCACCATCCTTTGGCCTCTAGGACGACGGGGAGGGGCGGAGCGAGGAGGGGAGGGGAGGGGACGGCCAGGCCTGCCCCGCGTCTTCTGTTTCCACCGCCCCCTCCCCCCGCCCCCGCCGCCGCCCCGCTGGGGAGTCGCCTCGTGTGCTCCTGAGACACCACGGCCACGACGTGGACGTGGATGCGGGCGCAGCTGACACATCTCCCTTCCGCCCGTCACCCCCGGGGACCCGGCACCCGGTGCACCCCAACACCGGACACGCTTCAAACCGTAATCTCTGCCTCCATCATCGATTCTAGCGGCTGCTAAACCCAAAGCTGGCGTGTGTCGTGTGTCGCAGCGGCGGCGGGCTCGGAGCTATTTTTAAAACCACAATTTTATTTTTAAAATGGTTTTCGTCGTTGTTGTTGCTACGATCTCCATTCATCTTGCTTGTGGTCTAGCGGGGTGTTACGTGGTATGTGGACGGGGCGCCGCCGTGCCTTCCGGCGCGCGCGGCCTGAGCCGATCCGGTGCGTCCGGCGCGATACCGTACCGGAGCGGGCCCAGCCGGCCCGCGCTTTAGATTTGAAAGTGAAAGTGCCGACATCTACTGCTAGCTCTGCCCGGGGGGGGGGGGGGGGGGGGCAGCCCGGGCCGTGTGTCGTTAAGCCGCCGGGGGGAGTTATCGGAAACTTTTCACCGGCAGCCGGCGGCCGGCGGGTGCCGCACCTGTCGCCTTGTCTTCGGTCTGACTGCCCGTCTCCCTGCATCCAGAACCGTTCCGCTGGTATCCGCCCGCAACACTGCCAGCGAGAGCCCGGTTATTTTCTGTACCTACTGTACTTTATTTTCAAACGCCGGTCCAATTTCTTTTTTATAAATCAATTTTCGATATCAACAGCCTGATCTGAAAAGGCCCAAAACTGATGAGCACTTTATCCGCGAATTTGTGTGCGTTCATGACTTTTTAGGCACGTCGCGGATTTTTTTTTGTGTGTCAATAACTTTACTACCGGTTCGCATGCGCTACATACGACCATAACATTTTTTTTTCCGAAACCCCCGGCCGCAATGCGGATCTCCACGGCCGTACCACGCACACAAATAGCTGAAGCACAGGATGCGCGTCCGAGGGCGAATAAAACGTTTGAGTGTTATTTACAGCGGGCCCCATCTCTCCCGGCGGTCGGTGGCGCGTGTGGCTGCTGCCGCTGCTGCAGCCGCAGCCACCGCCGCCGCTGAGGAAGTGCTGCTGTGATTGTGTATTGAGCTTCCACTTAGGACCCGCCGCTCGGGCGGCGTTAGTTCCGGTCCGCCCGGCAGGCTGCGCCCGCCGCCTCCCCACCGCCCCGCCGCCGCCTCCCCGCCGCCTCCCCGCCGCCGCCCCGCCGCCGCCCCGGCACGTGACTCTGCCTACTCTGCCGGCGGCGGCGGCGGGTTATCGCACCGCGCCGGCTGAATGTCGATACTGTCCAGTCAGAGACAAGCAGAGGCAGAGAAGTTTGCCTTCTGTCCGACTTCTCTCTGCCACATGTCCTGAACGACAGGGGTGGATCCAGGAACGGCTTCAAGGGGGGGGGGGGCAATGCACCGTTTTATAAATATCGTCAGGCGGAAAGCATCGCTGGGCTTACATTTCAGGCGGCTATTAAGGGCCCCCCCCCCCCCCCTGCACGTTCTGACACCCACCTGTGTGCGGCATCGTGCGTCGTCCCCCCTCACGGCAACTCAGCTTGTGTTCGTGTTTTGATGATGACCGCGCTCGTGTGTGTGTGTGTGACAGCAAGTGCCCGTGCCTGTATTAATAGCGATGTTGTACAGAGGTAGGCAGGGGGAGAAAAAAAGAAAAGAGAGAGAGGGAGGGAGAGAGTGGCGGGGAGGGAAGGGGGAGGGGTAGTCCGCATCGCAGGGGGGGGGGGGGAGGGCCCACACATGACCTAGTCAGCGGTTCGGTTGCTCTGCTCGCATTTTGTTTACCAGCGTGAGCTAAAGAGAGAGAGAGAGAGAGAGAGAGAGAGAGAGAGAGAGAGAGAGAGAGAGAGAGAGAGGGGGGGGGGGAGTAGGCAGTGTTCGGAATCACCGTACTGTTTCGCGGTTGTGTCCAGAGGCCGCCGCCCCCGTAGCGCCTGCGGACCGCAGTGTAGGCCGGCCCGCACGACACGCCTGCACACGGAGGCCGTTCTTGCCTACCCACCAGGCGCCCTGGCCTGGTGTGCGGCACACACGCTCCCGTATGGCATTTGAGCCTTTTATGGGAAAGAGAATGTCGACGTGAAAATCAGGAAATTTCTATGCCCCCTCCCCCTCCACCGCGAAGTGCCCGGGTTCAAATACCGGCGCCTGCTTATCTTAATTTCGCTAATTCTGTCGTCCGCCCCGTCGGGTTAGTGTTGGCACGGAGGTGCGAGCGGGGCCGCGGGTGCCGCGGGGGCCGCGCATGCCTCCGCGGGGGGCCTGACTTGGGTTGTGGAGGCATGAGGGGACCACGGCCGCATGGCCGCGCATGGCGTGTCTCGGCCGGCTCAACAGCGATGACATAAGAGCCTGACATTCCACGCCGTGGAGAGCGCGGGGAGGGGGGGGGGAGTGTAGGTGGAAACGAGAGTGGAGGGGCAGGGGGGGGGGGGGGGAGGCGTCGGCTCCTCATCCAATGGCATGGGAAGAGTCCGTCATCTTCCTGATCCCGGTCCGGGTCTTGTGTGAGTGAGAAAGTAAGAGAGAGAGAGAGAGAGAGAGAGAGAGAGAGAGAGAGAGAGAGAGAGAGAAAGAGACGGGCAGAGAGGGAGAGAGAGAGACAGAGAGAGAGAGAGACGGACAGAGGGAGAGAGAGGTGGAGAGAGACACGTGTAGTATCGTTGAAAGGAGTAGTTCGGCAAATCGCACGGCGGAGACGCGGCTGGAGTGATAAGCAAATGGAGCCTGCCTGGAGGCTCCTCGGAATCCCACGCTGCTCCGGGCACGTGCTGCCGGCGCTGCTGGCCCTGCAGTGACGTGTCCACGAGGGCGGATCCGGGGTCCTTAAGAGGGGGAGAGGGAGGGAGGGAGGGAGAGAGAGAGAGAGAGAGAGAGAGAGAGAGAGAGAGAGAGAGAAAGGTCTGACGCCCCCACCGCGTCGAATATCTCGTGGACATTGTCTTCGCGGCGCCTCTTCATAAGGCCAAAGATAAAAAAAATAGTTGCAAAAAAGAATAATGATAAATTCGCGAACACAAAGTAAAGCGGGAGCGCGGGGATCCGCCCGCCATCTCTGATAAGGAAAATCTTATCTATCCGCTCTCGGAATCTTTTTCTCCTCTCTTCTTATCACCGGGGCGTGCGCGGATGACGCGGGCGTAACACGCACACACACACACAAACACATACACGGAGGAGGGGTTGGTTAATCAAGAGCAATGTACGAGTTTGCCAATTCGTGAATGGTCTATCCGCCTGACGGCCACAGCTACTGCAGCTGCCGCAGCTGCCCCGCACGCATCCCGCAGGACGCTATCCTACGTCAGTACGTTAGTGCGCGAGTTATGGGCCGGGTGTGATCTACGACACCAGCAGCCAGCGGAACTAGCCGCAGACCTAAACGCCAAAAAGTACACACCATCAGGAAAATGCAACTGAATTGGCTGAAAAAAAAAACAAATGATAAGATTTATTTGGTCGATTCTTTTTTTTTTGACGAAATTTTAGTTATGAAAATGACCACGGTCTTTGTTCGAATCGACCAGACAAACCTTTAGTCATGTCGATTTTCTTCGTAAATTAAATTTTTTTTCTGAGTGGGTACTAAAATAACAGGAAAACAAAAAAATATAATAGTTTTTCGTCTTATTGGGGAGAGTATGCATAGGCTTGTGCTCTGTACGGCAGCGTGCGCCGGGACTAATGCATTCCGAGCCGCGCCCCGGCGGCGCCCGGCGGCCCCAGGACTGCCAGGACCAAAGGTCGACCACACGGCCACGTCCCCAGAGACGCGGGTTCGAATACCACCACCGGGCAGCGTAGAAACTCTTTTTTTTCTTTCTACAATTGGAGCGTATGTCAGTAGGGTGCTGTACGCACCCGCATGGCAGAATCCGGACCGGACAAGAACTGGTTGGTTTGGCAGGCGGACACCTCGGACCTCGGTCTCCGTAGCCAGGGTCTGCTGGTTTGTCTGCCGTTTAATTATTGTCGTATTTGTTTTGTTTCACACACACACACACATACACACGCACACTGACGTCCGAAAGTGAAGACTCGCGGTCTCGTGGGCCACTCAGTCACGTGTCCTCGGAACTCGCCCGGCCGGTCCGTTGCTCCTCTGCGTCTGTCTGTCTGTCTGTCTGTCTGTCTGTCTGTCTGTCTGTCTGTCTGTCTGTCTGTCTGTCCGCCCGCCCGCACCCTGGTGCGAACCGTCCTCACGGCGGAATAGTCTGAAAAACGCCACGAAAAATAAAGTATGTGGAGCTGGCCAT
Source organism: Megalurothrips usitatus (assembly GCA_026979955.1). NCBI lineage: Eukaryota > Metazoa > Arthropoda > Insecta > Thysanoptera > Thripidae > Megalurothrips > Megalurothrips usitatus. The sequence goes on from CM049605.1 coordinate 3,371,907, forward strand.
TATCTTGTCGCGTAGAGGAGGGGGCAGGGGGCCCAGCGGGGGGCCCAGCGGGGCGGGGCAGCATGTCCAGCGTAGAGTGACATCCGACGAGGCGCAGCAGTCGGACGGTCCTGTGCAAGGATCCAGAAGCTCCCCCCCCCCCCCCCCCCACCACCACATCCTCCTCTTCCTCCTCTCTCTACCACCCTACCGCCTCTCCGCGCCCCGCCGCTGCCCCGCTGCCCCCACCGACCCGAATGGGCGTGCTGTCCGTAGGCGACGGCCGTTTGACCTTGATCCTCCCTCCCTGCCTCTCTTTCTCTCTCACTCATTCTGCCTCTCCCTTTCCTGCCATCCCGCTCTCCCTCCCACTTCCCTGCCCGCCATGCCCATCCTGGTTCCTCTTCAGCCGCCCTCCCCCCTCCCACTCCCAACCGTGACCCTTCTTTGACCCTTCCCCCCTCCCTCTCCTTCTACCGCTTCCTGCGGGCCGTCGCTGAAAGAGGGAGAGAGACAGAAAGAGAGAGAGAGAAGAGGAAGGAACTTGGCAGGCAAATAGACCGCCACCGCCTGTGCTGCTGCTGCTGCTGGAAGAAGAGAGACAGACAGATGCGCGGGGGCGGGACGTGATAGGGGACAGAGAAAGAGAGAGAGAGAGGGAGAGAGAGACGCGAGGATGGCATACTAGCGGCTAGTCAGTTATGCGTGACACAATGGAGTGACGACATCGCACCAGTCGTCACACCGACGACACACACACACACGCACACATACACACACACACACGCACACATACACACACACACACACACACGTGTGTCAGGTGCTGCCGCCGCTGAAACTGCGCACATGGCTGTTCGTGTGCGGTGCGGGGACGGGAGGACACTGACCGGCCTTGCCTAGTTCAGCAGCCTCTCTCTCTCTCTCTCTCTCTCTCTCTCTCTCTCTCTCTCTCTCTCTCTCTCTCTCTCTCTCTCTCTCTCTCTCCAGAGTGCATTTTATTGCAACAGTGATATCACATCTGCACCAAGTAAAAAATAAAATGCTAGTGTACTCTCTCTCTCTCTCTCTCTTCCTCCCTCGCTCTTTCTCCCTCTCTCTCTCTCTCCCTCTGTGTCTCTTCCTGTGTCATTTTTCTCTTCAAGTCCATTATAATTACAACAATAAATGAAAATCATTCTCGTTTTATACTATGATTTTCAGTTAGATGGTATACACGAGCTGGGGTGAGCAGCACGCTTGTGTGTGTGTGTGCCTGTGTGTGTGTGTGCGTGCGTGTGTGCAGAGGTATTTCGGCGCTGGACGCGGGCAGCAAAGAGCTGGCAGTAGCATGCCGCCGCTGTGCACTGGTATCACTGGTATGCCGCAGTGGCGCCCTCTGGACGCGGGCAGCGGCGGCAGCAGGTGCAACACCGACCCTCCCCGCCCGGCAGCCAGCCAGTCAGCCAGCCAGTCAGCCAGCCAGTCAGCCAGCCAGCCAGTCCGCGGACTGCATTCCGCGGCAGCGATTCCACCCGCTGACCTAGAGCAACCGGAAGCGGCCGGCTGGTCGGCCGGTCAGTCCCCGTGCGCGCGCGCGCGCGCGTGTGTGTGTGTGTGTGTGTGTGTGTGGACTGCAGGCCTGGCCTCCTTTAGGAAGCACACACACATGCACAGCTATGCGGCACACGCCGCATTGCACACACACCCGGAGAGCGTATAGGTGCATGTGTGTGTGTGCCGGTTCTGGTACTCGAACCCGCGCCGGCCGTGTCTGCTCAGGCCGTGCCCCCCGCGGCCCGTGTCGGCCGTGCTGTACCGGCAGCGCACGCCCCGCTTTGTCAGCAATCGATATTAACCGCTCCAGTTCAAACCCCCCCCCCCCCCCCCGCGCACCACGCCCCCGCACCCCCCGCGGCGGCCGTGGCCGTGGCGCTGGCGTGTGCAGCACGGGCGCGGTGCGGTGCAGCGAGCCACTGACGCTTCGATCGCTGACTCTCGTCGAGTGGAGTACACAACCCATAGCACAGTATTTTATGCACGCCATTTTCCCCCAAGGATTCAATTCAATGTCTTTTCCGAACGTCAGATGCCGACCTTTTCGATCTCTTAAATTTTTCCTAAATAAAAATTTTCAACTATACCAATATATTAGCTGCGCCAATTTTACCAATTTTTCCAAAATGCAATTTTTTTAACATTGTCAATTATTTAAAAATGAGCCGTTGTTTTTTTTTTGTTGAAAATGACAAAACCTTGACAATTTTAAAATGTTCAATTTTAAAGAAAGCTTAGTTCTTTGAAAATGTCAATGTTTATTGGCGCGCGGGGTCTGCTGGTGGTGGTGGTGGTGGTGGTGGTGGGCGTGTGCCTAGGGCCGCGCGGGTGATAACCTCCTCACACCAACATGTGCTGCCGCCGCCGCCGCCCCCGCCGCCGCCGCCCCCGCCCGCCGCCGCCGCCGCCGCCTGCCGTGACGCGCCCGGGACCTTGAGCGTGCACTTGACTGTATCTTGAAGTGATTCACTCGGGGGGGCAGCGGCTGCAGCGGCGCCGCCGCCGCCAACAACAACCGCGTATCTGCCGGGTGCGGCGTGCCGCCGCCGCCGCCGAGACACCCGCCGCTGCGCCGCTGCTCTGCCTCTGCCCGCGGCCTCTGCCCGCGGCCTCCCCGTGTCGCTCCCAGTCGTCCTGAACGGTCGATAAACACGGTGGCCGTGGCCGGGAGTCGAACCCGTGTCAGGACGGACTTAGCCCCCGCGACGTTGACACACCCGAATCACATGCAGCTGGCGTCAGCGGCGTCAGCGGTGTCAGCCTGGCAGGTAGGCAGCGCCGGGCGCCGCGGCGCGCGCCTGCTCGACGGGACTGCCTACCTCGCAGGCGCCCTCCCCGGGAGGCGGTACGACGGCGACGACGGCGTACCGCGAGGCCGCACTGGTATCTCCTGCGGCGGCGGCGGCGGCGGCGTCTCGGTGTTTCGCGAAGCGCTCAAGGCCGTCGCCCAGCCAGCCGCCAGCACGCCGACGGCCTGCCGACGGCCTGCCGACGGCCGTCGGACCGAGCGGCGCGGCGCAGCGGATGGCTTCTCCCGGCATTCGAGACGAGTCGGACGAGCCCCACGGCCTCGGGAGCGGTGCCCCTGCTAGCTGCTGCTGCTGTTGTTGTTGTTGTTGTTTTCTGATAGGTGTTGTGTCAGTTTTCGCGTCGCGACAACACCAACAACAACACTTTCAAATACTGCTGGGCCGATCCCGCCGCTTCGCCACCCCTTCTCGAAGGAACTACGTGACTCGATGCGACAGAGAGAGAGAGAATGTTAACTCTCCACTGCCAATACCAAAGATGGACATTATTGACACGGAATGGGAAATAAATTTCAGAAGGTGTACATACAGGGATAAGAGACAGAGAGAGAGAGAGAGAGAGAGAGAGAGAGAGAGAGAGAGAGAGAAAGAGAAAGGACGGTTGTGGGCAGGGCGAAACGAAACGATTTTCATCGACTGCAGATAACAAGGGAGACAGAGTCGACTTGTCATGCTTTTGGCCTTTATCAGGTATGGAATATGCTCCTCGGTCGCCGAGGGAGTGAGAGAGAGAGAGAGAGAGAGCAAAGAGGGGAAGTTTCCGATGCGCGGCCTATCGCCTGGCGCCCGCCTGCCCTCAATCGTGTCACCCCCGTGCTTTATATGTGCCTTGTTGTCCTATCCATGAGGAGGCCGTCTGTCTGTGGCGCTGCACCGTGTCCGAACATAGCGGCCCGCTGCTGGAGCCGGTGGGCGTTTACTTTCCATACTCCGCAGTGAACGCCCCCCCCCCCCACCCATCTCTTCTTCCCCCCCCCCCCCTTCCTCCCTCTCTCTGTCGCACCCTTTCCCTTTCACATCTCCCATCCTGCTCTCTCTTTCTCCGCAGCGGCGGACGCAGCGGCGGGGCCATGGTGGCGCCCAGTCATAATAAGATCGGTGAAATGGAATGGAACGTGGGAGTGGGAGTGAGAGAGGAGAGGACAGAAGGAGAGAGATAGAAAGAGAGATGGGCTGCGGTTTTACATCACGTCATATGGGAAGGGCGCGAAATGTGCATCAGCGCTGGAAAATCCCACGCGAGACGGCGAACCTTTAGAGTGCTCCTCATCTCTCTCTATCACACGCACTTACACACGCTCTCTCTGTCTCTCCAGCGCTTGGAAACAAACGCTCACGCACAGCGGGTCGGGCCGTTAGTTTAGTCGAACGTTGCATCATAACACACCTTGTCCAGTGTTTGTTTGTTAGTTTTTTTTTGTGCCGTTGTTTGTTTTTTCGAGCAGACGTATTTGTTCAGCTGCATTCAACTGTCTCTACGTTATAGATGAGAAGCTTGTTGTACTGCACAAACTCTTGTTCATTTTCCCACAAAATTTCATTTTAATCTTCGCGGCAGGATATGACGGGTTCGTTGGCCACCATGCCATTGCGCGGCGTCGTGTTTCAGTGTTGGCAGTAGTGTGTGTGTGTGTGTGTGTGTGTGTGTGTGTGTGTGTGTGTGTGTGGAAGGAATTGGCAGTAGCAACCTCTTGGCTTCTTCGGCCAGTCCGCTGGCGGGCGGCGGCGTCGGAGCGGCGGCCCTGCGGGGCCAGGTGGAGCACTGCACCCAGGCTGGGCCCGCGGTGACGCCGGCGTTGCCCACCCCCGCCGTCAAGTGTCGAGTGGTGTGGCGGCGGCGGCGGCGGCGGCGGCGGCGGCGGCGGCGGCGGCACTGCACCAACGCTCTCCTCTGACCCTGACCCAAACTTGGCAGTGCGGTGGGGGGCTGGGCTGGGCTGTGCCGGGGCGGCGGTGCCGCGTGGGGTGGCGCTGCGAAAGGGGGGCAGGGCAGGACAGGGCAGCGGGGTGCGGCCACCCCCTCGCTCTCTCTCTGTCTCACTCATGGCCCGACCCAGACGCACTCTCTTATCAAATCATGATAGTACCAGACCACACCGTACGCGTGGCGCGGCGGAGGCAGGTCCTTTGGAGAAGGTCCCGGGTCCGAGTACTCCTGCTATTTGACCCCGAGTCGCCTGCCTTGGCGGCCCCGCCCCGCACACGGCCACTTCAATTGCCCCCGCGCGCTCCCGCTTCCTGCCCAGTTGCGCGCGGGTTCAAATACCGTACTTGCGACGTGCTGCGTTTTTTTTGTTGTCGTTATCTGCTCTGAATAACCCCCGGGGCGGGGCGCTGCCTGCGCCACCGCCGTACTACCGACCTGTGGTTTGCGTGCGGCTGCCCCGGCCGGGGGGCGCCCCGCCCCGCCTGCCCCGCCCTGGCCGCGCTGGGGGTCAAGAGCTCCCCGATCGAGGTGCCGGGGGGAGGGGGGGGGGGTCGTCGGGCCACGCCCCCCAAGCGCCGCCAACCACCCTGCGAGCCGGGAGCATGGCTGCGCGGCCGGCCGCGGGGAGCACGGCAAAGGCGGTGTAAGTCAGAGCCGGGTAAGCCAGCGGGTAAGTGCGGCTAGTCCGGGGTAGTCCCAGCCGTATACCGGCTTTACGAATTTTCCCGATTTCCCAACCCCAAAATGTCGGGTAGCCCGCCGGGTATATTTCGAGGTAATAACAAGGCAATTTGTGCAGGTAATTTACGGGGAAATCCACGGGGGTATTTCGCGGGTAATCCGTCCGGGACGGAAAGGCACCTGAATTGTAGCTGTCTGGGACGCGGCCCTCGTGAACACACACACACACACACACACACACACACACACGGAGCAAAAAAGGGAGGATCAATTAAAACGATTATCTCGCCATCGATCTTGATTGCGCACGACCGTCCGGCAGCACGCGCTATCTGGCCGCTAATCTCCCGTGTGTGTGTGTGTGTGTGTGTGTGTGTGTGTGTGTGCCTGGGTGTGTGTGAGTGTGACGTGCCTCCGCCGCGCGAGATGACATTCCGATGCAGAACAAGTAGGGCATGCAGTGCTACAGGAAGCAGCGGCGGCTCCCTCAGCTCCTCAGGCAGGGCTACCACTATTGAGAGATCAACGACATCAACGAGATCCAGCTTGCATTTTACTTACTTTTATTTTACGTTCATTTTACGTTTGTTGACTTAACTAAGTCTCCAAGTGGTGCAGGGTCGCAGTCTCTCTCTCTCTCTCTCTCTCTCTCTCTCTCTCTCTCTCTCTCTCTCGCTGCCAGTCCTCGTCAAGTTTCTATCTCCCCTCCACTTATTCACCATGGCTCCTGTATTACCAACTGTTTGACTACCCTCGTCTGCGTACATCTGGATGACCCCATTCCAGGTCCGACTCCAGAGGGAGAAGGCGATGAAAAACAGAGAGAGAGAGAGAGAGAGAGAGAGAGAGAGAGAGAGAGAGAGAGAGAGAGAGAGAGGGAGAGAGAGGGAGAGACGCAGCGGAGGCGCCTGCCTTCTGTGCGATCCGAGAAGCGATAAGAAATGGAATGAGTTGTCGGGTCGATCGGCATGATTGGCGTATGAGGAGAGGGGAGGGGGAGGGGGCGGAGCAGGCTGGCGCCACTGGCCTTGACGGGGACCCGGGGGCCTCCTACCTGCCCAACGGTGCCCTCTGTGGGGCCCACTAGGGCCCAGCAGTGGAAATGAAATACCTCCCCACCAACTGCCCCCCTATCCCCTGTTCGTGCAATGGTCGATAATTTTTTAAAAAAGGGGATTAATTTTTTTGTTTATTTCCTTTGAACCCGACTGGTGGTTGCCCCCGGACACGTGGTCGCGCTTACGTCACGCGTGACGTAATTTGAGGATGACCCCTCTTCCCTTATCTCGGCCGCGTGCACCTGCAGGGGCCCCCGACTTGTGTACTATTACGCGAGAGCCCCCTCCCGCGGACCCCCCGCGGACCCCCCGCGGACTCCCCGCGGACCTCCCGCGGACCCCGGCGTGCGGTCTTGGCTCGCCTCCGCGGCCCCGCCCGCCCCGCCCGGCCGAGGGTGATGGCCTTGCAGTTTATTAAGCCCAATTAAGCTTTCACTCTCATCTGGCCACCGAGACCCTCTCCAAAGACACCCGTCTCCGCTTATCGCTCTACAGGGAGGGCCTACGGCTCACGCTCGGCTGGGCGGCTCGCGGGTCGCTCATACAGCTTACTTAGCGCTTATTTTTACATCTTTCTGTCCTTGTCACACTTAAAGGTACGTGTGTGAGTAGGAGAGAGACGGAGGACAGAGTGACAGTTCATAGTGAGAAAGAGAGAGACAGAGACAGACCGAGAGAGAGAGAGACGACGAACCTTGCTGCGCTGCAGCGGCGGAAATACGATTGATTTCAAACTAATTAATGAATGAACGAACAAATGAATGAATGAATGCATAGATGAATGTACGAACGAGAGCTGTGTGAGGGGTGGTGGCGCTCCGTGCCGTACTCCACTCCGAGGTTAGAGGTCAGGTCACAGCGCACTAATTGCATACCGCGCCCCGGGAGGCCGCGTCACTTCCCTTCACTCTCCGCGCGAGGAGCAGCACTTCCCGTGTCCCCCCCCCTCTCTCTCTCTCTCTCTCTCTCTCTCTCTCTCTCTCTCTCTCTCTCGCCTGGCCCCGTGCGCACCCGTCTAGACGCCACTTCTCCAGATGGCACCGAGCCGTCCTCAGATGGCACTGGCATTCCGCCACCTGTTCTGCTGCTGGCCGGCTCCGCGCCGCCGCCGCTGCCGCCGCCGCTCCCGTACCGACTCGGTACCGCATCATGCCACGCCACGCCGCGCCACGCCGCGCCACGCCGCGCCACGCCGCGCCACGCCGCGCCACGCCGCGCCACGCCACGCCACGCCGCGCCGCGCCACTCCACGCCGCGGCCACCGGCGTCGGCTAGACATTCCTGCCGTGTACGCCGTGCCCGGCAGTGTGGTATCGATCAGAAGCTCACCGCCGCCTAGAAAAAAGCCGCGCCCGCGGCGAATCTCGAGCGTGGCGGTTTAGCGTCGCGCCCAGACTTTAAAAAAAAAACGAAAAAAGACGGGATGCGAGGTGAAAATGGGCGCCAGTACTTGTGGCCGGCGACAACGGCACCGACGATGTGGCCGAAAATACAGAGCCTCAACCTTCTCTCTCTCTCTCTCTCTCTCTCTCTCTCTCTCTCTCTCTCTCTCTCTCTCTCTCTCTCTCTCTCTCTCTCTCTCTCTCTCTCTCTCTCTCTCGGGTCCGAGGGGGTTGGCGGTGACCTTTGTGGGGAGACCAAAGGGTACGGACGGGGAGGAAGAGAGCAGTGGGAAAACTCTCTGTGTGTGAGTGTGTGTGTGTGAGAGTGCCGGGGAGCGGGTTCACGCAGACATGCCAACCAGCTTGTACTACGTCCACCTTGGATCGGGTATGGTAATAGGGAGCCTAGGACAAGCGCTTCGACGCTCGCGCGCCGTGGATCTTCTATCGCTGTATGTCAGTTTCTCTCTCTCTCTCTCTCTCTCTCTCTCTCTCTCTCTCTGTCTCCGTTCCCACCTCCTCCTCCTCTCCCTCTCCAGGTCCGACTTGTAAGATAATGATGGATGACGGCCCGTGACGGGAAACGATCCTGGCGCGAAATCTCCCACGGGAGGGCTGCGATGTCCCCTCCTCCCTCCCCTCTTCTCTCCTCCCCCGGAAGCAGGCGAGTGGCGCTGACCAGACCTGTCCCAACCCCTCCTGCGGGCGGGGAACGCGCGGCGAGACTCGTGTCGACGCCGTCCTATTTATAGACGGCGTCGTCCCTTGGATGACGGCGGCCCCGGCGGCCCCCGGTGACCCGACCGCCACGCGGCGTCGGCGTCCCCGATACGCCGGGTGAGGGGAAGGGGAGGGGCGCGGGCAGCATTCGCCCCGACCTGAAGCATCGATGTTTGTGGGCGGCCGTCACGACAGCCAGGACGGCCCCGGGGGGAGGGCGCCGCCGGTGGCGCCGAGCACGCCGTCGAGGCCGAGCCGGCCGTGCCCGCCGAGGCCGCGCCCCGTCTCACCTCCGCCCTCTCTCTCTCGGCCTGTTGCAGGAGGCGCCCTTGGCTCTGCCGGGGTGACGCGCGGCCACTGTGTGGTCGTACAAGATGCCCGTGACCGTGGCGGCGCGGCGGCCCTCCGCCCCGTCCTCGCCGTCGTCGCGCTCCTCCGTCTACACGTCCTCGTACTCGTCCAGCACCTCGCGCTACTCGTCGCTGTCGCGGTCGTCCGTCACCTCGTTCGACCTCGCCTCTAGCCGCTACCTCAGTGACCGGCTCCCCTCCAGGTAAGCGTCAACAGCAGCATCACCCCGACGTTAGCGCACGACCAGGGGATGTGCGTAAACTACGTGCTTGATTTTAGACCACTTTTTGTCACGGTTTCTTGTCCCAAAATTTCCAAAGACTGCAGAATTTTTACATTTTTGATTCTTTAAAAAAAATTCCTAACTTTTTTGAAAATTTGTGAGATTTCCTGACATATTATGGACTAGAAACCCTACTTTTTGTGCCCTACATGGTCAACCTGACCTGACATCACCATCCATTTGGTACAGGATGATGACTACGTTAAGCGTGCCCCCCCCCCTAAAATAGTCACGTAGCTTACGCACGTCCCCTCAGGCATATCAGTCCCCCCTCTCCCGCCCCGCGGCTTCCCGTCGCCGCCTGACGACCCGAGGGTAGGCAGCCCGCCGGCGGCCGCGCGTGCCGGGCTGCCTACCCCCGGGCCGCCGGGCGCGCTGCACCGCACCGGCCTCAAAGGCTTGCACATTCCGCCGCTGCCAGACAGCCGGCCGGGTTGCGGCGGGGCGCGGAGGGGAGGGGATGAACTGCCTGCCGTGCGCCGGGGTCCTGGCGGTCCTATGGGGCAACCCTGTGGGACCAGCCTGTGGGACCAGCCTGTACTGTGGTCAGGTAACTCCCTCGGGAGCCGCGGGGGAGCAGTGGGGGGAGAGGGAGGGACGGGAGCCGCTCTACGGGAGCCGCTCTGTGACACGGCAGTGACACCGCCCCGTTGGTTCCCCGCTTGCAGCTCGCTCTCCGCCAGGCCCATCCGCCATGGCTCGACGTCCGAGGACGTGCTGGCCAGGTACTCGACGTCCAGGGAGCGGTCCACGGAGCCCAGGGCCTCGTCGTCGTCCCTGGCCTCCGACTCGACGAGCCGGTCCCGGGAGCGCGAGGGCTCCGTCACCAAGACGCGGCTAGGCCTCGACTCGTCGTCGCCGTCCTCCACCGCGACATCGACGGCCTCGTCCAGGCTCGAGGCGCGGGGCTCGGCGTACACGGGGTCGTCGAGCAAGCCGGGCCGGCCGCCGCTGCACTCGAGCCTGTCCTCGTCGACGACGGAGGACTCGGTGAGGGCGGCGGGCACGACGTACGCCCGCAGCCGCACCACGCCGTCCACCACGGCCACTATGACGACCTCCACCGGCAAGCCCTTCCACAGCCGCTTCCTCAAGCACAAGCCCGTCCCCGGCGAGGAGAAGCCGGCCGAGCCCAGCGGCGCCGGCGCCGGCAGCGACAAGGAGGTGGGTGTCGAGGCCGCGACCTCCGTGCAGCCGTGCAGCAGCGCGCAGCAGCCGAAAGCATGCGAGCCGCGGCTGGGAGGCGCGCCGCTGCGGCCCGCGGCGCCCATTGGCCGACGTCGCGGGTGTGTCCCGATCCGAGCGACGCCATTGGTCAGCCGCGGCCCGCAACGGCCCTGCCCGCCCCCGGAACTAATAAGGCGCCTGCCAACCCCAAGAGGCGCGCGAGTGCGAATGAGAGAGCGAGAGTGGCGCTGGTGAGGACAGGACCTTTGGGGGACCACCTGAGGACCGCGAGGACCGGCGGCGACACGGGCTTTCTTGCCGTCCTTGTTCACTCCGCCTGTCTCTGTCGCTCACCGCTGTAGCCTGTCCCCGTGTAGACGTAGCTCCTCAGCGGCGGCGTCATGTTCGCCCTGTAGTCTCAGTTCCCGTCCCCGTAGCGTCCGTACTCAGTACGGCCCCCTGCTAGTCGCTACCCGAAAAGTACGTCCCAGTGTGTCCGCAGGCAGCGAGCGCCTGCGAGCGCCGGGGTAGGCTGGCCCGCAGGACACGCGTGCGTGGCGGAGCTCCGCGGTGCCTACCCGGCAGGCGCCGCGTCCGACCCTGAGCGGCGCCTCCGCCTCCGTAGCTCCGTCTCACTCGCACCCACGGGACGCCCCGCTACGGTGCGAGAGAGGCGCAGCTTGGAATCCGGCCGCACTGGACGTACTTTGAGAAGGCCCTGGCCAGCGCCGCCCGCCTCGCCTCGCCCCGCCTTGCCTCGCCCGCAGCCTGAGCGCTCTTGTGGTAACCCCGGCGCAGCCCTCGCAGCTGCCCGCAGCTGCCCGCAGCTGCAGCCGCTGCCGGCGCGCCTCGCTAACCCCGGGGCACCCCGGGCAGCCGAGCCGACACGACCAGACCGACTGAAACACTAAAGTGCCGCCGGTTTTTGAGGCGGCAGAGTCGGTCTGGCCGTGTCCGCCAGGCCTCCGCCCCGCCCCAGCCAACGCCAACTCACCCAAGCGCTGACCAGACCCTAAAACCTCCCGTGCAGCTTGGCCGCGAGGAAGACGACGCCCGCAACAACAACGGCGTGGGCGTGCTGCCCGGCAGCGGGCTGAGCAACGGCACCAACGGCGTCACGGACAACCAGGACGACGGCGACGACGACGACAACGGCAACGAGAGCCACCGGAGGCCGTCGGTCGCCCTGCTGCGGCAGCGGTTCGACCCGGGCGCCGCCGCCACCCCCGTCGGCGCGGCGTCGACCGCCCCCGCGTCCGGCACCGCGGCCGTCGCGACCACGGCCTCCGGGGCGGCGCCGGCCAGCGCGCCCGCCCCCGCCGTGGACGGCAAGCACCAAGACGGCGCCGCAGGGACGACCGCCAACGGGGGCACGTCGACGGGGGCGTCGCACGGGGGCTCGGCGCCGCTGGCCGGCGGCCACGAGGACACCGGCAGGACGCTGAACCAGCACCAGCGGCTGAGCGCGTCGCCGGGCCCCACCGGCTCGGCGGCCGCCGCCCCCGAACCGGTAAGTACCGAGTAGCTGCCGCACCCACCCCGCCGCACCCCGCCCTCCCCGAGCACCCCAAGCACCCCAAGCACCCCGTGCCGCTGCATGAAAGACCCACACTCACGTTGGCTGCGTGTCGTCAACGTTGCCTCCGTTAGCCTTCCTGAGTGACGCCTGTGTAATGCGACGGTTTTGTATTTCTATTTTAGCGGACCCACCCTAAAGATTAAAAAAAAACACATACAAAAAAAGAAAAGAAAAGAAGATCAAACGAAAAACAATATAGCGTACATTTATTCAGGGGCAAAGAAAAGAGAAGGAAGTTATTCTCCCCTGGTTGAATGTGAATGTGAATGGGTTCTGGCCGATGGCCATCTGCCGGAACGGGACGGACGGGGCGCCTCTGACCTTGCGATGTAGTCCGACTGTGCCGCAGTGCGCAGGCTGCGCTGCCCGACTCGTGTTACGTCCTTTGTGCGCGGCCCCCCGCCGGGCCGCGTTAACGTCTACACGCACCGCGTAGCCCCGTCACCTGTAGCTCTGCGCGCGGGGGGTGCTGCTGCACAGAAGCTACGCGGCGTCTGTCTGTTGCGTAAGGGCCGGGAGGGTCTGCTTGTTAGGCAATTGATGCCCCCCCGCCCCCTCCGACCCCTCCCCCTCCCCTCCTCCGATACGACCTGCCACTGGGGAGCGTCTGAATCCGTGTCGGTGACCGGGACCACGGTCCACCCCCTCCCCTCCCCACGTTACCTTACTGGACGCCGCTTGGGGGTCGTCCACACAATTACGTAGCGCTGAAGACCTAACGGTGCGTGTCTCAGTGGGAGAGAGACAATTAGCGTCACGTGATTTGGGGACGACCCCTTATAAACACGGTCGCGGACGTCGCTGCGAGTCGTGAGACAAGGCCGCGCCCGGATTTATTCAGGCGTCCGTCGGCTCAAAGTTTCGGGAAGGTGATGAGAAATTCAGCGGGGCGCCGCCAGGGCCGGCAGCCCCCGCCGCCGGCAGCCGCCCCGCCGTGCTGGCAGCCTTGAACTGGATCCGGCGGCGGGAGGAGGGTTCGATTGTGCGCGTCGGCGTCGGCTCGATAGAGAGGAGGGGAGATTATTTTTTGTGCGTCGCACCACCGCGCGGGGAGCGGGTATCGAACCAGGGCCGGCACGCAGCACTCACGCACGTACGTCAGGGGTTGAGAGTCTCAGAGAAGAGGGTTGTTTCAACCGAGGGGGCACTCGTGAGATCCGGTGTACAGTCACATGGTGATTCCGAACACTGGCTCTCTCGCTCTCTCATTATGGGACGCCCCACGAGTGCGACAGAGACGGAGCTACGGAGGCATCGTTCAAAACAGCCCGCCTCGGGAGGGGTAGGTTGTAGGTTTTGTGACGGACGGGCAGCGGGCACCAGAGGCTGAGTCGATGAGACGAGGGGAGGAGGAGAGGAGGAGGGGAGGGGAGGGTCTTCATTTCTGCTGGGCTGTAGGGGAGGGTAGTGCCGGGGGGGGGGGGGGGGGTGAGGGAGTGGAGGGGGAAGGGTAGACTCAGGTCGGGGAGGTCGGGTAGGGCGGAAACCACATACTGGGCTGCCCAGCCCGGCCCGGCTCCGCGCCGGCCGGGGGTCCCAGCCGGACGATTCCGAGCACACGGTATTCGTACCTCTCTGCTTTCTCCTCTCTCTCTCTCTCTCCCTCCCTCTCTCTCTCTCTCTCTCTCTCTCTCTCTCTCTCTCTCGCACGCGTGCGGTGTTCCATACGAGAAGGAGAGAGAACGAGAGAGAGAGAGAGAGAGAGAGAGAGAGAGAGAGAGAGAGACCACAGTGTTCGTCCTGCAGAGGGCTCGGCTCGACGACGCAAGTTAAGCCGGTCCGAGCTGGCCATTACCGCTTGGCGTAGGCCCCACCCTGACATCCAACCACCGCAACCCCTGCGGACAAGCCCCCCCCCCCCCCTCCCCCTCGTCCGGTCTCTACTAAACCGCACGGACACGCACGTTTCCCAGGCGGGGAGGACAGCAGAGGAGGGGTGGGGGCGCTGCGACACACGATACACGCCGCAAGCGACGTAAAAATAAAACCCTCCGGGTGCGGTTTTTTTCTTCTGCCAGGTTGTGTATTCGAACCCGCGACTGACTTAAACAGTTTGCTGCGGGGCCGTTTGTCAGGGCGGCGGCACCACGGCAGAACTGCTTGAGATTGAGCCGAGGAGGGCCTTGTCTGAGGGGGCTGGCCCGCTGCGCTGCACACACACACACACACACACACACACACACACACACACACCCAGCCCTACCCCCTGCCGCTACTGCCTTTTGTCTGGCGTAGAGCAGTGCCATGAATTTCTCACACTTGTTGCCCTCCGGCGGCGCCGCGCCGCGAGTGCCGCGAGCCGCAGCTGCGCAGCTGCCACGGTGGTGCCGTGCTGATATTACGTAGCGCGTCTGCAGCTGCAGCTGCGGCAGCGGCAGCAGGTTAGCTCGGACAAAGGCATTCCGTTTGGGCGCGCGGTCTGTCGGAGCGGAGCTCCCTGTCGGCGGGCGGGCAGTGCACCTCCGCTCTTGCTCCTTGCCCCCCCCCCCCTCCCCCCGCGCGTTGCGGTTGTGAATACTACAATGTCGTCTGCCGCTTGCTCCTCTGCCTGTGAGAGGAGGGCAGAGGTAGTAGGGGGTTGGAAGGGGTGTAGGGGGTGAGGGAGTGAGAGAGGAGGTCGGGGTGGGAGGGGGTGAGAGGGGCAGGAGGGGAGCAGCCACGCAGGACGACTAGCGGTGGCGCCGTCGCCGATGAATGCTGCATGCGCGGCGCGGTGAAGTAGGGCGCCCCCCCCCCCCCCCCCGCTACGATGCCCATCCCCTCGGGGCCACGGGGCCTATGCCGCCGCGGGGGCTGGAGTGTGTGTGCGTGTGTGTGTGCGTTTGTGTGTGTGTGCTCCGGTAGTCACGTGACCGTCAGAGAGAGCCTACATTGGTCGCCGCGAAGGTCACCACCGCCTTGCCACCGTTGGAGTGGAGCGGAGGGGTGCGGCGCCGCATTTAATCACGTACAAGATTACGTCCGGGGGGTTATTACGATTTTACGCGCGCTGTTCGGGGAAGAAGGAATCGGCGTCAGATCGCGGTCGCGGCTTCGAATACCGTATGCCGAAGTTGCTGAGTTGATCCTCTTTTTTTTTTATTTTCGTGGGCGTCATTCTAGTTTTTTTTTTACGTGTTGTGCCGCCGAGACGAGGAGAAGAGTGGTTGTGACTCGCTTTTCCCCGTTGCATGAGGGTGAAAGGGGAAGTGAAGGGGAGGGAGGGCAGGGGGGGGGGGAGGGTGCGTGTGTTCGATACTGTTGTTTTTTTTTCGGCCGTCGGGCCCGGTTAAGCGAGGGCAAGGGGCGGTGTGTGTGTGGGGGGGGGGGGGGGGGTTCACGCAACGTTCAGGTGCACGATAGTCATGCCCCCTCCCCCCCCCCCCTCCTGTTTTGCTTATCGTCCCCAACAGAGGCCTGTTTATCTCTATGCCTATGCCGGCCCGGCCCACGGGGGCGGGGGGGCAGTCATATTCTCCCGGCCCCCTGGCCCGGCACTAGCACCACTTCCTCAAGGGTTTTAGGGCGCCCCGTTGGCAGCAGGGGGCTGTGGTGCCACTGACATACTGCCACTCGCGCACCGCCCCCTGTACGTCCTCCGGTCCCGACCCGCTCCTCATGCACACGGAAGCGACCCCACCCCCACCCCCACCCCCACCCCCACCCCATCCCAGCCCCGATACTGCCGCGACCCGCCCGGCTCCAGACCGGGTGCCGGACCACACCGTTCTGTCTCCGTGCGTGTGTGTGTGTGTGTGTGTGTGTCTAACGCCGCCGTGCAGCCAGCGCCGCCTGCTTGAGAGCTTGCGCCAAAATTTACATAATTTTTAATTTTTTTTGTTATTTGTGACGAGTTGATCGTGTGCACACAACACTAACTCACTGCCATCGTTTCACAGCGATTCCAGTCCAGCCACATCAGAAATGTCGCACCCTCACCTGGCCAGGGGTGTGACCATGGGAGAGGGGGTGGGGGCCGGGGGGACCGGTGAGGGGGAGGGGGGCGCTCAGGGCCGAGCTGCGTCGATGTCGATAATCGTCGTCAGAAAGGGAAAGCCCCGTGTTCTCCGCCTTCGTGACGTTACAGTATTCCTTCGATTCGACCCACGGAGAGAGACAGAGCGAGGGAGGGCGAGAGTATGAGGGAGAGTGTGAGGAAGCGAGATGGAGAGCGGGCCGAAGGGGAGGGAGATGGCAAGTGGGAGGGGGTCGCCTTGAACTAGGCCGCCTATAAATGACAACACCGTCGCGACGGCCGAGTCGTCTGCAACGGCATTCCGGGGGAGATACCCCGCGCACCCGAGCAGCCGGGGTATTTGCGGACGGTCCCCGTGTCGTGGCGCGGAAGGTGCGGGCGATGGCCGAGAGGATGCCGCCGTATCGGCCCCTCTGCATCGGCCGCGTCTGTGACGTCCTCCCACCCCCTCCCTCCCTCTCTGTCTGTCTGTCTGTCTGTCTGTCTCTGTCTCTCTGTCTCTCTCTCTCTCTCTGTCTCTCTCTCTCTCTCTCTCTCTCTCTCTCTCTCTCTCTCTCTCCCTGTGTTTGCAACCCCCTCCCCCCGTCCCTGCCCGGGTTGTGCAACGCACCCGCGCACCCGCCCGGCGGCCGGACCGATTTAGCAGGCGATGCCGGGGGAGGCGGTGGAGAGGCCGAAGCAGCAGAGGGAGACGCAGAGGTGACGGCGAGGCGAGACTGGGTCGCGGCACGTCGCGCTGCCGCCGCGGACCGCCGGGACGGGGGGTCGTCGACGGCGTGCTCGGCCATCCGTGAGGACGCGGGGGGAGGCGGCCGGCGGCGGTGCGCGTCATGGACGGTGACGGGGACGGCGGGGACGGGGACGCGGGCGCGGCGCCGTCAGACACTGAGGTAGTCCTGGAGGGGGTGGCGGCTCCGACATGGCCAGCATGACGGCGCCGGGGCCGCCCGGGGGGACTGAGGGTGCATGACAGGTGTCGTGGCGGTTGTCACCGCGCAGGGAGGGGGACGGCGGGTACTCACCGCGGCCGCGGCCACGACGCCGTGCTAAAATAGTGGCGGCGTAGGAGCAGGCGGAGGGGCCCTGGGGGCAAAGGAGGGGGCGGTTCGGGGGCGGCGGTAGGCCGCGGCGTGCTGTACAGCCCGGGGTGGAAGGTACGCAGCGGTCGGCGGTGGGCGGGCCGGGGGCCGCGGGCCGGGGGGAGGGTTAAACTTAGCCCAAGCTCCCACGGCTAGCCGCCTGCGCGTTCCGCTGTGCTGGACGTCAGAGTGTGTTCGGGGAGGGGGGGGGGATGACAATGATGCTACGCGTTTCCTCCATCTGCTGAGCCCCACCCCCTCCCCCCGAACTCCATCCGTCCTCGCGGCCCGCAATCGACGCCGTCATGTCCGCGTCGAATCTCGGCGGGAAAATGGTCTAATTTTGGTCGTCGGTCGTCGGGGGTGGGGGCGGCCAGGGGCTGCGGCGGCGCGGCCCTAAGAGGCGGACTGGGCGCGTGGCGACGGCGCGGCGCGGCCGGGGGCGGCGGGGCCGGGATTTGGGGCGGCGGGCGCCAGTGCGGCCGGCGGGGCCGCCGGGTGACGAAGTCAGACGCGGTGCACGCACCCTCTCCTCTCCTCTCCGTTACGCCGGCCCGCGGCGTGCGTGACGCGGGCGCGGCGCTGCTCCGCCGAGGGGGGAGGGGCGTTACCATGCTGACGTCAGCTGCACCTCCCCGGCGTCGCGGTGCTCGCCCCAGCTGACGGCCGGCGCGTGGACGCCGTCAGCGGCGCGCTGTCGTCGGCCTCCTCGGCGCCGCCGCCGCCCCCCGCGGGACTGGAGCCGGTCGTGTCGGCGTGGGCCTGGGCCTGGGCGGGCTGGGCCGTGTGGGGCGTGTGGGTGGCGCTGCTGGCCGCCTCCGTGGCCTCCCTCGCGCTCGGACCCTCGGCGCCGAGCCCGTTGCTGCGCTCCCACCGGGGGGCGTCGCCGGCTTCGCCGGCCCCGCACGGCAAGCCCCCGCCGCCCCGCGCTGACGCCCCCACCCCCACCCCGGGGGGCTCCCTCGTGCGCAGACTGGTGTCGGGCCGTTCGGTGCGTACCGCGGGCTGCCTACCTGCCCCGCCGTCGGTGACGGTGACGGGGGTCTCTTTAGTCAGGGGGCTCCCGCCGTCAGGGGTGGGGCCGGATTTTGATTAAATCGCGACAAATAGCACTACACACCGACCATCTGATCAAAAAAAATATCTTATCACCTATGTGCTTTACTTCAGAGTAAATCTAGACGTGCATAGTGATGAGATTTTTTTTTGAAAACGTCATCGGATTGTTCTGATTTTGTGTTAATCTTTTTGCAGGACAATTACGAGTCTCCTCGTCTTGGAAGGCGGGCTCCGTCCACGGCCAACGGAACTCGAGGGTCTGGACTCAACGGCCTCAGAAACATTGGCAATACCGTGAGTAAATGCACATTGCAAGAACTGGGCAAGAAGTTCTGCCCTATTGTGGGTCATTATTTTATTATTTTTTTTTTAAAATCTCTGTTTGCAGTGTTTTATGAATTCTGTCATTCAATGCCTGAGTAATACTCGACCACTCCTGGAATACCTCTTGAAGCAGACTTACTTGTCTGAGATAAACACAACAAATTCTAGTATGAAGGGAGCCTTAATGAAAGGTAAGCATTTTTCTGTCGAAAATGTAAATTTAATTTATCTCACCTGAAGTTAAGGTAATATATTAATCTTGTTTGCTTTGTTTCTAGCATTTGCAAAGATGATTGAAGAATTATGGACAGGTGAAGGACAAGTGATAAACACATCAGCATTCAAAGGCCAAATCCAGCATTTTGCTCCGAGGTTCATGGGATACAGTCAGCAAGATGCACAAGAATTTTTGCGCTACCTACTGGAAGGTTAATTAATAAAAATTACATGACTTCACCTTGTTTATTAGACATCACTGGGAAATGCAATAAAATTTCTTTGTATTGCAGGTCTGCATGAAGATGTGAACCGTGTTGAGCACAGACCCACAAACACAGTTCTTCCTGACATAGAGGACTCTTTAAGTGACAATCAGAAGGCTGATGAATCTTGGCGCAGATACCTCAGGATTGACAACAGTTCTGTGGTAGATGCGTTCGTGGGTCAGCTTAAATCAACCCTCCAGTGTACAGTGTGTGGACATTGCTCAGTTACATTTGACCCATTCTGGGATTTGAGTTTACCCATTCCATCACGCACTGGTCAACTGCGACTCCAACAGTGCCTTGAACATTTCACTCGGGAAGAAGTGCTTGATGGTGATGAGAAACCCGTAAGCTATTCACATTTTCTTTCCCTCCAATACATTAGATAGAAAATTAAATTAATTTTTCTCTTTTATTTTCGCAGACATGTGCCAAGTGCCAAACCCGACGAAAGTGTACCAAAAGTTTCTCCATCCAGAAGTTCCCCAAGATTCTTGTACTTCGTATCCTTTTTCAAACTATCTTTCTGCATTTTAATGTTAAGTGCTGCTTGTCCTTCAGACTTCTATTTTTGTGCTCTATTCTCGTCCACTGTTTTCCTTAGCCTGACGTCAGATTTGAAGCGATTTTCACCAATGGAGAGATTCCGAGGGAAACTGAACTGCACTGTGGAGTTCCCTTTGACTGGTCTGGACTTGAGTGCTTATGCCGCCAACCGTGGCCGAGGGTGTACCTATAATCTATATGGCATTGCCAACCATTCTGGAACAACTTACTCTGGCCACTACACTGCTTACTGCAAACACCCCTACACTCATGAGTGGCACGAATACAATGATTCAAGGTAAGTTAAAAAGAGTTGTGGCTCATATTCATAACTCAGCTCAGTGAATCATATGCCTCACTTGTTCTTCTTTTGGTCTTTACAGAGTGTCCGGCATCTCATCACGTAGTGTTGTGTCCAGTGAAGCCTATGTATTGTTCTATGAGCTTTCCGGTCACACTTCACATTTGTAACTTTCAGCGGTGATTTGCTTTTATCCTCCTGGTTTGTTTGCTGTTGGGTGTCTTTTTTACTCTTTGGTTGGTTTTATTTAAAAAAATTTTTGTTGAAAAAATTGATGGATTCTCAAGTTTGTGATATGTGATGAAATGTTTTGTGGATGAGGAGCTGTTTCATATTTAATTTATTTTTAACTATTTATTGATAACAAATAATAAATTATGATTGAGAAGAATGTCTATGAGAGAATCAAGTCTCAGCATGATTTTGTATGCTGGAATGCATGTTAAGATTCAAAATTTTGCAGTATTTATCCATTATTTATGTGAACGGTCACAAGGTTTTATGTAAATATGCTTCATGCCTAACATCGAAATCTAAGAGCTTCTTTTAGATAACAGCAAAGTGAGAATGGCTGGAAATGAAAGCAGTTCTCACTTCTGATTTTGTGAAATGCAAAGACATTAATGAAATCTAGGCCTTAGGACATTAGAAAACGAATATATTTTTCACTTGTACACAATCTTTGTAAATGTTGTTTATTTAAAATCTTTGTTTAGAACTGTCGAATGTTTGGAGCTGGTCACAATAAGTGTGTCAAGCTAAAATTGGAGGGTACACATTCCATGAACTTGACATGCACTACTTCCCAGTTCACTATGTTTAGGTTTCTTTTCTTGATTGCATAGCCACTTCTAAAAAATGGATTTTTGCCTGTGGTGTGGCATTAAGGGTGTAATTTATTCGTTTTTACGAGATGATTCTGATTTGAAGGAAGAAGAAACCGTAAAAGAATGTGAGCATTGCTCAACTAGAAATTGTAAGAGGTAACACTGAAGTTATCTGTTTGTTGTTGTTATTGTTGTTGTAAATGGTTGCATTGGATGTTGAGCCAGGCCATGAACCAATATTGCTGTGTTTTTAAAACTGTCGACACTGTGAGTCAACAGAACGGCAAAGTGCCATTTTATAATATCCATTGTACTGTATTTTACATAATTTTGATTTTACCTATACCTCCGGCCTGGCTATGATAAGTTAAGTATAGTGAATTCTAGTCTTGATATTTATTCAAGTTTCAATTCTAAACACTCGGTTGATTGTTTTCTTTTACAATTGTAAGATTGTTTCAATGAAAGATAGGGTTTTGGTAAAAAGTCTTGTGTGTTTGCTGACAATCCAGAAAGAGGTACCAGTGTCTTCAAAAAGATGTTTGTATTTTTTAAAAGTGACGTGTTTTAGAGAGAAAAGGAAAGAATGAGCAGTTTGGGTTTTAGCCAAAAGTAACATTGGAACCAATGTAAATTGGTGAATGTCTTCTTTCTTTCAACAGTAGCTTAATTACTGTACTTTTTATGTAAAATGTAGATAGTACTGGAAGTCAATGGGTCTGTAAGAGTACAAAGCTTACCCAGATGGTGAAAAATAAGGTGATACCACATAATATGAGCAGTGAATGCCCGAAGGAGGTGTCGTTGAACATTTCATTTGATTTATTCCTGATGCTAAGGAAAAACACCCCTTTTGTATTGCCTGTTTATATTGAGTCCTCTTTTTTAGGAACAAAATGTGACCATCAATTTATTGTCCTACATGGCAAGCCACAAACCACCACCTTGGTTTGAACTTTTATATCAATGTCAATGTAGAACCAGAAAGTCCTGATCTGTTTAGTACTTCTCGGTTTTGAGTTTCTTTCAAATTAAAAATGTTGGAGATTTTCTCATATTTGGAAGAAAACTGTGTGTACCACTGTGGTGATTACATTTCGCATTTGGGTCATAGTAAATTTGCATTCATACTTATTGAAATTATGATATTTTACCATGAACTAGATTGTTAAAGTTTACGTCAGTCAGGTCCGAATATTTTTTTAAAATGGGGAAATGAAATTATGAAAGAATGTACATAGGTCTTTATGTTTATGTTCTGTAGATTTATATGTACAGTATTTTTGTTCATGTTGTGATGGATTTGGCATGAGATTATTTTGGAACAAAATAGATATGTAGACTTTGAAATTTATTGAGGAACTTAGAAAGATATCTAAATTCTAGTTCTTTATTGTTCCTGCCATGTGTGATTTTAAGGTGGTAAAACAAATTACCACTTTGCAACATTGTTTTTAATATATTTGTTTCCCATGCTGGCCAAAACTAAAAATTTTATGGCAAAGTTTTATTTGTTATGTTTCAATGATTATGTGTAACTGTGAGTGATTGTGAAGAGTTTTTTTTTTTTTTGTGAAATTTGATTGCAGCCACTGTATCTCTCCTAGTCATATTAATAACTTCTGCTGATACACAGATATCATTACAATTTATGTTCATGTGAGGTATGCACGTGTATGTGTGGAATTGTGTCGAGAGAATGGTCTATGTTTGAATGGAAGATATTGTCTGGTGGAAACCGAGCAATGTCTGACTAAGATAAGTTAATAAATTCGAGAAAAAAAAAGTATTCTTTATTTTCTAAGCCCGACCTAGCCTCAAGTTACAATACACACCACCATTAACAAGGAGTTACAAATTCACAATATATCAAGAAGAGAATTAAGAACAAACTACTACAACAGATTTCAGACAGAATGAGGGACTGGGCAGACAGGGTGGGGATAACAGGGTGGGAGGGTCATGTGCCACGAGGTCTGAAAGAACTAAAAATCTACAAGATCTGCGTAGGTTCTTCAGCCGGGAGGGGGGGGGGGGGGGGGGCTGGGTGCCTGGCGCCTGCGAAATGCGGCATAGGCAGTACGCTGTGCACCGCTCCGGGGCGGGTAGCCTACGCTGTCCCCGCCCAGGCGCCTCGCCCGGGGTATCGACGGAGCGCACGCACGCACAACCGCCCGCAGGGAGTATCCGTGCGCTGCCTCTACTGCTGACACGGACACGGCGCCGTCCACCGTCGCCGTCCTCTTCCTCCTCGTCCGCCGGCCATTCTTCGCGTTATAAATAGCCTTCCCGGCGAGCGAGCTGGCGGTGCGGGTGATCGCCGGCGCCTAGTGTCGCGCGGAGCAGCAGCAGCGGCGGCCGCAGTCGGGCATGCGCTGCTTGTCGGCGCGCAGGTAGATCCCCGTCACCATGCCGATCGCCGTGGACTCGGAGCGCGGCTTCTTCCGGGCGGCGCACCGCCGCCTGGCCGAGGCCCTGACCGCCGACCAGCTGGCCGAGTTCGCCCGGCTCGCCTCCGACGGCGACCGCTTCCAGTGGCTGTGGGACCAGCGGGTGGCGCACGCAACGCCGTTCGAGTTCTCGGCCATGGACAAGGACCCGGGGCAGGCGGCGCAGCTCAAGGGCGACGGCAACAAGGCCTTCCAGAAGGGCGACTACCGCACAGCCACCCGGCTCTATACCAAGAGCCTCCTCCTCATGCCGGGTGAGTCCAGTCGGCGCTGAGTGGACGTGTGGCGTGGGCCCAAGCACCAACCAGACCGTCTTCACGCTGCGCAGCGGACTCGGAGGAGCTGGCCGTCGTGCACGCCAACCGGTCCGCCTCCCTGTACCACTGCGGCGAGCACCACCTCGCCCTGCAGGACATCCAGCAGGCCCTGGCCCTGGGCTACCCCCGCAACCTGCTCTACAAGCTGTACGACAGGTGAGTGTTGCCAGCAGAGCGGTTCCGAACACTGTCTCTCTCTCTCGCTCCTTTATGGAACACCCCACGAGTGCGACGGATATAGTAGACGCTGACGCCCCGCTGCTGCACCCAGACAGGCGCGGTGCCTGCTCGCGCTCAAGCAGCACCTGGCGGCCCGGGACGCCTTCCAGCGCACGCTGACGGCACTGGACGACTCGCCGCTGCCGCTGGACCGGCGGCGCAAGTGGCAGATGGACGTGCAGATCATGATCGGCATGTTCACCAAGTTCAAGGACGTCCGCGACGAGCCGCTGAGCGGCGCGCAGGCCGGGGAGCCCAAGGCGCCGCCGCCGGCCTCCCGCCTGCTGCAGGGCCCGCACCGCCGGCAGCGTGCGCACGGCGGCGCCGGCCTCGTCTCCGCCGCGCTCGCCTTCCAGCAGGCCCCCGAGGAGGACGGCGGCCGGCACGTGACGGCCGCCGGCGACATCAAGGCCGGCGACCTGCTGCTCACGGAGCAGCCAGCCGTGGCCGTGCTGCTGCAGGAGCGGGTGCACACGCACTGCTTCCAGTGCATGCGCAGGTACGTGTGAGTGAGAGAGACGGACAGAGAGAGGGACAGAGAGAGATTGACGTCCCCGTGCCGCAGGCTGCGCGCCCCCGTGGCGTGCCCACGCTGCTCCGCCGTGCTGTACTGCGGGGAGGCGTGCCGCGCGCAGGCCGAGCGCACGCACCACACCGTCGAGTGCGCCGTGCTGCCGCTGCTGTGGAGCTCGGGGGCCTCCATCACCTGCCTCATGGCTCTGCGCGCCGTGTCCCAGCTGCCGAAGGGGGTGAGTGAGCAGTGAGCCGGGGGTCCGCGCCCCGAGCGGGGGGCTGTGTGGTCACCCAGGCACTTCTTGTCGCCAGGCCGCGCCCAGCGAGCGCGTCATGTCGCTGGTGACGCACGCGGACCGCCGCCAGCCCGAGGACCTCCTGCACCGCACGCACATGGCCGTGTTCCTGACGCGCTGCCTCCAGGTCAGCGGCCACGCCGGGGAAGGTACGTGTCGTGCATCCCTCTCGCACCAACGGGGCGTCCCCCGGGGGAGCGAGTGAGACAGACCTGCCTGACGCCGTGCCTCTGCCCGGACAGGAGCCGCCCTGCTGGCGACCGGCGGCCGCCTGCTCACGCTGCTGCAGCTGCTGCAGTTCAACGTGCACGAGGTGTCCGAGCTGGAGCTCAAGGCCCCCAAGCGCTACGACACGGCCGCGTCCAACTTCGTGGGCGCCGCGCTGTACCCGACGCTCGCGCTGTTCAACCACTCGTGCGATCCGGGCGTCGTCCGCAGCTTCTGCGGCACCACCGTCGTCATCCACGCGGCAAAGGGCATCCGGCCCGGGCAGCCCGTCAGCGAGAACTACGGCTTCTGCTACTCCAACAAGCCGCGGCCCGAGAGGCAGGACGCGCTGCGGCGGCAGTACTGGTTCCAGTGAGTGCGGACGCTCCGCCGGACCCCAACCCAGAGGCCGGAGGAAGCATCCCGCGCGAGCTAACTCGTGGTCGGCTCTCCGTAACCTGGGTGGGAAGGTAGGCAACGCCCGAGCATGCATGTCGAGGGGTTGCCTACCTTCCGACCCAGGCTACGAAGAGCCGACCTTGGATTAGCTCGCGCGGGGTGCTCCCTCTGGCCTTTGAGTTGGGTTCCCGTTTTCCCCACGTTTCGCCGCCGGAGCACCAAGACTTGGGCGTTGTTGGCTACGCCTCTCTGGCGCTCACGGGGCGTCCCGTAGGGAGGCGAGTGAGGCCGATGGCTAGGAGAGCAATGCCTCCGGTTGCAGGTGCCACTGCCAGGCCTGTGAGGAGGACTGGCCGCTGCTCAGGGACATGGACATGAGCACGGTGTTGCGCTTCCGCTGCGACCCCGGCGGCTCCTCCTCGGCCAAGTGCAGCAACGTTATCATCGTACCCACCGACACCACCAACTTCATGGCCCAGTGCGGCGTCTGCAAGCAGCACACCAACATCCTCAAGGGCCTCAAGGCGCTCCAGGTAGGCGAAGAGGATCGCCCTAAACCCTCATCCATTTTTTTATAAATCATTATCAGAAATGGCGAATGTGTCACCGCCACAATTTCAAGATCCTCCTCCTATTCCACTCCATGTTTTCCCCTTCTCTGCCATCAGGACACAGACAGTCTGATGAAGATAGCCCAGAGCTTCCTCTCCGAGGGGAACCTAGCCGACGCCCTGGACCGTTTCTTAAAAATACTATCCCTGCTCGAAGAGACTCTGGTACCCCCATTCAAGGACTACACCCTCTGCCAGGATAATATTAGAATGTGTCTGGTAGCTCTGGGAGAAGATGTTGTTGTGGCGGGGACTTCTTGAATTAAAACTGTACATAAGGCTTTTTATGTGTAATTTTGTGTATTTCATCACTTTAAGTATTTGAGTACCGAATTGTTTAATAAGAAAACAACAGGAAGAAAACATAGAAAAATAATATTTTTTAACTCTCATAACATTGAAGGGGGTGAAAATGCACTTTTGAACTTCTTTTGGTTTTGGAAACAAAGAAGAAGCAAAATAGTACGGATCATTTTCTTTGGGATTGATGGAAAGAAAAAACTTTGGATTGGTGACAAAACAAAAATCATCCAAGAGAAAACGCCTGATCGAAACAATGTAAAATCTAAATACCATCCTCTCGACGTTCCTCCGGCCTGCCCTCATGGTTAAGCCACGACTGTTCCACAACAGTTGCCACCCTCTTCTCATATTCACGCTTATTTTCCTGATAAAGTTGAGCCGCTAGTGAATTCGCGGGCGAATTGGGATTTGGCTCATCTAGAAGGGACTGCAACATAATTTTGAAAATATTGTCAGCACGGTACAGAAATCTGTAGAGAGAGAGACACTTTAGCTGAAGCAATAAAGAAAGCAGCTATATAAACCTCATTCATCTACTATCTAGGACATCAGCCTACTACCAAGGGGTACAGAAGAAGAAGGGAGACAGTGGAGCCAACATCACATCTATGTTCACGCACAGACAGACAAGTTTCTGAGAAATTTATGGAGATCAGAGGTAAAGAAAGAAAGAAACAAGCATTAGTTCTTAATCAATTTATTCATATACTAGAAATATACATACATTTCACAACTTAATATTTTAATAAAAACATGATACCTGTGCACAATTTCATTGCTTTACAATGCAGTTAAAGAGACAATGAAAAACTTTCAAGGTAAATTCTCAGAATCAAAATATTTTAGAAAAAACAAAACACTTGTTAGGAAACTAGTCAGATTACACTGATAGTATAGAAAAAATAAACCATAATAAGCTGGTGTACCTGAGTATGGATACAAGATCTTTAAGTTAAAAGTCGGGCATTGGACAGACATTTGAAGGCAAGCACTAACCAAGTCCAGCTTGCCTTCAAGCTGTCCTGTCTAGCTTTATACACCAGTGCAATTCACACTTAACACTGTTGGTTCTGTTTTGAACTGGCAAAGAACTGAAAGCTCTCTTTATCACATCAGAGATGCTAAGACCTATTTATAATAACATTTATCACGAAACATTGCTCAAGTATTGAGGCCGCATCCACACCTCGTTAATATCTTTAGTCTACGATGCACATAACATTGAAAATTATATCAGGCTCCCTTTCCTAATTAAAATTAACTCAGAAAGACAAAAGAATCAGAATAAATTTAGAAGACATACTAGCACAGGGTCACCATTCTCTCTCCAAGAAAAGCCAGCCCAGATTGATCCATTGTAAAAGGCACTAATACCAGACTAAAGAGATTTATCTTTGATGCCAAGCAAGTTCTTGTGGCGGCCTACTTAGTGCCAAAGGCAAGATGCAAAAATTGCAGAAAAATTGAAGCAACTCTTAAAGAGAGAAATTCCTTACTGGGTAATATTTATTTCATAGGTTCTGAATTGAATAATTGGACTTCTTAGTTGCTTCAGTATGGATTCACAACTTGTTTTTTTTTAGAATGTAATTTGTACAATCTTACATGAAATGGCTTTTCATGTTGCTACACATATCATTTTATGACATGAAGCATTCGAACAATATTCAGACAACATATTCATACAGGAATTTGCCTTTGAGACTTGTGTTGGCAATTTTAGTACGTTTAGTCTATGGGAGCAGGACTACAGAGTATTTAAAGTGAACATTGAAAGGGAGCAGAAATTGAAACACACAGCAATAATTTAAGTAAGCAAATGGATCATGGCTGATAGGTCTGTTACCCTTGGAGCTATCACAGATACCTGCTACCTTCTTGAACTCTCACTTGACAGGTCCAATTAAGTGAACTCCAGCCACATGATGATAATGGAGAATGGAGGATTGTCTTTGTGAACTTGGTACAACCACTCCACATATTTTGCCACTTGCACATGATGCGCTCAGCAAAATACTCATTCCACTCAATATTCATTTCCACTTAAAACAAATTGAAGTTCCAGAATCGCTCCCAGCAAATCCACCTGAGTAACACTGATTCGTTTCAGCAGCTCGTCACACGCATTTTTATTATGTTTTTGTCTTAGTTTTTGGTAACACAGAAGAGGGAAAATCACTAATAAACTATGCTTTTAAGCAAAATCTTCAATCCATTTAGCCAAATTTGATGGTGTGGTCTCTAGTCTACAAAACTTTGCTCCACACACGCTTTCACTCTCTTTTCATATTCTCTTCGGTTCTCTTTGTAAAGTTGAGCCGCCATAGAATTTGCTGGAGAGTTCGGGTTTGGATCACTTAAGAGAGACTGCAAGGAAAACAGAAATACAATTAGAGTTACCACAAGGGGAAACTTCTTTTTATCTAAACTATGTTAAAATATACCTAAATACAGGCATAAGAGAGAAAATAATCAAAGAATGTTAATTTAGAAGCAGCTTGCAATTTTATGCTCAGACAAAAAGATACATTTTATGGCATCATTCTTGACCAATACAAACAGTTTACAAGTTTTTCAAACATCCTACCGCGCACAGATGAGAGCTACCATAAAAACAATGTTGTGGGAGGACCTCTTCTTTTCAAAATAGGGCAAAGGAATTGAGGACTTGTATCTTTATTTATATAAATTCATTTGTTACAGTTTTTGAGCTTACTCTTCAATCAAGAGAAATGCAGCAGATAAATGTGAATATTTATTATCTGATAACAGTGTGATGTTGGCTCACCATAGAATACAAGACAGAAAACATGCAGGAGACTGCAGAAAACCTCTACATTTTACTCAACAGAATGCCCACCAAGTCCACACCACAAGTATTGAACCAAAGTACAACAAAGGATAAGGGATGATTAAATTTTAATAAAAACAAAATTATCAGAGAGAAATGTTATCAAACAGATAAACATGCAAGGAGGAATTTACTGATACACACAAATTATATCTGTGTAAATAGACAAAGAAGGGACAGAAGAGCAACTATAATGATCACATGCAAGAGCAACTATTTATCATAATGCAGAGCATGGCAGATGTATTCAATAGCACAACGAGGCCTTACCTGTATAGATGTAAGGATGGCCGACACATCATATGTAGGGCTCCACCGATTCTGAAGAATGTCGAGACAGATTCCACCATCTGCATACACATTGGGATGAAACATTTTTGATACAAATCTCACAGTCGGAGGTTTGTTAGGGTACTCTTCAGTGAATTCTATAGTCAATTTGAAGGTACCATCTTCAAATGGGGTGTCATGTGGCCTGAAAATGCAAAATCAGTAAATAAATACATTTCTCAGAACTCCTGCAGAAATAATGTGACACAAGTCACAAGCATCAACATAAAACATCACAATTAAAAATAAGTCAAGAAAACTCACCCAAATATCACAGCATTCCATATCATGATGTTATTATCGGTGGGGGCACCGCTAACTCCTGTTGGAGGATCTTCTTGCAGTCTGAAGAGGAAAAGATAGAAAATATGTACTTTTTCATAAGAAATCTTTTAATACCCATAAGTTTCACTTTATTCACTCCATTCATTTACTAACAACACAGACAGAGAGGGAGAAAAAAGAAAGTATGCCACCCAGAAACAGATGAAATTATACAAAATGAATATGATGCTACTTAGAAGTTTCCTAATACCGAGACAAAAAGAAGAAACAGTCTTCACCCAATGGTCAGAAGAGCTAAAATTACTATATACAAGGAAAGTTTCAGGAAGATGCATTTCATGAATGTCAGAGAGGTCTCACAAGTTTGATAGTAAATATAAAAGTTGGTGCACCCATTTAAGAAAAAAATATCTAATCAGTGACCTCATATGTTATGGGGAAAATTACAACACATCAGGAAGTTTCCACAAATTCCTCCTACAGGATGAGTCATGCATATAAACACATATCCACTGGTGCAGATTGAGAAATGTGTTGAGAAAAGTCCAGAGAGGAATTGTTATAGAGAGCGTGTGTGAATGAATTACATCTTAAACAATACTAGGAGGGGGTGAGAGAATGGAAGAGAAATCGTCATCTTGGTACTTTAACCTTTTTGTTTGGTTGACTGAAGGTCTTTGTTCAAACTGACAAGTACAATGGCAGTAGCTTTGGCGTAGGGAAACGTAAAGGATTAAAAGGATTCGGGGGAAAATGAAGAAATAAGAAAGTATTGACAGACTTCAAGAGGTCCCAAAAATAACTCAAAATGTTTTGCTTCGGCTGATAAGTTGACACAGATCCTGAGCTAGGACTCCCCACAACCTTGAGGGCTTCCACATACTCACCTCTTAAAATCACGCATTAAACGCCTTCGGGCTGGCGTCGACATTCCAGATAATGAAAATAAACTTCCCTACCACGCTAAACTAATCCCAGAAATAAATAAGGTTGCTAAATAAACAAATAACAGGTAAACGTCGAGATGTTCGTGCTCGAGTGTGTAGGCTTAAATCTTGAACTGCTCCCCGTCTGGCACGTTCACAACTGATGGCTGAAGGCGGATGTGGTGGGGGAAGTGACTAAATGGTTATTCTCGGATATTGTGTTCTTATGCGTTCTCAAGTGGACGGAATGAGGAGATTTGCGATCAATTTTCAGTTATTTTCAATTCGGTTCGCGATATCTACGCAGCCGAGTCCCTTTTTAACATTTTGGACGTGATGCTTTTGTAGCTGCAGCGTCGCAGAACAGGGTGGGGGCGTTCTGCTTTGCCGACAGCCATCTGTCAGCCGTGTTTTTCTGTACAACTGCAACGAAATTTTAAAACTATACCGGATTTTCAACGTCAACAATCCCCGTATCAGAGGTATTCTTACTGCCCGCGATCGTCAAAACCGCGTATGCACCGAAATAATTTCTGGTCCCAAAAAGAGACCACTCCCGGCAACCGTGGCCGGAAAACGCCGCCGTCCCACAGCCGTTGCTGGTAACTGTGAGGAACGACGACGACCGAAACGATGGAGGCCTAGAATTATCGATTCAAAATAGCTGGCAGACGAAAAGTATATCATCTAGGCCGTATTGGACTTGTGCGAATTACTCGCGAAGCCGCTGCCCGTCGTGGTGCAGTGCTCCCGTTGAAGTGCAGTGTTTGAGTGGGACCCGGTCCGGTTTGTGCGTGCGAGGGCGTGAAGGCGACGGCGGAGTACACGCGTCACCCAGCGCAAGCACAACAGAGTGCCGTGCCAGCGGCGCGGCTCCGGCTCGGCAAGTAACAAGTGGGAGCAGCGGCAGCGGAGTCTAGCGCGTCACCGGCCGCCCTTCTCGACCGAAATATGAATGGAGACATGATGGTGGGCATCAAGCGTGGCCCCGAAGAGTTCCGCAGCAACACCAGCAATGGCTCGGGCTCGAATTCCGCCGACAGCGACTCGAAAAAGATCAAGCTGGAGGGCAAGCCGTCGCGCGTCATCCACGTCGGGAACATCCCGCAGGACACGACCGACGCCGAGGTGGTGCTGCTGGGCGTGCCGTTCGGCCGGGTGACCAACGTGCTGGTGCTGCGGAGCAAGAACCAGGCCTTCCTGGAGATGGCGGACGAAGCGGCGGCCTCCAATCTGGTCCAGCGGTACTCCCAGGTGCAGCCCCAGATCAGGGGGAGGTCGGTGTACACCCAGTACTCGAACCACCGGGAGCTCCGCACCGAGACCACCTCCAACGCTCTGCTCAACCAGGGAGCCCCACAGCCTCAGAGCCTTATGGGTGGAGGCAATGGCTTTGATGGGTTGACCGATAATGGCGGTGGTGTGAATACTGTGCTGCGAGTAATTGTCGACAATATGATCTGCCCTGTCACGATTGATGTGCTTCATCAAATATTCTCCCGCTCGGGTAGAGTCTTGAAGATTGTTACGTTCACCAAGAATAGCACTTTCCAGGCTTTAATTCAGTTTTCCTCTGAGCGTGAAGCACAAGCTGCCAAAGTTAGCCTGGATGGTCAGAATATCTATCACTCCTGCTGCACTCTTCGTATTGATTTTTCCAAGATGAGCAGTCTGAATGTCAAATTCAACAATGATAAAAGCAGGGATTACACCAATCCTTCCTTACCGATTGGTGATGGCCTGGAGTCTCCGTCTACTCTGCCGGGCACTGCAGGCTTGCTGGGAGCGCCTTTTAGTGTTGGTCTTGGTCAGTTGAACGGGGCCAATGGGTCAGCACTCGGCGCTGTGCCGCTTTTAGGAGGAATCTCTTTCCAAAGTCAAAATTCTGGTGCCTCGACTCCGGTGCTGCTTGTTACGAGCTTGGATGAGAATACTGTAACACCTGACCACCTGTTTACACTCTTCGGAGTTTATGGTCATGTGTTGAGGGTGAAGATCCTGTACAGTAAAAAGGACTGTGCTCTGGTTCAGATGGCTGATCCGAGTCAGGCACAGAATGCTCTGCAGCACTTGGACAAAATCCGTATGTTTGGGAAGCAAATTCATGTCATGCCAAGCAAGTACCAATCAGTGCAGCTTCCTAGAGATGGTCAACCAGATGCAGAGTTGACAAAAGATTTTACAATGTCTCCAAGACATAGATTTAAGCAGTCATTGTCCAAGAATTACCAGAATTGTCATCCACCGACTGCGGTACTTCACCTGTCAAACATACCAGCAACTGCTACTGAAGAGAATTTGAAGGAAGAGTTTACTAAGCATGGGTTTGAAGTGCGAGCTTTCAAGTTTTTCCCCAAGGACCGAAAAATGGCTCTTATTCAGCTACCCAATGTGGAGGATGCTGTGGATGCACTCATCAAAATGCATGATTTCATTCTTGATGGCAACAATATAAGAGTATCTTTCTCTAAATCACGCATATAAAGTGTTTATGGGGACAGGGTCGGTCTATTTTTCTTAATTTAATTAAGCTAAATTTCTGTGTTTGGAGATTTGCATGTTTGTGTGAAGAGAGTGACCTGAGGAAACCATTCAGACTGACTCCTTGCGTGCAGGCTGTTGGTGATTTTATTTGTTTTGCCTTCTGCTTAATTCAACAAATCTAAAACTGTTCTTTCTGTGAAATGTATGGTCGTATTTCATTGTGATGCCCCAAATCTGTTCTCTGCAGGAAAACTGCTTATCTTGAGCTCCTTGCAATCAAACCGCAAATCTTTTTGTATCTTAGTATTGAACTGTATTCATGTGAAGGCACCTACAGCAGTAGAGGTATTATGGGCACAACTCAGACTGATCTTGATAGACTCTGCTGCCACTGCTGTGCAATGTTTTATTGGGCACATAAGCATATGCTGTAATATTTACATAATCATTTAGCGTTCATACATATCCTTAGTTCCTTTAAGATTTATGTAGTAGCTTGAATGGCCCTGTCCCAGAGTGATCATGTTATCAAGTTACTTTTGTTCTCAATTTGAGTAAAGCTTATAGATGAGATGATGGGTAAGGATTTTATGGTGTTGTATGAGTGAAATTGTATTATATTATACTTATGTATCAATTGGCTAACTAAGTACCTTACTTGGGGATTTATTCCCATGCTCCAAAAGTTGGTGTGTTCAATAGATTGCGATCTCCAGATGGTCTGATGTCCTCGTAATTCAATCCTATTAGTAACCAAGCACAGACCAAGTTTTATTCCAATAACTGTCAGTACATGCAGATAGTATTCCTTGCACTTTTATCAGCTATTGTTGTCAGTTTTTAGCCCCATTCTCATTCCAAGATTGCCAATGATTTAGGTGTTAAATGTATCTTGTCTAAGCAGCCTTTTTATTATGTTACACAGTGGATTAAATGTAGAAGCTGTTAGGAATTATGTTGTTCATGGTGCACCTCTCAGTGAATCATTAAGACGGCTGTGACTGAAAGACTCAAACCTGTTAAGGGCTTGACTACATTTTTTTTTCCAAATGGGGTATCTAGCACACAAAAGACATGGAGCCGACATGGAGAAGGGGCCAATTGAAAGGGAGAACCTTTTGTCTTGTAGCTGTCCCAACTGATTTCTTTTCTGTTTGGTGTTCTGGCTGACTTCAGTACAAAATATTGAGTGCTTTTTTTTTGCATTTGTGTGATGTGAATTTGTTGGGCAAAATGCAGACCTGTGTATACCCATATATTCCTGCTGTCCAACTAGAAATTATTTTCATATGACTTTCTTGGAAAATGTTTGCTTGTCTCTTGTGCAGTGGAAATCTTAGATCAAATATCTTGTCTTTTTTCCCCTTGAAATTTATTTTCACTTTATAAATCTCAGGTACCTAAGTAAGTCCCAATTTTTTACCGGGTAGTGTTAGTTTATGCTCAGTGGTAGGAGTTACAGTAGGAACTCTTCATTCATATTTCAGCATCCTTTAAATTTTATTCAGCTCTATGACCTCATAACTTTGGAAAGGAAACCTCAATCATTTCTATCTGTAGCTTCATTATTACTCAGCAATTTAGTTATTTTTTTATTGGCTTTGTACTTTTCTCAGAAAAGTATTAAATTTATAGTGTACCACATATAAAGGGTACTAAACTTATATTAAGATTTTCTAAATTTTTGTTACTTTTATGGTATTGACATATCCTCAAGCCTTGGTGCCGAAAATGCATTGGTGTGAATGGTGTGGTAAGGAATGGTTCGCAATTGACTGTTGCGTTGGAATTTGGAGGGTATTTATATTTAGTAGAGTAGTTAAACAGCGCTTAAGGCCAACTTTTTTGTTGAGATTTTTGCTTTGTTTCCATAAACTTTCATATTTTAAAAATTGTTTCAAATTTATTGTGGCAATGTGACCTCATTCCTACTCTATTTGAAAGTTGACCTTTGGCACTGTGCAAAGAGAATGTAGGATCTTGCAAATGCTTTTCTCTTGAAATTTAATGTTTTATGTGTGTGTTTTTTTGTTCTTTTTGTTTTCAATCATTTAGTTACAAGGCATTCAAAGTATAAGTTATGTGTTGTTACCCACTCTGTGTCTTTTGTTTCTTCTTGCCGAGTATTCCACACATGTACATACAATGATCTGCCTTTCCTTGCATAGCTACCTGCCCTTTGTGTACCATTTTGGTGGATGTGTCACCTCAACATTTTGTGGAGTTTCTGTCTGTGCAATTTAAGTCAAATGTGTTAATGTAAGTTACTTGGTTTTTTTTTTCTAAGTGAAACTTGTGAAGGTGTTATTTCTTGTTACTGTTTCCCTACATTCTCTTATATATCAGCAGT
Source organism: Megalurothrips usitatus (assembly GCA_026979955.1). Lineage (NCBI taxonomy): Eukaryota > Metazoa > Arthropoda > Insecta > Thysanoptera > Thripidae > Megalurothrips > Megalurothrips usitatus. Next base: position 3,406,997 of record CM049605.1, read on the forward strand.
GGACCATTAGGATATTTAGGCCTACAAAGTATTTGAAATGGCTATTAACATATAGCTTAGCCGCTTATAGCATTCTTTTGTAAGTGTTTTTTGAAGCATAACCAATGTTGCCAATCGTTCTCTTAATATTGGGGGCATTTTGTTGCTGTGGCAGCTGAATGGCTACAATAGACCAATTGGTGTGGTTGTGCTTTTATATACAGTATTATGAAGATGCATGGAATGGACAATGAAATCAAAACTATCTTGATTTAAGATGACTACTGTTCAGATTGGCCAAATGATGATTGATCCAAATCTTGTATGATGTATCATATATTAGTGTAGCAGTGGTGTAAAGTATCCGTATCTTTTGCTTTAGTGATGTTGTTGGCTAATGGTCACTAATTTAAATTATTTTGTTGGATGTATAGATATATATGTAGATGTCCTAAATTATACTAAAATCCCTTTATTTGTTTACCAATGTTATATTTACTGTGTAATGTCTAGGTAAATTTATGACAAATTGATGGTCTTTGCTATTGTGTGTTCCCTGCTTCTAATCTTGTATATCTCTGATCCTCACCTTCTTGTTTCATGGAAACTGAGACCTCTCTTTCCTATCTCTCTCACTCTCTCCCTATCCACCCCCTCCACCTCGTCCCTCAGTTGGTCTAAGACCATTGGCTTTATTTTTTCCAGTATACATACCGGATGTTCTTCCCTCCTCATTTTCGTCTTCTATGAGTTATTACACACTGTAATGCAAAAATTTGAATAAATGTCTGAACTAAGTCTTATCTTGCTGTCTTCCTGTCTGTCTAATCTTTTTCCACTTTTCCACTCACATCTACTGTGACTTCACTTATGGCCTAACCATCCTCCTCTGGTCACTCATTTTCTCCATACTTGTTTGATTCCCTTTTTTTATAAATTTTTATTATCTTTTAGCTTGAGATCTATTTTTTATAACTTCCTTATTTGGAGCTTTTTGATCATGTCTGTGATATTCTGAGTCATGTACTCTTCAACTTTATATCATTTCATCCGCTTATAGCAGAAAGTTTAAATGTAGTGACTGGGAGAAAGTTTTAAGAGCACAATTTTTTATGGTTTTAAAAGTTGATGTTGAGGAATGAATGTGATGTTTCTTAATAGTGGTTAGGTTTTTAAAGAGTGACATTAACTTAAGCTGCACGAGTGAGAGCTGGAGGATTTTAGAGGGGTTTTCTCTTTGGTAATAATTGTCGTCTGGGCAGAGTTGGATGGTTTTTAAACTTTCTCTTTTGTCTTCATGCACCGTCTTGCTCCTCAATTCCACTTATCTTGTCACCTGTCTCTCTTTGCCCTCATCTTTTTCTGACTTCTTTCTACCTCCATAGTATTTTCTCACATTAGTACCATAAAGTGAGTTAGATGTGTTATCCTTTGAAACTTAGCTTCCTGTCTTTTGTTCTTGCCACATAGACTTCATACCGTTCATTACTGCTGTTTGTTCAAATGCGCTGCAGAAACTATCACAGGCTGTGGTTTGTAAGGCTTCCTCGCTATTTATTATTTTGTGAGTGAGGTGTTCTGAGTAGATGTAAGTTATGAGGCGTTAGCACTTGGCTGTGGGCGAGTGAGAGAGACAGGGTCATCCCTTGCTTTTTCATTTTTTTTCCTTTGATCCGTGAAAGTAGGTTTTAATTGTATGTTAACTCGTTAAAGATATTAGCTACATTGCCACTAAGCTTTTGCTGTGGAGACAAAATGAATCAGAAGCTCTGATGTCAGGGTTACAAGCTGGATGGTCCTGAGAACAGATATTTCCCACCCACCCATTTTGTTATTTTTTTTTATTTGTAATCTCCTGTGATGTGTTTTGAGGAGCTGAAGACTGTTAATAAAGATGCACTCTGGCTGAAGAGTGATTAATGGGATTGTTTGTTGTCCCTATTTATTCCTTGGTTTGCATCGCTGTGCGTCACTCATTGACCACAGTTAGCCCATACACAGCTGGGGTCCAGACAGAGTTGGCAAAGTCGGACAGGAATGAGGGAGACAAGTGGTGAAATTCATCAGATATATTTCATGAATTTGTAGTGCCAATGCACTCCCCTGATTTGGTTACGTCACACCTGCATCACACAATTTAACATGTTCCACAGAGGAGACCCTGACTGTGGCAGCAAAGCGTCAGCAAAGTAAATTGAGCATGCATAGCATGCCGTTCGGTTTATTGGTTCAACCTAATCACAACAGTATTAAAAAAAAAAAGGACAATTTCAAACACAAAAGTCAAAACCATTATTAACCACGCCTAGTTATCTCCGCACAAAATTGTTAACCAGCTGGCAGTTCAATACAGCACATGGTACATAAAATAATGTGAATATAAAAAGAATTGGTAGAAACATGATCACTACCAAATAATCAGTGGGACAAAATCAGAAAAAATACCATTGGGACCAGTAGAGACAAATTGCAGGCTGCTTAGAAATCATACACCATAGCTAAATGGTAATAAAATCAGTACATTTTCAGATTGAAAATCAAGCCTAGTTTCCAGCTGTGGATACAGCCTGTCTTGCTTCCCATGCCAAACTAAGGGTAAATAAAATGGAATGAAAAGGGAGACACATTGTAAGTGCTATGGACATCACAGGCCATTGTCAAGATTTACCATGACTAAGATTTCCTCAACAACAAATGTTGATATTATTACACATGAAGAATGGGTAACAAAATATACAAACAAGGATGGTTCCCATTTAACACATGCAATATGAACTATGTTTTCATTCTTCACTAACATAATTTGTAAGATCACTTAAATTGAGAAATATTTTCATCAAATATCCCTAAAACATGGGAAAGGGGGAAAAAATAATCTATAAAGAATTCTGTAAAAAATATTAACTCATTTCAATAAAATTATAGAACAAGAGAAAAAAAAAGGCATAACTAATTTTGGTGCCTAGAATTATAGCTCTGGCCCCCACCCCGATTGTATCCACCTCTATGACCACCCCCCCTGCTTGATCCTCTAGAAGATGAATTGTATTCACCCCTATTGGAAGATTGGTAGCCTCCAGAATTTGATGATTGGTAACCGTAGCCACCCCTATTCGAAGACTGGTAGCCTCCTTGGTTGGAAGATTGATAGCCACCCCGATTTGTTGACTGATACCCGCCTTGGTTCGAGGACTGGTATCCCCCACCTGAACTCGCATTTGATGGCTGGTACCCACCGCGGCTCGAGCTCTGGTAGCTTGGGTAACCACCAGATCCAGCTTGGTCCCCATAGTGGAACACTCGACCGCCGCCGCCACCACCGCCGCCGCGGCCACCCCCATGCGAGGAGTAGCCCTGGCTTTGGTTGTAGTTGCCGCCACTCGAGTATGAGGAATACCCCCCGCCGCTGCCGCCGCCACCTCCGCCGCCGCCGTAGCTGCCGCCGCCGCCGCCGCCGCCGCCGCCGCCGTAGCCGCCGTAGCCGCCGTAGCCGCTGCCCCCTCTGCCTCTGCCGCCCCCGCCTCCTCTCCAACCACCACCTCCACCTGACATAGGAGGAGGTACATTGCTGTACTGGCCGCCTCCGCCGCCTCCGCCGCCTCCGCCGCCTCCGCCGCCTCCGCGGCCGCCACCACCACGGCCACCGTAGTGGTTGACCATGCGGTGGCCAGCATCGTTGAGCGAGGCCCGCTGCCGGTGCGGCGCCATGCCGATGTGCTGCTTCCACCGAGCCATCTGCCCGTGCTCCTCGCCCTCGCCGGGCTTGAGGACCGCGGGGGGCTCGATGGCGCCCGGGAGCCGCTTGGCTGGGAACACGTAGTCGTCAGCGTACCTGGGGTCACGGTAGCGCACGGCCACCACCTGGTTGTCCCGAAGCATGGGCAGACCCATGACTGGAGAATCCAGCGACCCGCCCTAAACGAACAAAATGCGTTAGAGAGGCGAGGCGAGGCAAGGCAAGGCGGCACACGGAATTGTGCATGCTCAGTTTGGCAAGCGTACCTGTCTGACGTTCTCCTCAGCAAGCAGCACTAGGCCGCGCATGCCCTCCATCTCTATGTCTGTCTCCACGTCAGGGTCCACCGCATTCTCATACAGACCGGAGAGAAGCTTGACGGAACTGTGCTTCGCAGAGATGTACAGCCGGTTATCTCCACGGACATTGCGTTTCCGCTCAGCTGGTGTTAAGAGAGGGTAATATTCCTCAAGGGCCTTCCACAGTCTTTTCTCATCCACAAATGGCAACAGAGCCACACCCTGAAATCAATCGAGTCGCTTACTAAAATAACATACTCTTTCCTTTTTCAAAATTTGACATCTCAGAGATATTACCTGCCAAGCAAACTTTTTTCCATTCAGATCAATTTTAAAATCTTCAGGGTAAAAGTCAATGATGGGTGAGTCAGGATTTATCATCAGATCACCCCAAGGTTCAGGGACGTGACTCCTACTGGCTGCTGGGAAGACCCCCATAAGTTGTTCCAAGGGTTTGAAAGGTTGTGTAGTTTTAGGAAATTTCTGATCGATTGCAGCTACATTCACAAAGTCTGATGCAAATGGGGCATAATGGTAAGGGAAATACCATTCCCATGATGCACAACCCTGCAGATATAAAACAATACACGAATTAACATGGAGAACAGACAGTAACGTATAGACAGAAACTGGTCAAATAAATAATACCTGATAGTAATACTGTAACACCCAGCAAAGACCACGGACATAATGGTGTCCAACCTTGTAACGGAATTCAAGGTTGTCTGATCCTACATCAAATTTAGATTCATAGTATCGATCCTAAAAACAGCAAAATATTACGGCCATTAGATACCAAATGAATTATTTTACAAGGAGACAAGAAAGAGAAAACTTACCTTGAAACCACTTTCCCATAGGCGAACTTCATCATTTGGTTCCTCCTCTTCATCACTCTCACCCTCCCGTTTTCTTTTCTGAGCATTGGAATCTTCAGGAGATCCACCAGCAGGTTTAAGGAGAGCTTCGAGCCCAGCATTACCATCAGAAACCGCAAGCTGCCTTTCTACATCACTTATGGCCTCTGTTGCCATGCCTAGCCAGAAATTAGTGAACAATTTTATTATTTTAAAGTTGAATCAATAAGCATTACTTATGTGACCACTAAAAATGCAGTACCTTGCTTCCTCATTTGAAATGCTTCCATTCTTGCATTCTGAACGGGAGCAACTTTTGCCCCCTGCCCAAGGGGTTGAGGTGCAAACTGACCCCCGGGTACCCACTTCGGCTTGAAATTTTTCATTCGTTTCATGCGTTGTTTTTTTGCCTTGTCACGAGCCCTTCAAAAAGAATTAAATATACAGACGTTCAGTTAAGTCTCAGCAAAAAGGAAGTTGTGAGCTGCAGAGCAAAGTTACACATTTAGATACCTGAATGCCAGTTCATTTTCTTGTCGCATCTTAAATATTTCATCTTCAACATCTCCAAGATCAGCTAAGATCAATTGAACTCGATCTAAATAAACTTCCCCACTATTTGTCAACCAACCATGTGTCTTATACACAGTTTTCTTGTACAGGTTTATGAGGCGGTCAATAGCATTTTCTCTGTGAAGAGAAGTATTCAAGTACCATGATTAGTTCCACAGAACAAATTGTAATGAGGTATTCAACACATCAGGAATAGAACTAGAAAGCATACCTGATTTCAAGAGATGGAAGGTGGGGTAAGAAATCATTACCAACAAAGAAGCACATGAAGACCCAGTCATCCAAAGCCCTTTCAAAGTCATATGGGAATGGCAAGTTAGTCATCACCAGTTCTCTCTTTAAATATTCACGGAGCACACTTAAGCGGACAAATATAAATTCTGTTTCAGAGCCAAAACTTTTAACCGTATCTAGAGCATTTGGCTCTGATCCTGTACACTCCTTCATCTCATGCCCCATCTGAAAAATTTGTTTCATTAGCACCACCTCTCTAGATAAGGAATTAATATTGACAGCAATCACAAGGAAAAAAGAGGAAAGATAGCTTACTTGGCCACAAATATCACATGGCCTGGGTTTGTTCGGCAGAAATTCTTCTCTGATAATTGTGAAATTTGCCTCGTGGGTGGCAAGACCTAACATAATCAGATCAGCATCAGCTCCACACAGAACGTGTTGGGTATTAGGGTCATGGTCCGGCTGAGCACGTTGTTTCCTAATGTAGTCCATGATCTTGTGTTCTCCCTCACCAGGTACATTTGCATCAGAGAGAATAACCTGCAAAATATTTTGAAATTAAACTCCATATGCGTTAGCAAATTTACACATCCATAAAGTTATTAGAAACAAACAGTGCATCCTCACCTTGATTCCTTTCCAGCCAGGGTCAGTGTTGAGTCGAGCATGGATGTAATAGTGTAAGCAAGCTGAAAGTCGAGCCATGAAAGGAGTTCCAGGCGTGATGCAGTTACTGTCGAAGTGTTCTCCCTTAGGTTTTTCAGGGGGTAGATAGGCACCTGATGCAGTCAGCTGCTGTCTGATGCGAGAAATCTCAAGAATTTTCTCAGAAGTCTCTTTTGATGCTCTGAATCTTCTTGACCTCTGTTGATTCATTTTAGCTCTTGGAGCAACTCCATCAATTGCCATATACAATACTCTTCTTGGTCTGACAATTCTGTTGATACAATAAATTTGAAAATGTCAACGGATATAAAATGAGGTTCAGAACACAAACTGAAATAAACAATAGAGTTACCTGAATAAACGGTCAATGCAGTCAAATATTGCAACCATCATCTCATCTTCATTTTTAGGAGCAGGTCGATCTTCAGGGTGAGTGCAAGGGTGAATGATACCATTCATGTCTAAGTACAGATTGTCAAATTCCACTCCATTTGGATTTGGATCAGCTGAATTGATGTGTCGAACATTTCCATCAAAGTCTTTTCCTTTCTCCTCAACGACCGGAACAACAACCGATGGATATTTCCTTGAAAGCCATCGGAAGAATGCTGGGACTCCCATGATGACTGCATGGGGAGAAGAAAACAAAATTAAATACAAAACTGAACTAGACTATGATGCTGAGTTCGGGGAGGTTATGGTGCCCTTGGGAGAGCAGACGAAATTCAAACATCACACATCATTCACGAATTTAAAACAACAAAAATTCGTAGATTTCAATCGTTAAATCATTTTCTGCTAAATTTTAAGGTACTCGACCCCACCGCAGGGTTCAGAGAGCGGTGCTTGCCTATTCGGTCACGATTCTGCCATAAGGGGAGAGCCGGTATGTACGTTACGATCAGCACTTGAAGCCAATGTTTTCTTACCCACTCAGTGAAGCGTTGCCTAGGTTTAAGTTTAAAAGTTCCAAAAACACTCAGATTTACTCTTTTCAGTTATGTCCAAGATTTGAAAAATTGAAAAAGTTCACCTAAAAGTGAACATGTTGTTGACGCTCCGGCGGAGCAGGCGGCAGAGCGCTTGATGCTGATTCGCAGCACCTTCGTTTGTCTTTTTTTTTTTGTTTTATTTTAGGTTGGCGTTTGGTTTTGATTTTTATACGACGCTGAAACTAGCCCCCTCGGTACCACACCGCCACCTTACGCGAGGCTACGTGGTACCAGACATGAGAATTTCAGAAGTAGAAACACTGCGTGCCCTCGAGGCACATTATCCGCAGCACAAAATAGCTGGTACCAGGTGGTACCAGGCCATAAATGAGCCCTGGAGGACCTGCTCTTTGCGAATCCACCCCGGTACCAGTCGTTTGCAGCCTGGTACCAGGTGGTACCAGGCTATAAATGAGCCCTTGAGGACCTGCTCTTTGCGAATCCAACCCGGTACCAGTCATTTGCAGCCTGGTACCAGGTGGTACCAGGCCATAAATGAGCCCTTGAGGACCTGCTCTTTGCGAATCCACCCCGGTACCAGTCATTTGCAGCCTGGTACCAGGTGGTACCAGGCCATAAATGAGGGCCTGAGGACCTGCTCTTTGCGAATCCACCCCGGTACCAGTCATTTGCAGCCTGGTACCAGGTGGTACCAGGCCATAAATGAGGGCCTGAGGACCTGCTCTTTGCGAATCCACCCCGGTACCAGTCATTTGCAGCCTGGTACCAGGTGGTACCAGGCCATAAATGAGGGCCTGAGGACCTGCTCTTTGCGAATCCACCCCGGTACCAGTCATTTGCAGCCTGGTTCCAGGTGGTACCAGGCCAGGAATGAACTCTTGAGGACTTGCTGTGTTCGATTCCACCCCGGTACCAGTCAATTGAAGCCTGGTACCAGGTGGTACCAGGCCATAAATGAGCCCTTGAGGACCTGCTCTTTGCGAATCCACCCCGGTACCAGCCATTTTCAGACTGGTACCACCCGGTACCAGGCCATAAATGAACTTTCGAAGTCGCAGTTTCCGAATCTACTCCGGTACCAGCCATTTGCAGCCTGGTACCACCTGGTTCCAGGCCAGAAATGAACCACGCAGGACTTGCTGTGTACGAAGCTTCCCCGGTACCAGGTATTTCTAGCCTGGTTCCACCCGGTACCAGACCAGAAATGAAACCTTCAGGACTTGCTGTTTGCGAATCTACCCCGGCACCAGCCATTTCCAGCCTGGTACCACATAGTACCAGGCCACAAATGAACTCTTGATGACGCTCTGTGCGAACCTTTCCCGGTACCAGCCTTCTTACATCTTGGTTCCACCTGGTGCTAGGCCACAAATGAACTCTTTAGGACTAGCTTTGTGCGAATCTACCCCGGTACCAGGTATTTCCAGCCTGGCACCACCTTATTTGAGGAGTTTATTTAGGCCCTGGTTATCGGGCGAAATGGCTGGGATACCAGAAACGATTTGACTGCGTTTGTTATTCGATACCTGATTTTAATAGTTTTTATTGCTTTATTCGACCGGGTACCGGCTCATCGTGTTCCATGTCGCTGGTTTAAATTTTAGAGCTATTTTGTGCTGCGGATAATGTGCCTCGAGGGCACGCAGTGTTTCTACTTCTGAAATTCTCATGTCTGGTACCACGTAGCCTCGCGTAAGGTGGCGGTGTGGTACCGAGGGGGCTAGTTCAGCATCGTCCCAACCAAGACCAAGGCTAATGTTTGCGGTGTTTCAACTAATTTCTCATCCTTAGTGTGGTGTGGTTCGGTAACTTTGTCATAGCTCGTATTCTAAACTCGACTCGAAACTAGCTCGAAAGTCGATAACACTCGAAACTCGAAACACTCGAAAGTTCAAACCGTTTGTTTTGTTTTTCCGTTGACGGTTTAAAGGTTGAGAGCCGGTCTCGTAGGCCGCAGGTTACTGAGCATTGACAGGTCAAGATCGTTTAGAATTCTTGATTGTAAGAGAATGCTGATCTATGAGTGCGGGAAGATAATTTTAATAAAAACAATCCTGCACATCTTCATCAAATTGTAAGACTGCAATAACATACCGTCGTAACGCCGTACCTGCCGTGCATTGCGACCATTGCGACTCACATTACTCTCAGACTGAAGGCGATTTCTCCTGCGCCGCTCTGCCATGGATAGTAAGTTCAGTGCGGTTCTTTAGATTTCATTAGTTAATATGGATTACTTAAAAGCTAAACCCGTTAATTTATTCTTCCGGCTGCTATCCTGTGGATGCTACATTAAAGCCTATTGCAGCAATCAGATTGCCGTTGGCAAATTTCTCTACCCTTTTCTCTTTCCTTTTCAGATTTGCTGATCGACTTTGACAGCCCTAAGCTGAGAAAGGGAGATGCCTTTTTAATACCCCACTGTCTGAATGGCTCATCATTTGTTCCGAGCAATGTTATGTACCCTGTCACTGGAGATGAAAGTAATCCCTTCGATCTTGTAGTTGGTCAAGTTGCTGCTAAGACCGCTGCTGAGAATGATCCTTTTGAAATGGTACTAAATGATGCTATCAGTCACCAAGAGCAGGAGAACAAAGAAGTTGTAAAAGTTGGCAAGTCAGCTGTACCTTGTGATTCTCCTGAATCTTTAGATAGGAATTCTAGGAGATCTATATCATTGCCAGACTTACGACAGTGTAATGAGTCTGTCAGCCCTTGTAATTCTGCAAACCAAAACTCATTAAGTCCAAAGGATGCATTGAAAAGTGTACCCCAAACAAGTGTTACTGAGGATTACTATGTTTGTAGCAGTAATTACGAGAGTGCCGAGTGGAGTTGCTTAGACGACATTCCACCACCTGATGCATTATTGAATGCAACAATGGATATGACATGCTTCCTTGATGACACACTATCTATGAACAGCCCGCAATTGCCCTTAATGAAGCATAGTTTATCTGCTGATTTATTGAGAAAGAGGGTTCGTGGTGTGTCATCTGACATAGAAAGTCTCAGTATTAATGATAGTGATAAAGCCACTCACAAATCTGAAGATGAGCTGAAACTCCTAGCTCAGAAAAAAATAGAGAACATTATTAGTAAAGCGGAACTGGAAGTTAGAAGTGATATTCAGAATTCTATTCTGCATAAACGACTTTCAATCGACACCATGAGTAAGCCAAGTCAAGAAATATTGGCTCTGTGTACACCCAGGAAAACGAGAGATTCCCATTCAAAATCAGTTGAAGTGCCTGCTTTGTCTTTCCAAAAATGGTCGGAAAGTGAGCTGAGGAAACTTGATCTGATTCTACCTGACTCTGCTCCAAAAGTTAAAGGTGTGTTTAAATTTATGGTTATTATTTCATTTCTTTAACAAATAAGTTAAGCTAATTTTATTCTGCTATATAGCTTCTTCAACTGTCCATTTCCCCGAACTTTATAAAGAAGAAATTAAATTTTTCACTGACAAGGGCACTATTAGTGCAGAGGTAAATTTCTTTACCAAGCAAATGCATTAAAGTGGGCTCACCATTCTATTTATCAAATATTTATTCCCCACAGGGAATGCTCATGGCAGATTTAGCTGTCTTACCCCCACTTCATCAAGGATCTCCAAAGGAAAAATATGCTGACAACACTACCTCTTATTGTGACCAAGCAGGGCCATCTCATGTGGAAGTGTCTTCACCCACTTCTCCAGCTCTCCGTCCTCTCCCTCTGTGCGAGGATGCGGTTAGAAACTTGAGCTTGTGTTCAAAGTATTCCCCTGGTCCAAGCAGCTCATTGAACAAGAACAAGACTGGTAAGAGAATTCCATACTCTATCTAGATCTTCAGATTTTCTGACTACTACTTGGTTGTGAAGAACTTTTTAAATTTTTTAAATCTTTGATTACAGATGTACGAGATACAACTGCAGCGGCAGCTTCAAATCAAGTAAAGCTCGCTAAACAAGCAAAGTTAACTGTACGCAAACCTGTTTCATCCAAAACTCAGCCCAAAATGGCTCCTATGAAGGCCACAGCTCCCATTCAGAATATGACCAGGACAAAATGTGAGTGTTGCATTTGTTAAGGGTTTGATGGTACCTTCCTTTGAGATTCCTCACACTCTTCCATCTCTTCACAGTGTCTGTTGGGAATCCTCCAAAATCTGAGGCTGGAAATTCATCCACATCAGTAAATAATAAATCAGTATTCAAGGCAAGTATCTTAGTGTATATTGCTTTATCTTGTAACAAACAATTCACTAATTCTTGTACGTGTTACAATTTTTATTTTAGGAGACAATCACCAAACCAGTAGCAACTGAAAATACACGGTGAGCAAAGCTCTTTATTTCCTCTTTTCATGTCACATCTAGACGGAGATTGCTAATGTTACTGTAATACCATGAAAAGTAGATTTTCATTTGTAGCCTCTACTTTTAACTAGCCAAGATTAATTGCAGCTTTCTCTTCTCCTATTTCAGAGTAAGGCTGCCACAGTCACCCAGTCGTGCCCTAAGTGGATCCCTTCCAAATCTATCTACTCCAGGAAGCAAACTACCATCAAGATTGCCATCTCCCCGAAGAGCGTCGGGGGTCCTTCATGAGCCTGTCAATCTTAAGCGAAGACTTGATGCCATGAGAGACAAAAGTATGCCCCCAATTTCTTCCCCAAGACCACATCGTCAAAATTCTCCTTGCAAAAGTGGAACTCAGTCGAGGGTTCTTGCAGAGATCAACTCCTGCTCAGGTGCTCGAAAGTCACCTAAACGCAGAACCAGCCAAATGGTAGGAGTCTCTTTTGTATTTTATTTCTTGTGATTATTCTCCAGCCAACTATCCATATTTCACTGAACTATTTAACTTACAGGAAGTACCCAAGCGATCATCGCGTTCCATTTTGGGTGGGAAAGAGAACCTAATATGATCTAGCCACACCACAAGTCATTTGGAACAGTTTCACCTTCTGGACGTAGAGGCCGTGTCTAACATTATTTCTATTGTTGTTTTTGTTTCACAAGGGTTTTAGTGTACATATTCTGCTTTTACATTAAGTTTAATTTATACTTTCACTTTTTCTGTTATGATTATGATTAATAACGTGTATTATCATGTGAGACTGCATAATTTATTGACCCCTTTGCCAGCATGTTTGGAATGCCAAAACAAAAAAAAAATCTATTCCACAAAATTGCAGGACAACTTGCATGAGGTGAGAAGCTTGGTATGCTAAAAGTGCTCAGAAGTGGTGCTAAACCTATATTTTGCTTCGATTGGTATATGCAAGGGGAGTGGGAACAGCAACACCTTTGGGAGGTTCAGACTTCTTGAAAAATTGATCAGGGTCAGGAATCACCTAAAAACAAAAACCATCATTTAGGAAAATTGAAAAATAAAGATAAGAGTTTACAAGTAAAGGATAGTTACCTTGTCAGCAACGTGCTTGTGAACTAATCCATCACCCATCACATAATAAGTGGAAAAGCCATGAATCCACCTAAAAGAAGAGAATCTATTACTCATCTCTATAAACTTCAAATCCCAAAATCTGCTAAAATTGTGGGGGATGTCTTACGCTTCATTGGCTTTCAGCAATGACTTGAAAAAGTTTCTTGGTCTAACACGATATAATTTTCGAAGCTGGAAAGACGGGTGGAATGCGTTAGCTTCAACCATCACATTGGTGCAGTAGTTTAGGTCAACGACTTACTCTCAAAACAGATATCTTCCAGCGGACTTTGACTGTTCCATCTTCTGGGTGGGAAGTAATTTTTAAGACATCAAACTTGATGTACATAAATCTCAGATGGCCTATGATGTAAAGTAGTTTTGCCTGAATGTTGTACTGAGGTAGGCCACTAGAAAAGACAGCATATTAAAATCACGTAAAGTACCTCTACTTCTGATGAGATATGATATTGCAACCTACACAAATTTTTTGCCTCGAATATTGTCTTCAAACACTATATTAGGATGGTAAATCTTGAGATCCAATGGTTTTATAAAAAAACTGGGCAGCTGGAAGAAAACAGGCACAGAAGGGGTTTACAAATTGGTGTCCAAACTCATAATAAATTATTAATGACAAATAGATGAAACAAGAACAATTGCACAAACGTACATCATTGGCCAAAGTTCTGTGAATGTGAGTCAGTTGTTCTTCACTGGGGGGCTGAAAGGGATCCTTTGGATGGGAGTTGCTAACTGTGTTTTCTACTTTCAAAAGGCTGAAATCCTGCCCAGGTGGAACAGAATTTTTTACTCCAAAACCACTGAAGCAAGAAGTTGAATATTCATGCTCTCCATTTTCATTTAAGAATGAAGACTTTTTAAAATCATAGATATTTCTGAACTTGAAATCATCGGATGTTCCTCTATATGGGACCCCGAACATACTATCACTGCACCGATTACAGGCATTGGGATTTGGTTTAATAGTGTGGCTATCATTATTTTCAAAAATTAAATAAGATACATATCTAATGACATCAGAGTCACACTTCAATGACAGGGCCCCTCCACAGTTTTTTGAATTTCTTATTGAACAATCTGACACCAAGGATGAAGTGTCATTGTTGCCTTCCCACTGCAAAATAAAAATAGGAAGTACGACATTAAGTTGACAATGGTGAAATAGTCAAAGAAATCATACAATATGCACTTTGAATGATGCCAATCACATACACAACCCCCCACAGCAGAAGACACAAGGATACCATAACCCATAATAATTTGGGAAATCTACGATGACATCACATGACAACTACATTTAGTGGCTGCTGCTTTTTGTTGAACGTAATTTACGTACATTTGTATATAAGAATTGACAAAATAGCAATTTATTTGGGAGAAATATCCGTTGCGCTGACTAATGGAGGTTATGGCCGTGGTTCCGCGCTACTATCGCAAAACACTTTCAAAATGGATTAGTAGTTTTTACAATAAGATGAGTAAGATTATTACCTCTGACGCTAAAGGCGACGTGAAAGAACTTTTCGTCAAAGGTTCGTTACATACAGAAACACGAGACCTTCTGATGATGAGTGGAGCTGCGGAGGGTACCTTGTTTGATACGAATTTTAGGAACAAGGCCATCCCTGAACCCTGTTTAATCATGTTCTCACGTTCGTTCGAAGTTTTCGATCAGAAAGCTCACTATGTCTCCTCACTTCGATCTTCTTCACGCGAGAACTTAGCATTTGGATTAACTCGCCGTCCACTATCCCCTCACGTTCCTACTCGGTAATAATTGCTCTCATCTGTCCATTTGCAGACTTGATAGAAATCTACAGTTTGAAAAAAGAAAAGCACTCGACCATCAGAGTTTTACAAGAATGAACTGCCTTCTGTATTATACTTTTGGGGGATTTCATCAGAATCGCTTCGCTTAAACAAGCAGCAAAATAATTTTGGACTTTTTTTGTTGTTGTTTTATTTTTGTTTCCAGAGTAGTGACAGGCGCTCTCTCCCGGCGGCTAGTGGAATCACACTTCTATGGCCTAATGGCGGAAAGACACTCCAGTGATGGGTTAGATTTACGTTCTTTTGTACGTGGAAATCGAAATTAATTGATAGGTCCTGTTTAACAGCAACCTGTTTGTGCACTGAGGTAATTCCAGTTGATGTGATATTGAATCAATGTTACTCACGCTGCTGACGTCTCTCTAATTGGGTTTGGTGAAGTGTGTTTTGAAGGCCTAAATCGACCAACAGGATGCATTTTGTTCTGCCAAATTACGTGATTTCCTTCATATGCCTTATTCCTCAGGTTTCTTCAAGTTTTCAGCATAGAGACGAACGTCGATTACTCATTTACTTTGAGGAAATTGTTTTTTTTACCACTGTTCCACAATTTCCTTATATAAATTACATTTGTTTTGGAAGTGAAACTTCCTTTACCTTCTGCTAGATTTTTCAGTAATTCATTCATAAATGACATCGGAAGTTAATTAAACTTTGACAACCGCACCTTGTGAACCTGCTATTGCTCCTCTATGTATGTTTAGATTCAAAACTGTTTAAAAAAAATACGAGGTTTTCCATGTGCATCGTTCTAACCAACCTGAGGGGGTGTGCACCAGTTGATTCTATTATTTCTTTGTGCCTTCAATTATTCCGATTTTTTCTTGAGGTGTTACTACATATATATATATATATATATATATATATATATATATTGATATATTGATATATCAATATATCTACTTCATTAATCACTGTATATGTGTTCATGCTATCACAGTTGCTTACCTTTTAATGACTTTCCTTGTTCTTCAGTCACTCTCCCCATATTCACTCTCAGCACAGCTCCTTCACTGCGATTGTTGTTACAACAAAGATTATTTTGAATTGAAAACCTCTAAATTCCCCGTTATCTTTTCTAGCTACTATGGATGATAACACCCCAGAATCTTCCCTTCAATGGGATATGCTTGACTTGGCAGACCATCTACGCCAAGAACGCCTGTTTGTTTCTGCAGAGCAGCAACATTTACAAGAGCTGAATGCAAAGGTACTTTTTACTAAATATTTAAAAATATTGGTCCAAAATTTTATTTGAGTGTGTTAATTTTTAATATCTCATGCATCCTCAGGTAGTATCAGTTTCATCAAGCTTGGCACGTATGGCTTGGGTCATGGTGCAGCAAAGGACAAACCTCAAGCGCCTGATTCTTGCAAAACCTGACTGTCCACCATCAATATGTTGCCAGCGGGCTGTTGCACTACAGGAAACTCAATTTATTGATGGCCATAAGGAACTGCCCTTTCAGGTACAATATTTGAAAAATATGGGGGAGATTGTATTTTGCCTTTCCCATGCAGTTGGAACATTTTCCACAGAATGCATTCATTTGTTCATTGTTTAATTCACTGATTGGCCTTTTGTAATGCAGGATTGTGTGCTTTTTGGGGAATTCATGCAAACATTGCGCACATCACCTCACTTACTGGCAGCTTGTCTAGCTGCTGGGGACAGGCTTATGCCAGATGAAATGCCAGCGATCATCAACACATTGTATGGCGGTTTATTTGGGTCGTGTTTGTTACCTGAAGACAAGCTCCTTGTTTTACGCTTGTTGCGGCACTTGACACAAATACAATTGGTGCCTTCTGAAAACCCACGAAGGTAATTTTCTCATCCCTTTCTTTACTTTGTATCCTTGGTTGAACTTTTAACCTGTAACCTCTCTTTGCTTTATTCATAGAATGCTTAGACATGGTTCCTGTGCGCTTGCTCGTTTATATGCTGTGTTCCATGAGGGATTATTTTCTGCAAAAATCTTCCTGACAGCTGCATTGCATGACCCAATCATGCAATTACTTATGGAAGATGAGTGGTTTTTAGATATTGACCCAGATAAGGCTGTAGTAAGGTCTGTTTGGAAATGTACGCAATTTTGATCTTTTCATGCCGCTGTTCTTGTCTTCATTTAAACTTTCATCTCAGGTATTCTCCCGATGACCGTATGAAAAAGTTTGGGAAAGAAGGAACTCCAGAATATTCTCTTCGCCTTCAGCGATACCGCAGCTTGACTGTATCCAATCTAGTTGGTCTGGTGCAACGATTTGTAGTGAGCTTACAAGAAAATATGCATTGCTTTCCAACGTCCATTCGATGGCTTGTTCGGCAAATATCTAGTATGCTTACCAAATCTGGAAATCAAGAACCTAAAGATGTATGTACTCGTCTGTGCCATCACAAATTATAAGTTGAATTGTGTTTGTATTTATATACTCTTATGCCTCTTTTTTTTTTTTTAACACTTTTAGGTTTTTGACATATGTGTGGATCTGATTTTCTCCTTCCTTATATGTCCTGCTATTGTTGATCCTGAGCAACATGGTATAACAGATGCCCCTGTCAGCTATGTTGCACGATTCAATCTCATCCAAGTAGCTCAAATTCTTCAAGTCTTAGCCTCACGAAAATATCAAGATGTAGACCCCAAGGTGCAGGACCTGTATTCCCAGTTTGATAAGGATATTGTGTCCTCCCTGGTTGATGGACTGTTGGAGGATAATGCCAATGGTCTCCTTGAGGAACCTGTGATATCAGAAAGCAGCAAATTGCAGGGTTTATCACGCTCAGCAGCTCTCCTGACTGAAGCTGAACTTTATGGCCTGGTAAGGATTAATGTACTTTGGTCAGCTCAAAGCTATGAGTAGAGTGCGTATAGACATTGTTCTTGTTTCATTACACACAATTTTTGTTATTTTCTAGGTAAACTTTCTTCAAACGGTACAAGCTAGCACTGGTCCTGACAATACTGCTGCAGGAGCTGGTTCTGCTGGCTTGTTTGATGAAGCTGGGGTTGATCGTAAATTGTTGGCTGCTTTGCTTGCCCAGCTCCCTCCCACAGCTATTGCAACTGCAGCGACTTTTCAGCAACCTACTAGTAATGGTAGTGCCAGTGCTCTGTCACCATCCGGTCCTTCAACATCAACATCTGCTGGTGGTTCTAAATCAAACAATTTGTCTCCACAACACGTTGCTAATGGGAGCAGCTCCTCACCAGATACCCCGAATAGAAAATCGAGCATTATTGGAAAAGGTATTGAGATCCTTCTCCGTTTACATCATGTATATTTAAGTTTTAGTATTGTAAAAAGTACATATGTTCACAGGGGTTGCTGTTGCTATGAGTAAAACAACCAAGGCAATTCGCAGTGTAGCTGGTGCAGGCGATGGCATTGATGAAAACGGAAGTGAGACAGTAGACGATTCTGTAGATGTGCCAAAATATAGTGTGTTGGTTATTCCTTTCTCACCAGACATGCAGCAGTATGTTGGATTGCTGCCTGAGCAGAAAGTATGTTATAAATGTTCCCATATGATTTCATGTCTCCATGCTTGTTGTTCTTTTTACTGTATTTTCCCACATTTGTACTCAGGTACTCAATATTGATAATGAGGCACAAACAATTCTTGATGTTGCTAGTGGATCTAGTAGTCAACAAGTAGTGGCAAGCTCATCTGTTGTCAGACCTCCTGTCGTTCCCCCTGAACGTTCTGAAAGCTTGGAGAAGCGCACAAGATTTTCTCTGTCTCATGATGAAGGCTCTATTGGTACAGTTAATGTTAAATGTTAAAATCTTGTTATTTATTTGCTCTTCCTTTTCTTATATCTCTAATCTAGCTGTGAATTTTCTAGGGAATACCAGTGACAATCTAGAGGCTGTATCTGAAGCAGCATCAAATCATAGTGTCGCTTCTTCTCTTGAGTTGGAAAATGAAGATCAAGATCAAAATGACAACTTGTCTGATATGGTTTCAGCTAATGTATCAGGGCGAGGAACGCCCAATATATCCGGTACACTATTTTTCATTTTTATAACCTCATGGTTCATTTTTTGGCCTTGTGGACATTGGACATCAGTACCATGTGTAATTCTGGTTTTCCTTGTAGGCCGGGACACACCCTCTTCACAAATCACTGAGGGGGATGAAGGAGCAAGAAATGTTGCAATCGAGCCCCGCCAAAATTTTGATCTTCCACCACCACCACCTCCAACTAAACAGAGCCGTTCTGATATTGATGATAAATTTGGAAAGTTCGAAATCAAGAAACTTCTTGAAGGAGATGAGACCATATCACTAGTTAGTGATACATGGAGCACAGATGTGCTTGCTAGTGACAGTGAACTTATTGAGCAAAGTGAAAGAGAACGCGAACGGGAAAGAGAACGCAGCTATGCCCAACAGCCACCTCTTCTTCCGCTTCCTCTACAGCCAGCCCTGGTCCCTCTTCCTGGAATTTTACCAGGTCCTCCTGGATCTGCTCAGCAGGTACCTTCACAACTCTTATTACGTAATCAATAATCAATTAATTTATCTGTGATTAATTATCCATGCTCCCCACAGAACTTAATTGATATGTCCGAGACTGCTTCAGAAGCCTGGAGCACAGATGTTCTTGCATCCGATTCTGAAAGGATGCTAGAACTAGATACAGATGATACCAGCAGTGTTGCTAGGTAGATTATGGTTTTATGCACCTATTTCTTTTCATTACTTCATCACTTAATCAAATTTTTAGTATTAGAGGCTCCCGCAATTAACTTAGTTGATAGGTTTGAAATTGCTGGTTATCTGTTTTCACACTTTAGATCTGATGATACTGCAAGATCGGAGGTAGAAAGTCGAGGGGATCCCGAAGGAGGAGATGATACACCTCCATGTATGATCAGTATTGTCTTCATTTTACTCAAGAAGGCGTATTCTTTCGGAACACAACAGTTTTGGTCATTTCTTATTTTCAGTGAGTGCTGCTGGTGGTGCCGTTTTTCGCCCAATTCGTGATGAGGGGCGTCCTGGAAGTGTCTCCAGCTTAGCTAGTTCCGCTGGTGGTATTGTTCCCCCATCGCCAACAAGAAGTGACTCAGTTGCGCATCCCACATGGAATGTCACTGGCCGGGGTGGAGGACGGGCTGATTACCGGCGGCGGACTCTTGAATATATCGACAACAATGCGCGAGCTCAGGCAGCTGCAATCAGTCGACCAAGTGTGTTCCTTCATTGCGGATTCCAAATGCTTCTCTCTAAGCACTTCTTCTAACTGACTGCTCTTCTGTGTCTTTTGAATAGCTCCTCTTCCCATCACTCATGAAGAGACTCGTATTCCGCCCATGGGTCCAATTGGTCGCAGCCAGAGTGTGCCTGTCTCACCACCATTGTCAGCTGTCAGTGATCCTGCCGCTGCCGCTGTCCCCTTGCTTCATCCCGTACCATCTTCCACACCGCTAACACCTCTGTCTGTTTCCACTTCATCACTGATTCCTGCCCCAGTCAACAATCCCATTCCTTCTACATCTAACCCTCCTTTGCTATCTGGACCTGCTGAGGTAAACTATACCTAAAATCCCTTTGAGACGGGATGATCTAAAAGCATTCTTTGTAACTTACAAGAGGTGATTTGCTTTCAGGCTCTTGTGGATGTAGACCGGGCAGATGAGGTAGTCTCCCAGGTCGCCAGTCATGCCAGCACTGCCAGTTTAGCGTCATCCAGTAGTAGTGGAGGAGGAGCGAGTGGTGGAGCTAGCGGAAGTGGTGGAAGCAGCAGTGCAGATCTTAAACCTCCACAGCCTCCGCCTGCGTTGACTACTACGCCAACTCCTGACTTGCCTGCTCCTGCTCCCTTGTTGGCGAATGGAAGTGTAGTAGGAGCTGGTGCTTTTCAGAGGTCAAGTGTTGCTACGGGAGCCATTCCAAAGAGTATTAGTTTTGATAAGACAGCTGAAAGGGGTGATAAGGTATGGACTTCCTTACTCTATTAAGCATTTCAGAACTGCATTCAGGCTTCTTTATCCTTTTGATTCCTATTTCC
Source organism: Megalurothrips usitatus (assembly GCA_026979955.1). Taxonomy (NCBI): domain Eukaryota; kingdom Metazoa; phylum Arthropoda; class Insecta; order Thysanoptera; family Thripidae; genus Megalurothrips; species Megalurothrips usitatus. Next base: position 3,427,607 of record CM049605.1, read on the forward strand.
AGGAACTATTGGATGATGATCAAAAACACAAACGAGGCTTCTTCAAAAATCTGAAACTGACTTTCAAGAATCGTCGGGGAAAGAATCTGAATCGTTCTGGTGATGATATGGGTCGTTATGATGGTCTAGATGGTGACGGGCCGCATTTGCGCCTGAGACGTGGGCCTTCTGAAGAGTCCAAAGGACCCTATTCTGAATCCTCCGAGGACATTTTGGCCAAATACCGTCGCAAGCCCAGTACTGGTGCAGATTCAGCGGCTTCCGAGTCATCAGGGAGGGTGCCTGCTTCTGCTGCTAGTCTCAGTGAACGTGAAGGGGACCAGGGTGGAGAAGATGAAAGACTTTTTATAGATCCTAACAATATTGAGATTTCTTATGCCTTCAAGGATGCAAAGAGAAAACTTCGAATGGTTCTCAGCAATGCAGATCTCCAGCATGTACCATGGCGCTCACAGTGTCCAAACAAAGTTGTAAGATTTCATCTGGTTTATTCTATGTGTCACTTCTCAAATGGATTTTCTGCAATCATTGTTGAAAACTTAATTTCAGGATGATCCATGGCTGAGGAAGGATAATGAATTGATTGCATTTTTAAGAATGCAGCTTGCAGAAGCCATCAATTTACAAGATCGTGCTCTTGCTGCTCATTTGCATGAAACCATACGATGCATCAAATTATTTAATAATGAGGGGTATGCTTTCATACTGGGAACAGTTTTCAGCTTTAATGTTTATTTGCTCCTTCTATTCTATTATTAAAATTTTCAGGTGTCGCAAGCTTTTTCATTCTTTGAAGGAAGATTACAGAAAGAGAACTCCCTACACTGCTTATCTTGTGAGGTGTAGGCAAGGACTTCTATCCACTCTTGCTCACTTGGAAAGGTATTTTATTACTTTTTCCTTTTGCTGTTGTGGTTTGTTGTTGTGTCTGATGTTTGCCACATGCTCTTTTTCCACAGAATGATTGAACGCATCAAATGTGAAAGAGCGGTTTGTTCTCGATGTGTTGTTTCAGTTTGTGTAAGAATGTTTTTGGAAAGAAGACAGGCACAAGTTGATGACTTTGCTGTAGAATTCCAGCAACTCACGCTAGCTGATGAAAAAACAGATCTGTTAGAAAACTTTTTGCAAACTCTTGCCACAGACATGGAGAGAGATCCATTTTGGTTGGGTGTGTATTGCTGGTAGCAGTGTGCTACGGTGTCACTACAACTCATTGCATGAAAATTGATTGGGCTTTTCTATGTCTTCAGGTGTGAGTCAAGAGCAATTGCAACAAGCTCGAAGTGCAATCGAGCAAATCATTATCAGCAAAGTATACCTGTATGCTTTATACCCTAATGGTGAGGGTGACATGTCAAGGGATCAGTAAGTATCTTGCAGCTATTATATGAGTGCACGCTGCATATGATCGTATAACACGCTTTTCAATCTACTTAGGGTTCTCCATGAACATATGAAGAAGTTAGCTGCAATAATAACACCAAATCACAAAGATATTGCTATAGCAAAGGTAACTTTGATTGATCTTATTATGTCTTCTACTTTTATCCCTGATTTGAAGCTAATTGGAAAATAACTGTTATTCTGTGTCCAGATGTTCCACTATGAATGTCCATGGCCATCTGCTCAGGCAGAAATTGCTACAATTTCTGCTTACAAGACGCCACAAGAAAAATTACAGTGTGTGTTTCGCTGTGCCACAACAATAATGAATCTCTTAAAGATGATTCAGGAAAGAAATGTTCCTGCCGCTGATGACCTTGTTCCGGTCCTGGTGTTTGTTCTCATCAAGGTAAGCAACTTAAAAAATGTTCTTGCTGAACATTTAAAAAAAGATTGTTTCGGCACTTTGTTAATTTTAACTTACTTTTCAGTCGAATCCACCATCACTTCTTTCTACTGTTCAATACGTCAACACATTCTATGGAAATCGTTTGAAAGGAGAAGAGCAGTACTGGTGGACTCTCTTCTGTTCAGCAATTGAGTACATCAAGACGCTAGATTACAGAGATTAAAGATTTGTTACAGTTACAGGTTTGTGAATTTACTTTATTGTACTATGATGAACATCAATATGATTTTAGTCGAACCCAGGTTTCATTCTCTGGTGTAACAGAAAGAGGCTTGTATAATTTTCAATGTCCTGTTACTCTTTGTCTACGGGTCTCTTTCTTTGGCCTGTTATTGTTGGTTCTACATTTTACATTTTTCTGTGAAATTATTTGTTGACATTTTGTTCTCAAATGACTGAAATAATCAAAATGATATTAAGTATTTAAAGAATACAGCTTGGAATGGAATAGTTTTATACCAGATGATTTAATGCCTTATCATAACATAGTGTAGAAAACTGATATCACAACTGTATTAAACTATTTTTGTATGGCCACGGCATTCATTTAGTTAAAAATCTTTAAAGTTAGTTAATTGATTGTCTCTTGAAGTGGATGATGCAAACATTCCCTGACTGTGATGGCCAATCTTCAGTGTGGTGCTAAAAATCTTATTGAATGAAGAAAACCATGATTATACATCTATAATTAACTTTTCTGCGTGGAATGAGATCCCGTGGCATTTAGTTCCTTGTGTACAGCAATATAAATGACAATTTAACAACAGGTATTTTTGTGCTTGTCATTCTCTTTTCTCTAATTGTAGGGGATATGTTAATTTATACTATATACTACCATAATAGTTTCATCAAGCTTTAAAATGGTTACTCCATTGGTATTGTCTTGTATTCGAAACAAGTTCATGTAACCTGAGTTTTTACATGGCATGTTATTGTTTGTTACTGTATTTACATTTTGTTGCATTTTTGCATTGTAGTTGATATTAATATTGTGTTCACTGCTTTTTGTTTCTATCTGTGGAAGATCTATTGTTTTTGATTACCAAACTTATTTGACCTTTATTTCCGTTCAATGCGATGTTTAGGTGATGTAGTCTTACATTGGAATTATCATTGTTATATTTCAAAGGGTTGTGCCAACTCAGACACAACTCTGGTAAACCCCAAAAGTTTGAGTTATTTAATATCTGGAGAAACCTGTCACATTCAAGGTATGATTCATTACCGTAGAGATCTTGACATTATTTTTCCTTCTCTGTTCTACTGACAAGTTTGTTTATAAGCTCTAGTGAATTTGATCTTATCCAAGATTGTTGTACTACTTCCTCATTTAATCATGATTTAAAACTGAGTAAAACTCCTCACCCCCTCTTGTGTGCAGCCACTGCTGGTCAGTTGCATGATAATAAATGTCTCCTAGCCAAACTGAACGGTGTCCATGTCTTTACTTACGGCTACCAATTGCCCCGGAATGTGTGTCAGTATTTCTTTGTGTGCTGTCAATGATACGACAGAACGGTCCAAACACATAGGCCAGAAGTTCTGAAACTGTTTCCTGTCTATATCTCGCTTCCTCCGGAAAGGTTCAGTTTTGACCAGGAGAGTTAAAGCACACTTCACCCCATTTTAGCGAGAGCCCCTATTGAGTGGCCTGAGTCGGTTCAGGCATTGCAGCAGGGGAAATAAATTGGTACACAATTGATCCACATTGTTCCATGTTTTATACTTTGAAATTCCACAGCTGTGGAGCAAGCGAGGTTCTGCTTCATAGCCAAGGTACAGAAATGTTGCAGCTTTCAAAGTCTGTGCACATCAAAGCATGACCCATTGTTCTGTGATGTAGACCACAACTTCACAGATAATTAGCAAACAATACTGATGCGATTGTAGAGAGAATCCTGAATGCATGCAAAAACTGCAAAAAATTTCATCACGCATTTATATTTTTATCACATTCAGAGTCTATGATAAGTAAAATTCTCACACATACTGAAGTACAGAATAAAAGGAACCAGCACAAACACATCTTATCAAAAACAGTAGCAAACATTTACATAAAAGGCACAAACATGGAATGCAGTCCGAGCACACCAAATGTAAGGTGTATAGACTCCATCCCAGTCATAAAGAGATGAAGGAAACCTTAAATGTACAAAAACGCATTTTCCTAGACATTCGTACGTTTTGAAAAGAAAAGTTCTTTACAACGCTGATTTGTTGTGTAAATGACATTAGGAAGACTATATAAGAATAATAAAATACTCCTGTATAATTGAGAGCAACTATCACAGCCACAGCTTAGTTTAAAGAAGCTTAAGTTCCATAAATAAGTACAAAAATGTACCCCACAAAAAAAAAAAAATAGAATAAAAATGTGTGATGAAATATTCCAGATGGAACACGAAAAGGGTAAATGTAATCCGTCTCATACCGCATGACAGACTTCCCTCATCATAAGTTGAAAATCCCTTCAATACAGACTGCATGCTGAAGACAACGGTCTCCTCTACAAGGTATTTAAACCCATGTTCTAATTGTAGAGACAGTTTGGTTTAGCTTATCACAATAAAATTAATCTAACAAATTGGTCAAACATTGTACATATTAATGGCACAATAATGGCAAAATTAGTAGCCCGATCAAAGCTGATGTACTGTTTTATAGAGACCTAAGATTTGTCAAGTTATTAAAACAATAGAAAAACAGAATTTTGATAAAAATAAAATCCCTTACAGTAACTCACAACTACTACCACCATTGATTTTTTTTTTAAATATAAAGAAACAGTAGTAGGTAAACAACAGTACATTCAAATAAAAGTAAGCACATATGGAACTTACAGTAAAGTTCTAGTAAAGTTCTTGCAAAATATCTTGCAAACCTAATTACTGCAACCTTTTCACGGATTTTGCTCGTTTTGGCAAGAATATGGAATCTAAATCCATTTCTGTCTCTGATAAAGACAATGAACAACCAATTCTATGCGTATGTGCTGAATCAGAATCACCATCCTGTTAAACAAAATTCTTATTATTTCCTGCTCCTGTTTTAACAGGTATGCATACTATGAATGATAAGTGAGCCAACTTACATCAAGAATTCCTGCTGAGGGTTCGGATGCATATCCAACTTCATGCGCATCTTCCTCATCCGCTTCATATTCACTTTCTGATGAATCTATAGGTCACATTACCAAAGTCAATTTATCAAAAACACATGACTTAATTTAACACGGGTAAACTTACAAACTTTGCACTGAACTTACCACTGTCAAGGAACTGGTTTCGAGGAACTTTGCATACAAGCTGAGCGAGATCAGTAAAAGTATAACCAGAGGAAGACATTGAGTGCTGGGCAGGATGGAAACACTTGTCTGGACTTTGAGAAGGAGTAGGATGAGCTGTCTGGAAGAGAGGTAGCTGGCCCGCTTTCAACAGCCCAGTAAAATATGTCTTTCCATGATTGTATCCGACATCCTACAAACAGAATCACACCAAGTTAATAACACATGATTCCGCATGAAACATGTACTTATTAATATTCTTTCATTCATCCCAGAATTACCTTAATTTCATCGAAGCTTCCGAACTGAAGTGTCTTGTATTTGTCGATAGGGGGTCTTATATATTCACAATAGTCACTATTTTTTACTTCCTGCAACAATGTGTCCATAAAAGCTATATCTGGGTCAAATATTAAGAGAAAGAAATGTCATGACTACCAACCTCAAGTTGTCGTACACATGACACATAAGCTAGTCTGGACTGAATGTCCGGCATGCTAGGAACTTTGACTTGACTAGTAAAAGGATTCCAACGTTTCCAAAGCAGCCACCATCCAGACAATGAGTCTCCATAATTTGTAAGATCCATTTCATCTTGTGATCCAACATCAATTGCTAAAATATGCTTGGCTCCCATACTTCTCATAACATCAGCTGTAAACATATGTAAATGTAAGAGTAACATACAACAGATTCAAGTTCTTTAGCAGCCAAACGGCAACACATTGGGCAACATTTTGGGTTCAAGAACACAAGCACTGACCAAAGCATTGAGTCTTTAAAGTCCCACCAAATACCACAAAATAAGCAGCACAATATAACACTGCTCTCTTTACTTGAATAAACTCTAACAATGCCATCACCATATGACATGAATTGTGTACCTAAAAGTACAAGGTCTGGTACAACAGAATAGTTCAACAAACGAATCAGGATACCATTTCCTCCACTGCATACAAATTACCTGGCAAATTGTTGACATAGCAGCCATCAGAAAGAAGGTGACCATCGACAGGATCACAAAGGGGGGGCAGAATCCCAACAATAGACATGCTTGCACGAACATACCGCCACGCTTCCCCTGAAATTGCACTAAGCTGTGACTGTGCTGTCAGTTCATTACTCAGCACTCACAACTCGGCTCGGGGAACGGGATCTCGTTGAAATGTTTATATGCAGTCTCAGTTCATATCGAGCTCTAACAGTAAGTACGGTTTCAAATGGATGGATGGGCATGGTTGCCAAACTAAGTCTTTCCTCTAGCCAGGCATGACTCTCCATGCTTGTTTTGTAAACTTGGGAGGGGGACAATAATTAGCTCATTTGCTAAATTTAAGAAATTGTACAAGTATGTCTATATAATTGTCTGTCTGTCTGCTCACTTCTAACCCATCATGAGCATTTAAATACCCAATACCTAGCAACTGGTGGTAAAAATAATAATTGTGAACACAATGAAAATAGATTGAGGTGAAGAAATGGAATCCACTGCCACATAAAGCTAAGCTATGCACATTTCCTTTTCACCCAGTCACCGACCACAACCACTGACATACAAGCCCCCACCACAAAGAAAAAAAAAGAGCAGACATGCAAATAAGTCTGAGAATCACTCTAGGCATTTGATTTTACCTGGCAAATTGTTGACATAACCTCCATCCAAGAGCAGATGACCATCCACAGGATCACACATGGGAGGCATGTATCCTGAGAGAGACATGGAACTGCGACAGTAGCGCCAAAGTGAGCCTGCACACATTTCAAATCAAAACATCCTAGGCTGAGGAGCATTTTTCAGCTTTCTACTATATACAGAAAAAGAGGAAATTAAGCATGGCTGCGAATTACTTAAGACATAAAATTAAAGCTATATGGTTAGAGCAATTGTGTAAGATTCTCCTGGGCTTTACTTCTTTGTGTTTATATAGTTCAAAAGCATTTGCTCAAACCTTTCATGAGAGGGCAAATGAAGATAACACTATTGGTACAATAAAAGGAAGAAGATAAAAAACTTTACACTTTCAGAAAATGAAACAGCTCCAAAGCAACAGATGGAAAGGTCAGTTGAAAAACCAAGTGGCCCCAAAGGTCGCTAAACAACAGTCAATTAATGAGCGAGGGTGCGCAGAGAGTGACTTAGTATTTAAGCAAATCCTGTGCTCAATGGTTGCATCAAAATTTGGAAAAGGGAACTTGGTGCAAAAATTCAGAAAACTTTGGCAAGACTACACATGCTCCCGATAAAATTTGAAGTGGCAAACCACCCCATGCAAGAAAATACTGTTAAACTATAGCACACACAAAAGTTTTAGCTACCAAAAAAATGACATCTACGAATTCCAAATGCTATTTGTATTAAGAAATACTTTTAACTACATTCTTGGGACAAAAAAAGTATTTTACGCAAGCCACAAAGCCAAATTAAAAAAAAAATAAACAAGATTATATTTTAGCAGGTTACTTTCAACTGTTGGTCTCTAAATTTTTTTAACAATTGATGTTGATGACCCCATCAATCCACAATCAGGCATTAGTACAACAAGTAACAGAGCCAATAATAAGGCAGTGAAAAGTATTTCACTCTTTCCTTCTCCTCTAGACATAGTAATGCAACAAGCAGGGATCAAAGCCCAGAGCTCTAGGAGCACAAAGACAAGACACAAAGCATTGGAATGTTGCCCGTCATCGCCAGTGGCAATATTGTTTACAAAAATACTATTCAAGGTATTCAATTTTTTAAGAAACCCATTCTTTATGGCATTATTTCTTGACAAGATATTTCAAAAATGTCAAATACTTTATGCTACTTTTGAGGATTCTCCCATACCCAAACCATACACCTGTCCTGAGTCATCTGTGACAAAAGTTTTCCATTTGCTCATAAATTATCTAGGGTAAAAGTCGAGAGACAGACAAGACAGACTGCTGGGCAGAGCAGTACATGAGGAATACTTTAGCACTAAAACAGAATGGTGAGACAATGGAATAAGGGAATGTGTCCGAGTGTGAGGCTGAAACAAGATGCTTAAGACAAAAAAAATTAGCGCCTTTCCAAAACAACGGGTGGCAAATTACTACATACTTTCATAGAGACACATACAGCTGAAAGATTAGGTTAACTTGCAACTCTAATCAGCATAAATGTGTTTTAAAAGTCTCCTTCTCAACTGTTTAGTGAAAATTACCTTTCAGAGGACAAAATTGGTTTTGATCCAGATATTTACAGAACACTAAATTATTTAAAAACCTGAACTTCATATTAAAGAAATTGGGTGTAGAGAGATAAAAGAAAAATAAGGCAAGCAGTACCTCTACAATAATTTTTCAAAACAGGTCAGATTTTTTCCAAACAAAGATATTTTAACACACTTAGAAACAATATTACTGAGGGTTGAGCCTGTTCACAATAAAACTAACACAAAGCTGTGAAGAGAACGCTTACCATGAGTGTGAATACGGGGTACGCTTGATGTGATGTCAGTGGTCACAGTGAAATAGGGCAACCACAAATCCTCTATATAAGTATCACCCAGAGTTTTCTGAATGGTCTGATTAAAGTCTTTGCCAGAAAAAATAGAAGTCATTGGGTACGTGAGATCTAGCAGCTGTCTCCACCATTGAGTCATAAGCTTAAATAAAAATTGTCATTATAAGAAAATGCTCAAGATACCATACAAATATGACAGACAATCAATAAAACATGAAATATGTAAACTTACTCTTGAGAATTCTCGAGCTCTCTGGGTCATTGTAGTTAGATTCTTTTCCTTGCACCACAAAGCACCCATAAGAGCACCAATACTGACTCCACCAACCATATCAATAGGAATGCCAGCCTCCTGTAAGTCACACAAGGAGATCAAGTTTTGCTCACAGACACAGCACACATGGAAGAAGGATATACCAGCTAAACAAACCTGAATAGACTTGATCATGCCAACATGAGCAGCTCCACGTGCTCCACCTCCACCCAAAACAAGTCCAACAGAAGTGCCAGTGAGAGACCTCGCCAAGCGTGAAAAGTCAGAGTGAATATTGGGATCCGATGTAAGCACTTTGCCGTAGAGCTCATTCTAAATTGGAAGAAAAAAAGAACACACTCAACCTTCTGTATGAAGAGGATAAGACAAGCAAATGTAGCAATCATCAGATCTGATTGAACTCACAATCCTAAACTGGGATCTCTTTGCAAACATACGTTTAGGGCATTGCATATGGTGGTGTCCTGATACCCATGAACGCATGTTAAGCCAAGTAACAGTATTGTTAGGAGGCTGACCACCTTCTTTGTGCAACAAAACCAGTTCTTTCTGAGTTCGAATGGCTAGCTTATCAACTTCCTTCTCAATCTTGCCAATAGTTGGCGTTTTATCTCCAAGGCCGACAATAAGAACACAATCGGCTTGACGTACACACCTCTGCGTCCAAGCACTAAATGTAACATCACACTGGTACAGAGATATACGGTGCTGATCTTCTTGCTGTGCCAGCCACGATGTCAGGCGATACTCATTATTTGGATCCATTATACTAGCACCCAGGTTTTTCCTAACCACTTCTGATGTTAATCGTAATGTTGGTCCAATTGCATTCAAGGAATGATACAGTTCATAGGTGAATGCAGTTAATGGAACATCATCTGACACAGCAACTATGGCCACAGTTGAAAAATTGACTTGGGCTGGGCGTGTGTCAACAGTGCGCCCAATGCTTGGCTTCTGCCATGAGCCCAAAATACGATGCCCAAGTAGGTTAATAAGTCTAGTGACTACTATAGGAAAGCGTAACTTAATCACATTGAATAGGCCCTCTGGTAGCTTTGCTAGTTCAGAATCTCGCACAGCCATAACTGTTGTACTACGAGGTGTCTGGGTCACCATCTCAACAATCCCAACTAGATCTCCTTTACCGTACTCCGCTACCAATTCTTTCTTGCCATTGGAATGAGTTATTACAGAACGAAGGCGCCCACTCAAGACAATAAATGTACTATCAGACTCATCCCCTTGCCTGAAACAATGTTAGGGTAAAATAAGCACAGGCAAAGTCAAGTAAATGCAAAGCAAAACAAAAACAACAAAGCTATAAAAATGCACACCTGTAAACAGCTCGGCCACTTTCCATAAACACCCAATCTAGAGCAAAATCCACCTGTCTCACAAACGGTGACAATCTCTTCACAACAGTGTTGGCAATGTGCAGGACGACTCTTGGCCGCTCACGCATTAATCTGCAAACAATGTGGTTAATTGCATGACAAGAGAATCAAAAATGAAAATAAGAAGAGCACATAACAAAACTGACCCATAAAATGTTGTCTTCGAAAGGAGAGCAATGCATGCATAATGCTTGGCTCGTATGGTAAAAAAGCTGGGTTCCCCTGTTAATACAGCCAGTCCTCCTACCATTTCACCAGGTTGTGCTGTGAACATGTGCACTTCCTCCTGCATATCAGCCAGTTTTTGAGACACAACCAAGGTCCCAGATAGAAGGTAAACTAACGCAACATCCTACAAAAGTGAATGAGTAAGACAAGTTAGTAAATAAATCAATGACTGTAACAATAATAGGGACTGTACTGAAGCAACAGATATAGACTAATACAAACCTTGTGTGACTCTTCCTTCATTAAGTACGTCCCTGCTGGTACTTCTCGTATCTCCACTTTTCCATCCTTTAGAAGAGAGTCATCCTCTAAACCCAATTCTCTTACGAAGGCTTCAGTGGCCATTTGCACCTGCTCAGCATGCTGTTTCTGGGAGAGTGAGGGTGCTGCTGCACGTCTACGGGAACTATGTGATGTATGAGTTTCAGAAGTTCCCTAAACAACACAAGATAAGTAATGTTACAAGTAATAAAATAATTACAATAATATTTTGAAGTATCACACTTGAAACTTACTAGACTAGTGCCTGTTGACTGATAAGAGGAAGGTGTGGAATCACCATCTGCCAAGGTGTCTGAGGCTACACTACTTGATTCTTGTCCATTTCTAGTTCTTCGTTGCGATGACATAATATTGATAGGTTGAGAGTGAGGACGATTGGGGGCCGTTGGAACTGCATCAGCCTGGTCACTATCTTGTTCATGAACTGCAAAAAAATATGCACAGTTTGAGTTTGCCTTTAAAGCCAGTGACTTTACACACGCCAAATCTATACCAGTGAAAACATACCGGTGTCTCCTCCTTCTTTTGCATCTCGAGGTTTCACTTTAATAGGAGAGCCCATGAATGGACTCATTTTTCTGCGAGTGGTCTGGCCCTATACAGAGAATAAGTGAAACTGTCACAGTGGTATAACTCAAGGGTAAATAACCTTTATGGAAATAGGAAGAACATACTGGGTTCACCAATTCTGCACTTAGCCCCAAATACTGATGCAAAGCTGTAAATGTCACTCTCTGAAGGCGAACCATGATGACTTGCATTACTCTGATGAATATATCAGGATAGTCATGAAATACATCCTGGAATGCTGCCATTGGAAGACGAACGACAGTGGAGTCTTCAACAGCTTTCGCAGAAACAGTTTTGTATGGGTTTGGATGTCCCTGAATTTTGAAAACATTGAGCTCATTGAGATCATTTGAAAAACACACATATAATAACATCACCAAATAAATACTTACTGTCAAAACGTCAGTAAAACTGAGAAGAGATGTAACTGATTCTCCAGTTTTTACACATTTTAAGGTGAGAACTGTACCATCTTGGCCAGTAATGAAAACATTCACCTTGCCGTTTTGAACTATGTAAACGTTTTCATCAGGGTCACCTTAAATAAAATGGGAAAATATTAAATTATGCAAATGGGGAAGAGTATAAGTAAATACTGACAAATACAAAAAACATAGGAGATTACCAATTTTGAAAAGATATGACCCTGCTGGTAAGTTGATTATTTCTGTGTGTTTGCAGAGTTTCAAGAAAATAGGCTTCTCAAAGTGACCAAACACTCTGATGCTTTGTAACATGTATAAAGCATCTGGAGGAACACGTTTATCATCTTTGCTAGTAACATCTTCTTCTAGATATTCATTTGGAGGCTCAAGAACCTTCAATTGCATTGGTGTAGTATCCTTTTTCAGCTGAAGCAGTCTTCTAGCAAATTTCATGACAAGACGCCTCTTTCTACCTTGGCCACCAGGTACTTGACCCGAGATGTTCTTCACCTGTATATGATGGTGTTCAAATATTTTAACAGATCTCATTTTGTATAATTTATCTTAATGAATTCCATAAGTGGGTAATTGATCAAACCTTGCGTAGCATTTTCCGGCCATAGAATAAAACCTTGTCTCGCTTTCGGAAACGAGGTCTTGAGGAACCCACACCAACCAGCTCTTTCACCTCTGCAAGGACTCGTTCTACAACAAATTGCAGAAATGGATTATATAATCAGCCTGTGACACCAGCTGCATTTATTAACTCACTATTTCCATACCTTTTGTTTTCCATTTCCAAAGCACAATGCTAACAATCAGAGTAAATAGTGAAATAGCTACCGCAAACGCAGTGATCTGGAATAAGATAAGGAGAATGATGAGTTATCAAACTTGACCTGAGTGTTTCAAAGTGTATACAACTATGGCAGTAATGTAATCTTTTTATATTACTTCAAAAACACAAAACAAAAGAAAAACAAAAAAAGGGACAGGAACTGGTTATCACCAGGCTTTGTTTTCATACAGCAAGGTGTATTAGAATTGCTAATCAGGTATGGCGAAGTTCAGGCCCCCGCCATCAGCATTTCTTCAGGCCTAGTCTTTCATGACTGTAATCATGTGCAGTACAGACGTACAAAGAGAACAAAGAGTAGGGAATGCGACTATGCACTTCTTTGCTGAAGAGAACTCCCTGTAGCTAACAAAGGCTGAAAAACTATTGTGACTCATCACAACATACTTTGCAGCACTTGTCAAAACGAAGGCTCCAGCGAAAGTTACTTGAACTGACTAGGATAATTATTACATCTAGACACCTAATAGGAAATGCACTTCCACTGATCGTACTGTTGGTAAATACGCGAGGCTGGACCCACCGCAAGATGTGCAAGAGGTTATGAAAACCGCCCGACAGCAGACCGAAATGAAACATAGAAGTAAAAATACGTGGATCGAACGACGAAAGGTGAGGGGGAAGCCAATAAAATAACAAAAATAGGAAATTGGCATACCTGATACTCGCTGATACTGAATGCCACCGTGCTGAGCCATGACATGTATACAGACGACAGGCTCCCTGTTACCGAGTCTAACACGTCCGTCACTTCCATCTCAAAAGCATTCTCTACGCGACTAGCTGAATCATTTCACCCTCCGTCCAGTCTCTTTTATGTACCGACTGCAGACGAAACTATTGTCTTCTAGGCTTTGCGCAAGGTCTGCGAATTTACGCTGCGGATCGCTTCACTCCCCACTCACACATACACACACTATCATCAGTCAGCTGGTGTACCCCTCCCTCCACCCCACCACCCCTCTCCCCATATCGCACACAAACGCACACAAACACACACACAGACACACACAACCACACACACGCGTGTTTTGTTTCAGAGATGAGAAATTTGTTGTAGCTCTGTGACTTGCTTTGAACCATAAAGGTACTTTGAACACCCATATTTTTGGTCTGATGAATGTAGCTCGTGGGTGATTAAGAAGTTTTACTTCCAGAACATCCCAAAAATGATTCCATCAATGAATTTTTCAATGTCAGTCAAGAGTTGTATGAGGTTATGTACCTCAAATACCAAAGTGTTTGCAAATCAGGTAATTGTTTACATTCCTTCTTGTTATTTTGAACGGTATTAAACCAGGATAAAAGAGACACGCTTTATATCAACAGTTTTATTTTGGCTTGTTCTTAGTACTGGTCTTTTCTTGTACCATACACTGGTCTTACCATGTTTCAACCCCAAGAGTAAACCCGTTTCATTGAGTGATGCATTGTTCTGAAATGTTGTTCACAGTGTCAGAGCATTTGCACATCTGGCACAGTTTGCCATCAGCCAGCTGGAGCTAATTTGAAGACCCGTCAAGCTGAAATGATGGCCAAGGGCCTTCCGAAGAAGAAGGCCATTGTGGGCGTGAAACATATATTGCTGGTAGCCTCTGGTAAGGGTGGAGTTGGAAAATCAACAACAGCTGGTAAGCGCCAAGGAACTCTGCACAATCTGGTATTTCATCTCTGCCTTGATGATTTTAATTAATAATTATTCTCAAACTGTCTTTTGTCCTCAGTTAATGTTGCAGCGGCATTAAAAGCGGAGGACGATAGTAAAGAAGTTGGGCTGCTAGATGCTGATGTTTATGGTCCCTCTGTCCCTCTGATGATGAATCTAGATGATAGTCCTCTTCTTGATGACAGTGGGTGAAAAACTAATATTTTAAAGTACATAACATGTAAAAAAAAATTCTCGCATGCTTTTTTGTTCTAGATAATTTAATGATTCCACTTCAAAATTATGGTATTAAGTGGTATGCCTCCCTCCGCAATTAAAATTATTTACATCATCTCTTTTTACTTTTTTTAACTGTTTCTTGTCCTTAACATATTGGTGTCTTTGGCATATTTTCCAAATGCAGCATGTCCATGGGTTTCCTAGTCAACAAGGATTCCCCTGTTATATGGAGAGGCCTGATGGTTATGCAAGCTTTGGATAGATTGTTACGGCAAGTTGCATGGGGTCCAGTTGATTATCTTGTGGTTGATACCCCACCAGGCACCGGTGACACGCATTTGTCATTAATACAGAATGTACCAGTTTCAGGTAAAACCATGTACATCGAGCAGTTGAAATTGTCGCAAAGTAAAAACATTCTCGAAAATGCATCTTTTTGGAACATCTTTTTAGGAGTTCTCTTGGTAACTACTCCACAAACTGCTGCTTTACAAGTTACTCAGAGAGGGGCAAACATGTTCAAAAAGCTAGACATTCCTATCATAGGAATTATTCAGAACATGAGTTCTGTTGAATGTCCCAATTGTCAAAACCATGTAAAGCTACAGAGCCATTCAGCTAAAACTCTGATGCATGAAATAGGTGAGTAAGCTACTGTAACATAAATCCTCTAGATAAATTTTAAGTGTCTTCTCTCATTCATTGATTCTTGAAATCAGATGTGCCTGTATTAGGAGATATTCCATTAGACAACGCCATTAGTGAAGGAGCTGACACGGGCACACCAGTAATTATATCATCTCCGGATAGTCCACAGGTACAATTCCAGCACAAATTGCAAATGTTGGCATTTAATACTTGGTATATTGATTCCTTTGTTTTGTTCATTTCCATAAAGGCAATGGCTTACAAAACTGTTGCAAAGGAAGTCGTCAAATATTTGAATGAAAAGGAACTGACATCATGTCATTAAACACGACTTAAACCTGTCTATTTGAAATCATTACAATGGCTGTGACAATTAAATGAGTAAGTGGAAAGATTAAATGAGAATTTCCTCACATAGCTTGTGTTGCATTTTAATTGTCTGTGAGCTTTTACCTTTTTTCCTAGAAGACATTTAACTTAAAAGTCTTACATAGCACTTGATTAGACAAACCTCCCATCTCACCCTAATGATACAGAGATGTGATGTATCAACTCGGTAAGACTGGCAGTGGTTTTGACTGCAAGAGGATCAAAATGTGTGCGACTTGCCCGAAAACCTGCTTTTTGAAGGCTGACTATAACTTTGTCAATCTTTACCATTTGCGGCCCTTTCGGGGAGTGTTTATGCAAGTTGTAATAAAATGGAGGTTCTGCTGGAAATGGAACTTTTACCTCTCCTGCAGGATCTTCCTTGGACTTTTTAGAAGGTGGCTCATTGTCACTGATACTTTGTGATGGGTCTTTCTTTTCAAGGAGCAATTTGAGAACTTTGACATTCTCTTTGTCTGGGCACCTGAAAGTAAAAAACCACAGGGAAGGACATTGGAAAATGTCATTTAAATTTATCCTTGACTAGATATCTAAATCACTTGATGCGGTCTTTTCCTTACCAAGCTTCAATTAGGAGGGTCCCTAAAGTTTCCTTAATGAAACCACCGTTCCAAGGAAATCTGTCCATGTGATAAACCATACTTCTAACAAAATTGGGGTTGAAGAGTGGACCTGACCAAATAGGACCAATATTTACTACCACTTTTCCTGGAGTGGTCTCAACACATTTACAAGACAATAACTTTCCTGGATTTTCTGAAACAGTTTTATAGGCTGTGAACGATGTCCATATAATGACTTTTATTCTATACAACAGTCAGCAATACTTACCAACAGGATAACTAGAAGAAGGGTAAAATGCACGATCTTCACACATGTTACAATGTACAAGCTGCTTGACATTTCCAACACATCCATTGGCCTGCACAGGCCCTTTCAAAATTTTAACTATGATGGTAATGGTTGATTTCACAGACAGGACACACAGAACATCAATACCTTTACTGTGTATTGCAGCTGATCTAACATGTGGCAGGAAAGGGGTGTGATGAGAAGAAAAAGAGAGAAAGGCACCCTCAGCCAATTGAATCATTGCTCACCTCACTATTCCAGCTACAATCAACCTCGCAGCAAGTTCCTTAAAGTAAAAAGTTCTAGTTATGGCTCCACCATAATTCCTAAGGGCCATTTCAGGAGTTCTGCCATATAGTGCACCATCATCTTTTGTTGTAATGGCAATAATTCCCTGTTTTGGAATATTTCTCATTAATGAATCCAAATAGAAGGCTGCATCGGTATGGCAATCAAGGTACCTAAAAATAATGCCAGTATTGAAAAAATAATGAAAAGCAATTATTAAAATAGCACAGCATAGCAAGAGGATTATTACTCACACAAAACTAAATGGTCTCTCATGAAGTAAGACACAGGGATCTTTCTTTAAAATTTCTACTTCTAAATTATTTTCATGGCAGTTTTCCTTAATTATCTGATGGGAGGCTTCATGGGGATCATTAATGTTGACCGTGACTTTATCAGATAAATATTTTTTCCATAAAAGTCCAGCAACTCCTGTTGCACCAATCACATCGACACATCTTACTGGGGTAAACACGGATTCATTACTATCACAGTAAACACTGAGCGCAGTTGTTACCACAGCCCTAGAAATAAAAAGAGCAGTAAAAATTCACCGATGGAATGCAAGGGTGAATGTCGGTTTTGGATTTAAATCAATTATCAGAGAAACAAAAAGGATTCAGAGACGAAAAATAAAGGTAAACCTAACCTATTGACATCCATTTCTTGGCAATAATATCCTTCATTCCTCTTGGGAGACAGCGATTCCTTGTTTACGCTGAGTGTAACTCCGAATTCGCTGACTTTTGAAAGATTAACTGACTTTGTTGTGGGAGGAGACGTCATTTTTGCCGGTGGTTTTCCTATTCTACATGTGCAGCGTGTGACGACCAGCGAGCCGCGCACAGCAGACAACTTGAATTGAAAGTTGGCGGGTCGGAGGAGGAGGAAACAGTTGGCAGTGTCCCTCCGTAGTGGGCAGCACGCCTGCAGTGCGCTAGATAGGCATCCAATCATGCGCACGTGTGGCGGTGCCGCCTACCCACTAGGCGTCGACGAGGGGGCTTTGCGAGTTCGACGAGATTTCGGACACGGCTTCGGTTCGACATTGAATACTTTAAGTCAAATCTAAATTTTTAAAAAATATAGAAGCGAACCGACACCGTGACACTCTCATAATATTCTTTAAAACATCATAACGTCTTCTAAACAATCAACAAAACTAGCCGAAGTCGAACCAAGACCTTTACGCTGAGTGTGATGATAAACCATTCTGTCTTCCTCTAAATTACGTTCGCAAGTTGACATTCCTTGCTATCGAATAAAATGTGAGCAAGAGAGAGAAATTGGGGGGGGGGGGGCAATGCTGGCAGGGCAGTAAAAAATGTGGGTGCATGGTCTCTCCCAATCGGTTGGTAGACAGGAGGCGCAGTCAAAAAAAAATAAAAATATATATATATATATAAATAAATAAATAAATAAATATATATATATATATATATATATATATATATATATATATATATATATATATATATATATATATATATATATATATATATATGCCTGAATGATCTCTATTAGTATTGTGTTGATTTGATTTAGGGGCTCTCAGCCAAAAAGATAAAAATACTACAATTTAAAAACCAAAAGAATAAAAATAAAATATATTTTCTGGTGGCTACAACGGGCATTAGAGGTATTGTACCCCCCGAAAGCCCACAATTAAATTTAGTACTTTTTCGAAAAACATAAATTTGGAGTTTAGTTCTTCTAACATTATAAACTCTTTTGTGTGCTGGGTGGGTGGAAGAATCTCCAGTGTATACTTTACTTCGAAACTGTAGTTTTTGGACAGTAAACTGTAATTTAAACAACGAAAAAAGTACCTCTTTTTTCAGACAAACTAGTTTTTAATGTACTGCAACTGCAGTTATACTACAGTTTAGTGAACTACTGTGGTTATCACTGTTGTTTCTAAATAAAAGTGTTGTTTCATTTTTTTAAAAATGTTGAGTTCATTTTTAGAATTCACGCCACCGTATGCCAAGAAGTCGAACTCAGGTCTGAAACCTCTAAATGTAACCGCATAAGCTTTGTGAAGCCTACACCTCACGCAAAGTTGCGTGCGATGATGGGGATGACTTTTCTTTTCCTTTTCTCGCGCGGAGCGGCGGCGGACCGGTGTATGTTCTTATAGGGAGCGCCCCACCCCTTTAGGTCCCCTATAAGTCCCCTATAGGTCCCTTGTAGAAGCAGGCGGTGGCAGGCGGGCGCCAGTGGAATTGTTTGGGGAGGACAATCGCGGTCAGGTCTCGTGACAACGCAGGACAGCACAGCGCAGGGCAGGTGCCGCTCGGACGTGAGCGGCTCTGTGGCGGCCGGCGCGGCAGCGCGGGAGGGAAGCCCCACGGGGAGGGGAGGGGAGCGGAGGGGGCGGCTCCGGAGAGGGAAGGGTGGGAGGAAGGCAGGGAGACTGGGCTGCACGCTGCGACGCTCGCATATAGGCAGCGCGCACTCGGCCGCGAACCGCAGTCAAGTCCGTTCGGTGCGTCCGTTCGTGCGTGTGCGTGTGCAAGTCGTGTTCACGGTGCGACAGAGACGAACACAGACGTCGGAACCCTACCGCCCAACACGCCCCGTCTGTCAAACACTTCTGTAAGTAGAACATACAGGCAGAAGGGCCATGCACCGAGCCGCGTCTCTGCTCGGTGTCCGAATCCTGACGACCCACCGTACCTACGAAGTCAGAGTCTTCTTGGAACTTTTGGGTGAAGTAAATTGACGGTTTACAGCAGTGAGCGTTGAAACGTTAAAAAATAATAATTTGGCAGGGCCTTAAAGAAAATCAGAGATTTTATTGCGACTTTGTGTGTGTGGCGTCAATTGTTTTTTTTTTTTTTTTAAATGTTGGGTTGTAGTTTTGAAGGCATTCCTCGGCTCCCCTCGGCGGCGGCACCCGAAAACGTAGCATGCGTAGCAAGAGCGCCGTGGTGAGTAGGCAGTCCCGGCGACGTCTGTGCCCGGCCTGCCCCTCGGCAACACACGGCAAGGATCTCAAACATGCTAAATTCAAGAAGATTTTTTTAGAGTGAAATACATAAGGTTTCGACACTTCTTTTTACGCGAAAAGCCGCGTTATCTTGCGGCGTGAAAGAGAAGAAGTTCTCGGAGAGGGTCGCGGTATGGGATGCACCGAATCGCATCGGGAGTCCCGGTCCGTCGTGCCCCGTCGTGCCCCGTCGTGCCCCCACACGGCCGTGGCCGCCGCCTGCCGGGCTGCCGGGCGCGCGGCGGGACGGGACGAGAGGGACGAAGGCTCGCTGAGATTGTTTTGACGCAACCCGCCTGGCCTAGTTGACACCAGTGTCACTACTGTCGCACGCGGTACACTGTCTCTGTCGCACGCGGTACACTGTCTCTGTCGCTCGCGGTACACTGTCTCTGTCGCACGCGGTACACTGTCGCACGCGGTACACTGTCTCTGTCGCACGCACCCCGTCTTCGAAACGCCGCGCGCCAGGAGCATCCTCATCACAACCAGATCACAACCAGATCACAACCAGATCACAACCAGATCACAACCAGATCACAAACAGATCACAACCAGATCACAACCAGATCACAACCAGATCCAGCCGGCCGTGTCGGATCACCGCGTCATGACGCCCCGGCGACAGCCGTTTTGGCGATTTGGACTCGAGTCAAGTCCGTCGAGTGCTGGTCGCCGCGCTAGACACAGTCGGAGTACTGACGGCAGATTTAGATTTTTTAGAATTTGACAAATTTTGGCCAATTTTTAACTGGAAGGGGGGGGGGGGGGTCACGCCGTCAAAATTGTCGGAAAATCTATTATGTAGACACGCTATTTCCGAGAGAGCAATCACTCAAAGTTGGCCGATTTCACGCACACTTACTGTTATAGACAAATTTTAGCTAATTTCAACAGAAAAAAGGGGTCAAACCCATCAGTTCAATCGATCCAAGATAACTCTTCGGACAGAACAGAGCGGGGTGGCTGTGATGTATATAACTTGCACCCACCGCCCGCGCCGGCCGCGCTCGGGCACAGCGCCGAGCCTCCTGGCGAACCTGCAACATTTTACATATATTCTAGGCAAGTGTAATGCACACGCGGGTGAGATATGGCCGATTTTGCAACCCGATGAAGTCTGGTCCGGGGGCGTGTGTGTGTGTGTGTGTGTGTGTGTGTGTGTGTGTGTGCGTGCGTGTGTGCGTGTGTGTGGTGTGGTTCCGAGTGGCCCTACCGCAGAGCAGTACCAACAGCCGTAGCAATATGAATCTTGTCGTGTAACTACTGGAGACCTGACCGCCGGGCAGACGGGATTGCAGTTCGACATGACCCACTGCTGCCGCGAGCCCAAGGGCGCCAAAACATTCGTTTTCAAACGGGTCCGATTGTGTTGCAGCCCGAGCAGGTTTCAGCCGCGCATTCTCAGTTCTTCGTGAATAATAAAAAATTTAAATTCTCGTGAATAATAAAAATATCGACTTTATAAAAGGCGCGACAACCATTCACGTTTCGATAAAAGTCCAATACTGTGACTAGCACGTCGTGCTGTTGACTACCGAAGGTTAATCTCGCTTAAAAAATAGATCAGTCATTTCAAAAAAGCAAGAAAAAGGAGAGGAAAAAAAATCCACATTTTAAAAATGCATTTAATTTGGCAAGAGCTCTCACACCACGGTACAATTATTGTTAGATTTTACCAATACATTTACCATGTGCATCGAGATGTACATAAAAACTTTAAAAGACGATGAAAATTTTTTTTGAAAGACAATGAAAGATTCTGGAAGACATAACAAGATCATTTGCCTCTCCCCCCTACCAAACAGTGTCCCGTTTTCCCCATTTTGATCCTGGATCACGTTTCAGATTGAGCCATGACGCTGGACGCGGACCCGATGCGGACGTCGCAGGCGCAGGCCGGGGGCCCCGGCGTGGCCGGCGTGCCGTGCCCCGTGGACATCGCCTCCTTCTTCCGCGGCCGGTCCGTGCTCATCACGGGCGCCACGGGCTTCATGGGGAAGGTGCTGGTGGAGAAGCTGCTGCGCTCGTGCCCGGACGTGGACACGCTGTACACGGTGATCCGCACCAAGCGCGGCAGGACGGCGGCCGACCGCCTCACCGAGTACGTCACCTCGCAGGTGAGACACTGCGGCGCCGCTCGGCCAGGAAGCACACGCAAAAAAGTCAATGGACAATTTTGGCGATGGCTGTGGACGATTCTGTGCGTCCATAGGCTAGTGACATAAATGTGACTCCAGATGGACAACATTGTTACTAAATTGTGGACAAATTAATACATTGTCCGCAGAAGGTAACAATATTGTCGACCTGCAGTCACAATTTTGTTACCGGCTTATGGACGCACAGAATCGTCCATAGCCATGGACAAAATTGTCCATACGACTTTTTCTGTGCAGGAAGAGCTCGGGTCTTTCGTCGTCTTCACACCCATCATGCCCTGCTTTCTCAAAAATCGATTTGACTAAAATGACTCAGTTTTAGTTGCAACGACTGTTCATTTCGCTAATTGATTTCGACGGTCGTGTCGACTAAACTAGGAAAAATCGATGATATTATCGGTTGGAAGGGTCTGTAATTTATTCTGGACAGAAAAACTGCAGTTAAACTGTAGTGTTTGTACAGTCAACTGTAGTTTTAATACAGAAAAAGTGCCACTATTTTCGAAGAGACTATGGTTTTGTTTGTGATCAATACAGATTAATTGCAGCACAACTGCAGTTAAACTACAGTTCACTGAACTACAGTTTAGACACGGTGGTTCCAACTGTAGTTTCTAGAGAGATCCTTCCACCCGGGATTCGATTTTTTTTTACAGTAGAGAGATCACGTTATGTCCCACACAGTTGGGCTCAACGTTGATGACGTTATTTTATAAGTTCGTGTGGCGCAAATTTGCAACAGTCTGGGACGAAATTGTACTAATTACCTTTTACGTATTCGACAAAAAACAACAACATAGAGAACCTGTAAACAGCTGGCCAAAGACGTCGTTTAGGATAGCGATGAACAGTGGAGACGAAACGAGACGAAAAGGTAGCCAGTTAGCAGGGCAAGAAACGCAAGCCCATAAAAAGGCCGGCCGGTATTTGAACCCGGTCCTGAGCGTCGCGCTGCTGCGGTTTACGATGAGCACGCGAGCACTCCCTGCGGGTCATGAGTCAGGAGTAACACCTGCTGCCCGTCTCATCGCTGGCCACTGTTCGCTCTTCGCTCTCCGGCGGTATGGCATTCTTTGTGTCGAAACGTGCGGCAAATTATGACGGCGGGAGCTTTAGAGAGCGCGCGTCCGTTCTGCTGCATTAGAGAGCTCTGATTGGAGCTGCTTAGAGCTCCGCTGCTTAGAGCTCCGCTGCTTTGAGCTCCGTTCCCGCCATTTGCAGTTTAGCGGCGGCGGGGTCGTTGCCGATCGCGGTCCGCGTGCCCGCCGCGCCGACGGCCGCAACAGGTGGCTGCTGGGATCTCCTCCGCTTGTGCCGAGCTCAAGCTGCAAGCGGGAAGAGAGGAAATCGAGGTGCGTTTTCTAATTCTGCGTCGGTCAACTAATTTTGTAGGGATAGAAAATCGGCAATCGCTAAAATAATTAATCGACTTCACTAAAACTGTTAGTTTTAGTGGTAACGACCACTCATGTCCTACCAGTGCTAGAAGATTTCGACTATCGTACTGACGAAACTATCGTCAATTCGATTGCTTTGACATGATGCATACTCAGGGTGTATACTGAGTGTGTAACACATTTTAGGATATTTCGGATCAAATTGAAAAAAAAATTGATTTAAGAATTTTGAGAGTGTACAAAAGTCTTCGCAAAATGAAAAGAACTTGATGAAAATAGAATTTGAGACTCAAAAATGTCTACGCTGAATTTTAAAAATATACTGCACGAGTGTGAGAATAACGTTTGAGGGTGGGTGAGAGTTCTGGCCGTCGGTAGCCCGGCCGCAGCACCCTCGGCTGGGGATCCGGCCCAAGGACGCGGCGCGCCTCCGTTGCGCCCCTGCCGTTCCCCCGGCGGCCGTCGGTCAAGGCCGCGGCGTGCCGTGACGGCGCGGCCGGCGCCCGCGAGCGAGAGGGATGGGAGGTGGCGGGGCGCTGCCGAGAGACAGAGAGAGAGACAGGGAGAAAGACAGAGGGCGAGAGAGTGAGAGAGAGAGAGAGAGAGAGAGAGAGAGAGAGAGAGAGAGAGAGAGAGAGAGAGAGGGGGGGGGACTACAGAGGCTTTGGTCGCAACGCGGCGATTATTAGGCCGGGGCGTGACAGAAGACGTTAAAGAAGTAACAAAGGGTCCAGCGGCAGTCCGGCGGCTGTTTTGTTTGTTGTTGTTTGTTGTTGCTGCTGTTGCTGTTTTTGAGCAACGCTGCTGCAGCGGCGCGGACGGAGGCCGGACGGATCGCCGCAGCGGCCGTTCGCAGTGGTCATTGTTCTCTTTCTCGGGAGTTAAAATAAAAATCGAAAATAGTCGAGGACCTTTCGTTGTACACGCTAAACGGCACGGGACGTTTTTGTCCCGTAAAATGTTTCGCCATGACCGTGATAACTAGTTGTCTCATTGCCCGTTACAAATAGTCCGATTTTCACGGGCTACAAAACATTTTTCGTAGAGATATCTGGCTTCGCGCCTGATGGGTAGGCAATGCCGGACTCTCGAGCACACTACGGTTTTGCGGGCTGGCCTATCCTCGTGTTCGCAGGCGCTTTCCCTCGGCAGTTACACGAGGCGATTCACTCTGAGAATCTGTGTGCAGGGCAGTACAGCTGTTGTAGCCTCTGGTAGCCCATGTATTAAAACACAGCTAATATTTTCAAATATTCTTTCATTCTAAATTATTTTCTGTTGGAGAAATCCATTTTTGAAGCATGACATGCAGGTATTGTACAGGCTGTATCACTAAAGCACGGCAGGATCTTTGTGCAGGGTGCTACAGTCAGTGAATGGCCCCCGCTCGGACGATTACGAATGTCCCACGCACGTTACAGTTTAATGGTGGGACAGTGGGGCAAGTTACGAGGTGAAAAAAAACTTTATGAAGTACCATGTGACCTAGTGAGCAGGCTGGGCTGCTACTGGGCTGGGCCTCTGGCGGGTGCATTCAGGAACAGCCTCGCAGGAGTAGCAGCAGCCTCGCAGCCATTCCCTTTCGCAGAAAAACACACATTTTCCGCTACATATTTTCCTACGCGGCTGTGACGGGGCGGTCCGGGGGGCGCTCCCGTGAGCTGGCCGCCTTCTGCGGCCGCGCGCGTGCCGCAATACGGAGCTGTGAATCACTAGCGTTGTCTCCGTCTGACCCGCGGCCCGGGCCGGGGCCGGGCCGTCGGCGGACGGAGACGGAGCTAGCCGCGGGATTTCCCCAGGCCGGACCCTCACCGCAGCGCTATGGCAGCGCTCATTACAGTGCTGAAAATCCTGTTTGCATAGAAAGTCGGCCGATGGTGGCGGAAAATTTTGAAAATCGGCGGGGGGCTGGGCGGTGGCGCCGCCAGCGCCGCCAGCGCCGCTGCAGCGCGGAGCCGAACATGCCATCAGCGGCCGCACCGGGACTCCCCCAAGGCGCCGTGCCCCGGCCGCCCGATTGACCGTAACCATTCATCTGTTCGTCCGCGGGCCTCTGCACCGCACATCCGGTCCATCCGGCAGCATGACACGAAAACAACAAATAGATTAGTTGGCCCAAACAAATTTCACGGCCGGCGCGCACCACTGCGGGTATTGGCACGGGACGGCCGTTCCATCGGGCGCAGTGCGGGGGCCCGTGTCCCCGCGGCCAGACCCGTCCGCACTACTCGCCCTTTCGGTGGGGGACCTGGTCGCCTGTGTGGCGCCTACTTACCTCTCTCTCTCTCTCTCTCTCTCTCTCTCTCTCTCTCTCTCTCTCTCTCTCTCTCTGCGGGCACTGAACACTCTTATAGTGCGGCCCGTCATGAGTCATAATCGAGATTTGAAGGCAGATGCCGCATCTCTTACGGCCGCTGGCATTGTCCAGAACGCAGAGGAGCGGAGGCCTGGGAAGTGTCAGTCCCGCTGCCGCACTTGCCCCCGGCGCTCGGCGGCGCACGCAGGTGGTGGCGAGCCCCGCACCGCACCGCCGCGTGTCCGGGGTAGATAAGGACTGCGAGGACGCCGGGACATCGTTCCCCTTTCCTTCTGAAACGGTCCGGTGGGGCCGCGCAAGCGTGCGGGGCGGCCCCTGTGCTGGGCAGGGTCAGGGTCGTCAGGGCCGGGGTGTGTGGCCTGCCGGCCCGCCAGCCCACCAGCCCGCCAGCCCGCCAGCCCGCCAGCCCACCAGCCCGCCAGCCCGCCAGCCCACCAGCCCGCCAGCCCGCCAGCCCGCCGGCCCGCCAGCCCGCCGGCCCGCCAGCCCGCCAGCCCGCCAGCCGGCCGCGGCCTGGTCGTGGACCCCCGCGCAGCGCTGCGCCGCGCCTCCGCCTTCGCGCGACGCTTTCCCCGAAAGGGTCACCTTGCCCCGGCGCGGCCACCAACAGCGGCACAACGGCACGGGCGGCACACCGCCGGGCCAGGTGCAGCCAGGTGCCCGAGGCCCCGGCGGGGGCCTTTAATCCGCCCTATCGTGAGTATCTCTGGGCGGTGCCCCCGCGCCGCTCACACACGCCGCGGAGAGAATATTGAACTTGGCGGCGGCGCAGCTGACTGGCACAAGGCGACACCGCGGGGAGATAAGCGGGGTCCCGTATCGCCGCGAACGTCCTCTCCGCGGGGCCGGCGGGGCCGCGGTTTTTAAAAAGGATATGGTCCATGTAGAGCTCCCATAAGGATCCTTCTTATAAAATGTAAAATGGAAACGTGTCAGGCGTGTCTCACACTTAAAATTGGCTTGCTAATTCAAGCATGCCTCCCTCAAGCATACCTTGAAACAAGGGTGTTGACACACTCATATGATTCATGGATCAAACATCCGAGTTAAATATGAGACCGTGTCGTGATCAAGAATATTTTTGAGAGTGGTATTATGATGGCTGTCGATTTAAACTCTGCGCGCCAAGTGTGCCAAATGTTAGATACACAGAACGATTACCCGGGCGATGCGCTTTTATCGAGTTTCATGCCACTCGATCATTTCTGGCAGGTGTTTGGTGGCGGACGAAAAACGGTTTGACATTTGGGCGCTTCTGCCGCTGCTTGCTGCTTACTGCTTGCTTACACCACAGCGGCTCAGCGAGACGGGTGGAAGCGTCGGGGCCCCACCTTGAACTTGCGGTGGGGACCACGACGCGGGAGTCTGTGGGGGTGTGGTGAGTGGGGGAGGGGGGAGGCACGCCGCGGTAGCCGCCGACAGCGCCGGCCGGCTGGGCCCGCGGGCGCTGTGGGAGAGAATGGAAGACGCTGGCGACACCGCGAGCAAACTTTGCCGACCGCTTCGTAACGGCCGCGGGCTCCGCAGGCTCCGCGGGCTGCCAGTGCCGCACGCCAGCCGCGGCACGCCGCGCTTGCACACGTGCCCCGCAGGCACCGCTCAGGGACTCGTAAGGGACTGCCGAGGACGCGCCAGGGCCTGCGGAGTACTCGCAAAGGGACTGCTGAGGACTCGTAAGGGGTCGTACCCATGTTATGTGACCGGATTTAGGGGGGTGGGGGGTTGAAGCTACGCCCTATCTTTCATCCATGGAAAGGTTAGGTTATCCACGTCACGGGGAGGGGGGGGGGTAATAAGAGGGCCCGAAAATCGGTCACGTAAGTATGGGTACGGCCCCTAAGGGACTCCTGAGGACTCGTAAGGGACTGCTGAGGACACGTAGCGTACGAGACTGCCGAGAGCTCGTTAGGGACTGGCGAAGCCCCGTGCACTCTAAATGTCAAAGGACAAAATTGTCCTTGAGCCAGTCTAAATCTAGAGGAGATCTAAATCTAGAGACAATTTTGTATCCGTAAAGTACAAAATTGTTCTCAAGTAGACAAGATATTGTCCTCCGATTTGGATGTGCTCAAATCTGGGCCCAGCTCAGGGAGAAAATTGTCCTTCGCCATTTAGAGTGTAAGGGACTGCCGAGGACACGGAAGGGGCTGCTGAGGACTCGTGAACGACTGTTATGCTGCCGTCAGGGACTGCTGAGGACTCGCAAGGGACTGCCGCTCCCAAGCCCCAAGCGCGACTCGTTACATGTCTATAGAAAGGGCTGCGGACTTGTACGCTGGGGACTCACAAGAGTGTCGATAGGCCTCGCCAGTGCAGTCCGAGGAACCCCTGCTCCGTCAGTGCGTCGTCTGTGTGGACTCCTAGAGGCTCGGTTAGTCGGTTAGGTCTGGGGACTCCTAGAGGCTCGGTTAGTCGGTTAGGTCTGGGGACTCCTAGAGGCTCGGTTAGTCGGTTAGGTCCGGGGACTCCTAGAGGCTCGGTTAGTCGATTAGGTCTGGGGACTCCTAGAGGCTCGCCAATTGGCCTTCTTCTTCTTCTCCTAGAGGCTCAGCAGTTAGGCCAGGGGACTCCTTAAGAACTGGCCCCCGTCGCGAGTCGCTCCTTGGCCGCCCTTGACTGTCGCGCCAGAGGCCCTTGCTCCTTCCTCCCTGGAGAATCACGCCTTAATCCTATCCAGACCTCATCTCCCCCCTCCCTATTCGGCGGCCGGCTTGACTAGATCCTCACGGCTGCTGGACGAGCGCACCCATGCACACACACACACACACACGCACACGCACACACACACGCCATACGCCGTCACCGGCCGGTTTGGTTTCAAGGCCCAATGCCGTTGAGTAACGACAAGGGGACGCGCCCCGCGCCCTTCTCGGCCCTGAAAACCTTCTCCTCTTTCCCTGGAAGTGAGTGTAGTCTGCTTCCTGCAGAGGGCGCCACCCTGAAGGGTAGGCAGACAGACAGGCTCGGACCCAACGCAGAGCCAGGCCTTATAAGGCATTCCCAACGAAGCTCGAACACGGAAGAACAAAACTACTTCCAGAGGAGAAATACGGGTCAGATGAGAAATCTCAATGCAGGGCCAGGCCTTATGAGGCATTCCCAACGAAGCTCGAACACGGAAGAACAAAACTACTTCCAGAGGAGAAATACGGGTCGTATGAGAAATCTCAATGCAGGGCCAGGCCTTATGAGGCATTCCCAACGAAGCTCGAAAACGGAAGAACAAAACTACTTCCAGAGGAGAAATACGGGTCAGATGAGAAATCACACGGTGGAAAGCATCACCACTGCAGGTCACCGTGAGATTTCTCATACTCTCATAACCTGTTCCCGCTCTGAAGTATTCGATATTCTACTTCCGTTCTCGAGCCTCATTCGAAATGCCTATCGCGGTTGGACGTGCAAGGACCTTGCCCGAAAATCTTGGTCTCTTTTCCTCCCAATAGACTGACATGAGTGTGACAGAGACAGAGTCTTGCCCGCCTGATTGAGAACGCACTGACTGCCCGGCTCAGGCCTTCCCACGCGCCTGCGCCTCCATGTCAGTCGGTACCGAGGTCGGAACGCGGCGCGACATGCAGTGACCACGCACAGCAGCTCGCAGAGCGTTATTTGCCCGACGATTAGCGAGAGCCGCGGCGCAGCGAGCTAGTCGACAATATTGCGGCTTAAAATTTGGTCCACGTCCGTCTGCACGCCGGCCGAACACATCCACATCCACACTCGCAGAAAAAAATGTCCCGCTCTTGGATCAAATCCAGGACAGATTTTAAATCAAGTAAATCAAGTAAATTTTACCTAGATCAAGTAAATTTTACCTAAATCAAGTAAATTTTACCTCAATCAAGTAAATTTTACCTAAATCAAGTAAATTTTACCTAAATCAAGTAAAATTTTCTTAAGTCAAGTAAATTTTACTTAAGGAAACCAAGTATCAGGAAAATCAAGAATCCATTTTTCTGGGTATGAGATGGGCCGAGCACCCACCAGTCTGACAGGGAGGTCAGTCAGTCACTATCCTCGGCCAGCAGCTCGCTCACTACTTAGTCTCCCGAACAAGTCGTGTCGCGGGCCGTGTGTTCCGCCGGCCCGGCCCCGCCCGGCCCCGCCCGGCCCCGCCCCGTGCTTGGGCCCCCCGATCACCGTTTCGGCCGCACGCTGATGAGAGGCCGCTGGCGGGGCTCAGCGGGCTCCGCACGGCAGCAGCAGGAGGCTGCCCCAAATGACCCGCACCCCTGGCCGCTGACCGCGCAGGCCGCCGCCGGCGCTGGCCTCAGTGCCCTTGCTCTGTGCGGCTGCGGGCGGCTGCGGGCGGCTCCGTGGGTGGGGCCGAGGTGGTCGCGCTGCTGCTGTGACGTCCGGGGTGAGTTAGTGTGCTGCTCGCCTCCTCCTCCCCCCCTCCCGCCTCAGCGTGCTTCAGCAGCTTTAGCGTCTCTCACGCACACATCAACACGCACTGACTGAGTCTTACGCCCGATTTCGCCAGCGGCCGCCCAAAAGTGAGGCAACTGACCAGCCATTTTGGGCGCCGGCCGCCGCTAAAGCCCGCTAGCCTCACGTGCTCTTGTTGAGGGACGGAGATAGAGTGCGTTTGTCTGCGCCCGTGCACCCGCGAGCGTCTCGCACTGCTCTCTTATCACGTTAACAATTTCAAATTTTAATAAGAGAGAGAGAGAGAGAGAGAGAGAGAGAGAGAGAGAGAGAGAAAGAGAGACGGATCAATTTATTCATGATTCGATCGAACTGTTTTTTGTGCAGTTATAGAAACTTTAGACAGTTTATGATTTTATGATTCAGAACCGAGAGAGAGACACGATGATGGGGAGGAGGGGGGGGGGGGGGTGATAATTGCCACCTTCTGATAACATGCTGTTACCAGCCTCCGCCAGTTCCGTTGATATATGCTCGGTATTGTGCGTTTATTGCTGTTCGTGTTGTTTCGCCCTTTCTCTTCCTCTACCTCCTCACCCCTGTCTCCTTCCACGTGTAAGTGATGCAATGAGTCAATCATTGGATCGTGAGTCTCGCCCCCCCCCCCCTCTCTCTCTCTCTCTCTCTCACACACACACAAACACACAAACACACAAACACACAAACAAATACTCGGGGGTCTTTATTCGCCTCGTCTCCCGCACTTTAACATGCGTGCTCTTCGTAGGCATGGCGCGCACACACACACACACACACATTGATGCAATTTGATCCGGTGAAATGGACACACACACACACACACCACACACACACTGCACTCTGCGCGGTCGCTGTCATTACAGTCCAGCAGACTATTTCATCACTACCGAAAGAGAGCGAGAGAACGGTAGAGAGAGAGAGAGAGAGAGAGAGAGAGAGAAAAGAGGGGGGGGGGGGAGGAGGCGCACACATGTCTATCATAATAATAGCCTCCCACGAGCCCAGCCCAGCGCTGTGCCGGCCGGCGTTACCAGTGTTACCCTGGGTTAGGTTAGGTTTAATACGCCCGTTTCAGTTGGGAAAGGTTCGGTGCGACGCCATCGATGGAATTGTGGGGTGCGGTTCGGCTGTGGTCAGGTTTTGGGAAATTGACGATAAAACAGCTCTGTGGAGCTGTGGATAGCCCGGGCGGGCTGGATGCAATGCGCTGTGTTTGTGCGTACCATCTGCAGCCAGAAAAATGCGGTGTTCCTGATTACCGTTTTCGCCCAGAGCATTTGCATTAAGCAAAATAAAATAGCATTGGTCCAATGTCATTTTACTGGATTCGATGCAACTGTCGCTACCTTTAGAAAACAAAAACAAACAAACAACTGAACAGGTTCGCATTGTAATCCGTAAGAAAGCCGCCAAACTCTTTGGTGCTCAGACATGTATTTCACGAAATTTGCTTGATACAATCTTTAGGAAAACTATGAATACACCCTCTTCGCAGGGTGGCCACATGGATAACTTTGGTATGAAATTTACGGTACGCTCGTTACAGCGATGGGTTTGAATAGAGCCGTTACGACAGCCTCTGGAATATGCTGCTTCGCGGTCAGAAAGTGACCGAGTGATGACAGAGGGCGAGAGTGTGTGTGTGTGTGAGAGAGAGGGATACGCTTTTATGGCCGGTGCAGTAATACGCCGTAAAGCGTGTCCCTCCCTGCCGCCCGGCTAAGCAGTCGCACGGCCTGCTGCAGAACGGAGCGCACCTACTTTCGCTGGCTTCTGTTTTCTTTTTCCTTATATCGTTCTTTTTTGAAGGCATGAAGTTGCGCATTGGACTCTTTAGGATTCGGATTTTTTTTTCGTACGACGGTACGAAGGCTGCGAGGGCCGTGTTGTTGTCGCGTTTGTCTGATTTCGGCGAGGCTGTCCACCTCCTGCTGGCTAAGCGCGCACGCCGCTGTTTTGTTGTCCTGGAAAATCTCATGGCATCCCGCGTGATCGTCTGCTTCCGCGTCGCGGTGATCCTAATTAAAGGCGGACATGTCCCCATGGCGCCTGCTTCCACGTCTGCTCGCGTGCCAGGGCACCTCACGGTTCTGCCAGGGCACCTCATGGTCCCGCCATCGCCCAGCGTGCGAGCGCCGGATACAGGCGCCTCGAATTTTCGGTAATGGTGCGAGATATCACTCGTGGAGTTACGTGCGGAAATGTGTGAAAACGAGCCACAGGACCGGGGCGTGGGACCGCACAGAGAGCGGGAGAGAGAGAGGACCGTTTCGTCACAGGTATTTTGAAAAGTAAAGTAGGGACCTACAACTTATAACGTTACCTTGAGGTCACATATACTGTAGATCCTAAAGTCAGACACCTCGCTCTCGGTCACGCAATCAAAATATTCCTCTAGACCGTGATATATTTGCAATATGGACGCAGCTAAATTTTTACGGTCGTGCTAAAAATCTGTTACGCCAGATAACAAGTGTCTGACGTAGCAAAGGACTCCCGAAGTCGGTGATGACGAGCATCCTCTGCCAGGTTGCGATTTTACCAGTCAACCGTCATGGAGAGAAAACATTTATATGCTTCGTGGTTGTCATGGTTTTCATGCAGACCTCACTAACTTATTCTGTTTCTGCCACTAAATTTCAAATCTTTCCTATTTTTTCCGATATTGGCTTTGGCGAAGCCAATGTGGCCAGGGTGTTTTCTTACAAATCTTTCTCAACCAATTTTTTTAAATTACTTGCCTGAAAACGCATGAAAACACCATTTGACTGCGCCATGATCGCACGCCAGATCAACAAAGGCGAGCGGGCCTCCAACTGCTGGGGGAGTCACGACCCGGTGTGTACCGGCTGCTGCATTCCAGCCCCAGCTCGTGGCGTGCCGGACTCGTGCTGTATTGAGCTGCATATTGACCGCATATCCGCTTGTTTTCCTCTCCCGGAGGAGGGGGGGGGGGATACTCATTACGCAAGGAGCCGCATTGTCGCAGCAGCGCACGCGTGAGCGCCAGGTCACATCAGCACGGGTACTTGAAGGCCAGAGCCGCGTCCCACGAGGGGCCGCGCCACAGCTCTACCCGGATCCGCCCGCGGGATTTCTCATCCCGCGAGCGCGATCGGCATGAAAAAGGGGCGCAAAATCGGCGACACGCGGGATTATTGTTATGAGAAATCTATGCGGAGCCGTCGCCGTGGCCGCGCGCCGCCACCAAGACTGCTCTGCTGAGCTGACGAAAGGTTGGGCGCGGGAGATAATGGTGCGAAGTTTCTCATAGAGTTTTTCTTCACGGTGGGCGGGTGTTGGCTGGTGTTGAGCTGTTGACAGCAAGGGGGAGGGGTGGTTCCTGCAGTTTCTCATGACGCCCCTCCCAGCTGTGCGCGGCGCTGAAACTCGACAGCCACCTGAGCTTGGGCTGAACGCGGAGATGAGTTGGTCGGGTGTCGATGAGGGACCGTTCAACGAATCGCACTAATCCTGAGAGCAGCATCGAGCACGTGGTAGAAAGCCGGCACACAAATCAGGATAGGTGGAATGCTGAAAGGTAACAAGGTTTGTGATCAAATTATGGTCAAAACCACAACATTTAAATATAAACAATTATTTCGAAAAATGCCGAAAAACGAACTCGCTATCACTATATTTGCATCGTTCACAAATTTCATTTTGACCTAGTCAGACCAAAAATGTTGGCCCCATCAAATCATATTCGGGCAACTTGTTCTAGCGAAACAGCGTCGACCAGGCAGGGCTTATGATAATTCACGACCGGCCCCTTGCACGACTCAGGAGCCTACTAAGCAAATGCAATCCCTTTGTGAAGAGCTGCTACGACAAAATGGATGGGCCAGCATTGCGATACGGCGTAGTCCCCCTGCCGTCCTGCCTTTCCTCTCCTCGGGAGGTCACGTCGTGACATCACGAGATGACACAGCATGGATAGGACAGGTCCGGGTGTTAAACAGCTCAGATCGATGAAGGGACTGAAGTTTTAGACCGAAGCGACCAAACATCAATTGGTTTAATTTTGTAAAAGGAACAGCCAGTTGCATCCAAATTAGTTTTCATAAACGCAGCATAGGTCATGTCATTAACACAGATTTAACCTATTCTGCGACGAAAATTAATGAGATATGAGGAAGGTGCAGTCGGCATGACCGTGAAGCATATTGATTTGACATAACTAATCTGATGAGGGTGCGCGGACTTGAATGTGTGACCGCAGAGCCGGAACACGCCGAACACCACCTTGCTTTGCCTGGGCGCTCTCATGTTACGCGGCACGCATACGCGACGACGGAACATTAGATAAAAGACGACGAATTAAAAGTTGACATGCAGGAAGAGGACGCTTCCCTTTAATTGCGGCGGCCAATGTCACATGTAATACGCACCGCTAATGTAGGAGCAGCCGCTTATACTTTTGTCGCATAAATTCTCACCTTGTGGCCACACACGGGCACGTAGCTGGGCGGAATTTTCGGAGGGGCTCAGGAACTTTCTGCCTACTTCCTAGCTGAATATCATGCCGGTTGCCTACTTTCAGGCGTCCTTCTAAGGGCTTTCCGGGTGGGGATATATGAGCCCCCACCCCCATCCTTCCAGCGCTACGTGCCTGACCACACAGGAACACCGGTCACACAGGTTGGCCGTTGTGGGCCCCCATATCCACAACATCGCCTTTTTGGGGGCGATTTTATTTCGTATGTAAGTGTGTGCAAACCAGCTCGGATGTTCGGATACGGGGATTTTGTAACAGACATTTGCGAAATAGATGCGTTTCCATCGGACCTCCAAACAAACACGCTCGGACATCTGATAGGATCAATTTTCAGGTGTTGTTCTAGCACGGAAAACCTGTGGAAAACACATAGAGCTCTATGTGTGTGTGTGACCTAGGTCAGCGCACGGACCTGCAGACCTAGTTTGCGTGCAAAAGGTCCGTGCACATGTTTAGTGTCCCGAAGTGTCCGTGGTTTGCTTCTGAAATTTCCGCAATAACTATAACCCTTTTCCTCTGCAGGCGTTCGACCGGCTGCGCTCGGAAGGTGCGGGCGGCCGGCTGGAGAAGATCGTGGCCGTGGCCGGGGACGTCTCCCTGCCGGGCCTGGGGCTGTCGGGGGACGACGCGGCGCTGCTGGCCGCCAGGGTGTCCGTCGTCTTCCACTGCGCCGCCAACGTGCGCTTCGACATGGGTCTCGCCGAGGCCATCACCCTCAACACGGTCGGCACCCGGAACGTGCTGCAGTACGTCAAGACCATCGCGCACCTGGACGTGAGTACAGCCCTCGCTGCAACCACAAAACCAGTTATATGCAAAAGTAAATAACTTATCACCTGTCCCAGCGGTGGGTCAGGAACCCCCTAGGATTGTTCTCGTGACCCAGAACTCACTTTGTATACCCCACGTCACGGGGGAAGGTGTGTTCCCTAATCCGACGACCCCGTGGTTCCCACCCCACTTTCAAGTATCGTTAGCTTATCCAGCGATAAGTCTCGGCTGACGCAGATCCAACACAGAACACTGCTGGCCGGCCACCGTGATGCGCCTGGGGTGCGGCCGGTTACATGTGGCGGTTGTCCACGCCGCTCTCCTCCGCCCCCGCCGCCCTCGCGGCCGCTAGCGGCTTACTGCGTACCGAGCCGTGGACTCGGAGCTCCCAGGGTCGCCGAGAAGTGGTAGTCGCTTCCACCGCCCTGCGGTTTGCGGTTGGTCTGGCCGGCGGATCGTGCGAATCGAACGACCGCGAAATGCCGGGCGGGAGGCGGGCCCTGGGCGAGGCCCGCTTACACGCAATTAACGCGTAAAAGGCATGATCTTGTCCAAATTCTTGTCCTCAGCCCAGTTTACAATACAGATGCCGTTAACAAAGCGCCACCTTTGCGGCGACAACAGCTAACACGGGATTCTCAAATTTGCCGAGCTTGCTGTGACGGGCGAAGCACGGGACAGCAAGAAAACTACTCGTTTTCGCCTCGGATGTGTACAGTAGTCGTTCTCCCAGTTCCGTTCTCGAGCCTCGTTTGCTCGAAGTTGGACGAGGGTAACCTTTTTTGACTTGAGCGCCTTCAGTTCCATTTTTTAGGAATAATTATTTCACTATATTGTGCCAGAGCCCGCTCAAATTTGGGGGATGACGGTGCCTCTCACAGTCTTCTAAAAATAAACATGCTCGCAATGAAAAGTGCCCTGGTCTGACCATGTATGGTATCTGCTACGCTCACAGGCCTTCATCCACGTGTCCACGTCGTACTGCCACTGTGACGAGGAGGTCCTGGAGGAACGGACCTACACGACAGACGTTAGCCCCGAGAAGGTCATCGAGATGGTCCAGTGGCTGGACCCTAACGTCGTGCGAGACATCACGCCTAAGTAAGTGAACATCCCTCTCATGTCGGTCAGAAAGGGACAAAAGCGATCGACTAAGGAGGTAGTATTTTGAGATAGACTGGTGCACTCTCAAAAAAACTGTTTGAATTTAGCATATTTGAGATTCTCGCTGTTTCTTGAATCAACACTGTTAAAAAAAAGTCATTAATCAGCAGCAAGTGCCGCTAACCAATGAAAATGGCTCACCCATTGTCCGATGAAAGTAGTAAGTCATTTTGAAATAATAAAAACAATGTCGGAATGGCTAAAATCAGCCAAAAAGTCATTTCAAAATGGTTTTGTCATTTCAGAATAGCTAATCATCGATGATCTTGCCATTTAAACACAGGATTTTATGTTGTTCTCAAATAGCCCTAACCATTTCCAGAGCAGGCATTTTAAAATTACCTTTTTTAACAGTGAAGCATGCGCATTTGGAGCAATGCTTGAATCAAGCATCGAGCCAAATGCGCAAGTAAGAAACTGACAGCAAGGATCTCAAATATGCTAAATTCAAACAGATTTTTTTGAGGGTGTATGGACGAGATGATACGTGATTTCAAATTCAACTTCATGCTTGTAAAATTAAATTTTTTCTTACAATTGATTTCTTAATCGCAATTGATTTGCAGTATGAGGGGCGGTGCGAGAGGCCTGCGGTGCTCATTACCACTATGGCTATATCATTCTCACGTTGCGTTGATGCATCACCTACCCATTTCTCGGTGTTTGTCTCGTTGCGCACGGAGTGCGTGAGTCATCCGGTGCGGTCCAGGTCGTGACGCTCTTGTGCCCGCAGGCTCATCGGGTCGCTGCCCAACACGTACGCCTACTCCAAGGGCCTCTCCGAGCAGCTGGTGA
Organism: Megalurothrips usitatus; assembly: GCA_026979955.1. Classification (NCBI taxonomy): domain Eukaryota; kingdom Metazoa; phylum Arthropoda; class Insecta; order Thysanoptera; family Thripidae; genus Megalurothrips; species Megalurothrips usitatus. The sequence continues at coordinate 3,464,833 of CM049605.1, forward strand.
GCTCCCACAGCGCGCACATCCCCATCGGCATCGCCCGCCCCTCCATTGGTGAGTGCAGAGTGGAAACAGCATCCCTAGTTCTGGACGAAACTTAGCCTCTCGCACAAGCAAGATTTATGATCCGAGTTGGACTCAGCTCGGTGCGACAGACTTCAAAAATAGTCACGTGACCTGCGATGCAATATGATAGGTGATTGATAGGTGCCTCATTTACCAGCAGAAAAGGTCATGCGACCCCATATTCAAAATTCTTAGCAAACTGTTGAGTCTATTTCGCCGGTTTCACCGACTTACAGTGAGGTGACAAATTTAAAACAAGATCTTTCATGTCCCTGTTCGGTCAGAACTGTTTAGTGATAATGGCCTCTCTTCTTCCTTTAGTAGAATAAGTAAAATTTGAAGTAAATTATAACACCTGAAACCACCTGGAGATGGGTACAGTGCAAGGTGGTCGATTACGGGCAGTTTCGAGTCGAGTCGAGCCGCCTGCTGTTGAGACAAAACATTTTGACCCACCCAAAATGTCACGTCACGGCGTTGCCCCCGGGGCGCTACGACTATCAGGCGCGCTGCGAGACGTGAGTCAGTCACGTCTAACCGGACCTGACTCGCAGCGACCGCAAGCGGTGCAGCGGAGACAAACGGAGACAAGCGCCGCGGTCAGATTCTGCGTCGCGGGTGGGACAAGCCGGTCGAGGCCGTGCACTAATCACATAACACCTCGTGGCGGGCGGCCCGAGGCCGTTCACGTATTGCGGTGGAAACGACGATTTCACATGTTTGCCCGCACCCTTGCCAATGCCTTCCCTAACCTTCTCCCTTGCCCGTTGTCAGCGTTGTACTGCTCGCGACCCCTTTTGGTCCCTTCATATACAATGGCATGTTAATGTTATGTGAGCGGCAGATCGATGGGAGCAGCAATATTTCTCCTACTTGAATTATGATGAAGGACCGCAAGAACCGCTGTGGTGTAAAACAACGATATACGAAGTGTTGGAAGAAAATTCGTTAAATTATCTATGAAAGTACCGTGGTACCGGCGATACAGCGGCGACGGAGTGGCGCCTAGTACTCAGGCAACCCAACGTGCAGTAATCGTGGCAAGGGTGCCAGACCGGCGGCTGCCAGGCGTTTCGCCGGCGCAGCAAAGATATCTCCCTGCAGCATTTACTTACAAGGGTTTTTGAGCAAAATTTGCGGCAAACAATCGACATGCAGTGAAATATTCGTCACTAAAGTTTGTCGTATTTTGTATTGCAGTGATGCCGTCGTGGCAGGAGCCCATGCCCGGCTGGGTGGACAACCTGAACGGTCCCTCCGGCCTGCTGGTGGGGGCGGCCAAGGGGGTGGTCCGGTCCATGCACTGCAAGGAGCACTACCTGGCCGACCTCATGCCCGTCGACATTGTCATCAACGCCATCATCGCCCTCGCTTGGAAAGTCGGCCTCGAACGGTAGGTTTGAGTTTTCATTGAGTTTCAACGCAAGGGGCGAGTTGTAATATCTTCAAAAAAAAAAAAATAATTGTAGGGACGACGTCTTTAGAGATCTCAAACAGTTAAAAGCGGACCCAAAACTGACTAAAACAGTAAATTATGACTAAATGTTGGAAAATATTTGTATTACTGACCCTGTAACATCTACTACAGCTGTAGTACCCTGTACACCGACTCTCTAAGTGAATCGCTCCTTGGACCGTTGGTATCGTCAGACGCACAAAACAACTCCTCTCATTTGTATAAAGAAAACGGCTGCTTTAAAACCCAGTACACGTGAAAGGTCGTTTTGGTTCAGGTATTTTAACCCGGGTTTTGGTTTTGTTTCTTCGCAGACCGAGCAAGCCGCTGGTGGTGAACGTGTGCGAGTCGGGCGACAACCCTGTGACCTGGGGCGGCATGCTGGACATGTGCAAGAAGGAGGCGCGCCTGACGCCGTCCTCGGGAGCCGTCTGGTACCCTGACGGATCCATCAAGGACTCGCGCTGGCAGCACGTCCTGTGCGTCCTCTTCTTCCACTTCCTGCCCGCCTACCTCATCGACTTCCTCATGCTCCTCACCGGCAATAAGACCTTGTGAGTACGGTGTTACTTGGCCTTGTAATCCGGGGCTGAAATTTGTTGTACATTGATTTTGATCGTACGAACCCGGCTTCTTTTGGGAGAAGTTTGACCAAATTTTATGGAGATCATTTTGAAATGAGGTGTTATAAGACGGTTCATGATTTGCACTTGAATATGTGTACGTATATTATCGGTGTGCTGCCGCCAGATTCACTGACATTTAAATTTGCCGCGCTTCCAGCATGGTGCGGCTCCAGCGGCGGATACAGGGCGGCCTGCAGATCCTGCACTACTACACGACCCGGAAGTGGTCCTTCCGGAACGATCGGCTGAAGGCGCTTGCCAATGAGCTCACCCCCGAGGATCGGAAGCGCTTCGCGATGGACGTGCGTGCCGTCGACTGGCCCGTGTACTTCCGCAACTACGTGTCCGGCGTGAGGAACTTCGTGCTGCACGAGGACCCCGACACCAGCAAGGCGCTCCGGCACCACCAGAGGTAAAGAGGCCTGGACAGTCGCGGCGGTATGAACGGAGAAGTTGTGCTTAATGCGCCAAATATAAAGCGAAAATTCTAACCTCGATCCTAAACCGTGCCATGATTGGTAAGTAGGCCATCGTCAGAGGATCTATTTGATGCAGGACACTTGTGGTCGGCAACAGGTATTAACGAGGTTACAGGCGGCTATAGTAGCTGCAGCTATAACGCCTGTGAGGTAGGCAACTCATGCGGCGTCGTGGCATGCCAAGTGGTCCTACCTGGTGGCGATCCTCTGCGGGCGGTGGATGACTGACGAGCCAGGACCACCGCGGCAACATCCACGATTATTTTTATTACGTATTAGGCCGTTCCTCCTGGTTGTGCCGCTACGGCGGCCGTAATTCGCCAATCATCCTCCACCCAGCGAAGCGCTATCAAATGGGACCAGCTGTCTTAAGTAATTGGCTAGTGCTTTCATGCGCGGTTACCGAATAGTTCAGTTGCCACACATTTAAAAACGGCGCAAGGTGGAACGCGAGCTGTAGAATCGTAGAAGCTTTAAGATTCTTGTAATTTATGCACAATAAACCTCGGACTAAAGGTACTTTGAGCCCAGGCCAGAGCCTGGATCCCCTCTTTTCTCCTTTGCAACACTGACTCGTCGCACCGTTACAGGCTGTACGTGCTTCACCGGGTGACGGTGACGGTGTTCTACGCGCTCGTGGCCTGGATGCTGTGGTCCGTGTTGTCTGGCGCGAGCCGACTGCTGCCCACGGCCGCCAGGCCCTCTTGGCTCGGGTACTCGGTGGCGCCCGTCAGCACGCTGTCAGCCGCTATGTGATGCAGCTGTCAACATTACAGAAAACCGCTACTTATAGTTTTAAATTGAATTCTTGTCAACTTTTACTTTAAGATGACAGCTTATGTGTGTACGCACCATTTCCATTGTTTCCACAAAATATAGGTTTACTAGCTAGTTCTAGCTCGAATTTTTTTTCGAACTGAACCGTGAGATCGTGTTCTCGCTCATGAGTAGGTAATCGTTGCACAAGAGCAGCAGTGCTGCAGTTCTACATGATGATGATCGTAAGTGATCATCATGATATTCTGTGTGTATCGTTATAAAATAAAAATAATTATGATAGTAAGTTTTAGCGTTCCAACAGTGGTGACAGTAGTCCCCAAGGGATACCATACGACAAGACTGAGATTGGTGATTATGTGTGCCGACAATTAATATGCATTCCAGTTGTGCCCTTTCTTGGCCCTTCGCCAAGTTCACAGCCCGGAAAGCAGTTTTGACTATGGGTTTTAATCTTTAATGTGATGTTAAGTATATCTCCTTTGTAAGAAGTCTTCCTGTCGTCTTTTAGCACTTAATATTAACCGGGTGACTATTTTTGTCTAATGTTGCTGTGATTGACCTTAAGTCCACGTCGCGTTTTTTAAATGCGGCCAGTTTTACGCGCTCAATATTTACTAAGCACGATGCGAAACGGTCTCTTGTTTTCGTATGTACACTTTTTCTTTTCACGTTAGTACTTAAAGTCTCGTTTCTTCTTCGAGGATGTTTTTGTATTTGGTGATTATTCTTATTACAACTATTTCTACTGTGAGTCAACATATTTTTAATAAAGATACTTTGTGTATAAAATTGTTCTGATTTGACCCTGATCCTGATAAACAAAAGGCTGAGGTAGAGGCAGCCTCGTACATCACAAGCAGAGAACACTTTTCTTGAAACAAGGAATCGTTTGATTTTTTTTATCCTAGTCGTTTTTACGATTAAGTCAATAACACATGATTGATGATCTCCCGTCGATGCTCGTTCCTAGTCGCAGCGGAATCAAGACTCTTTTCATTGTTCCTATCTTGAAAATGACTAGGATCATTCATGTCCGAAATTTGTTTCAAGTCGAAGTTCCTGATTGTTTGAAGTCTACGGATGCAGCGATGACACGTGAATGCCACACTGTGGCGTAAAAGTAAGCCGAAAACGTGTGCCATACTTTTCACTACGCCTCAGTAAGACGCAGATACCACGCCACTCCAGAGCCTCACCCGGACCGTACCAGCTGGTGTTGTGCTCCTGCCGAGTAGGCAGCCCATCGTGCACCAGCGTCAGAAGAGATGCCTATCCGGGACACCGCGTTGGAAAAGTGAGCTGGCAGAACGCCACTTCTGGACATCATGTGATTGATGAGATTTCGGATACCGGTTGCAAACTTCCATCGTGCGGATTGGGGGACGTGGTAGGGGGAGGCACTGACTGTAGCGGGGAGAGGGAAACGCGAGATAGATAGACCTAAGACACGGGTGCACACGCTCAGGAGCGGATCCAGAACGGCAGGGGGGGGGGGGGGTCGATGTACCATTTATTGCCTACATTACAGGCGGAAAGTCCGGCATGTTGCCTTCCTTGCAGGCGTCCATCGGGGAGTTCGGGGAACCCCCCCCCCCCCCCGCACACGCTGTCAGGCGGTGCCCCCGAGGTGTGGTTCCCGGCACCACACACGGGTATGGCGGCCCTGCCTACCTTGGACTTGACAGGGGCGCAGTAGCGGAGGGGAGGGGGAGGACGTTGGGGACAAGAGACCACGCAGGACCGTTCAGACAAGTGGGCCGCTTTACGTAACAAGCAGCGGCTACAAGGCGCGGTGCGTGGCCGCCAGTGGCTGCGCACGGCCCCGCCGGGCTCCGCGTGGCGGCGCCGCACACGCCGCTGACTCTTCGCACGGAGAGAGAGGGATATAGAGAGGGCTAGAGGGAGAGAAAGAGAGGAATAGACGGAGGAGAGAGTGAGGGAGAGATATGAACAGAGACAGAAGGTGTTAGAGGTGGGGGAAGGAGGGGGTGGAAGTGGAGAAATGGAAGGGAGGGGGCATCTCGGCTCCCCCGCAGCGCCCGCAGTGACGTCAATGCTGGCCTGCTGACCGCATCGGGCGTCTCTTTCTCTCTCTCTCTCTCTCTCTCGCGCGCGCGCACGCAAGGATGTAATTGTAATGTGCACGTAGTGGCACTGCACTCACCTACGCACACACAGAAGCTCTCACATCACACACACGCAGGTGTACACACTCACACACAGAAGAGGCAGGTCCTAATCTTGATAGGGAAGCGCCGGCGTCCGGCGTGTGTTGCTCGGGTGTTGTAGGGTGCTATTATACAAATTTTGTTCGTCCGGAGCGGGTTCTGCATGTTGCGGGTGCCAGAGGGCCGTGGATTGTGGAATGGAGGGGCCTTTTAAAGCAGACAGAAGTGACGACAAGCCGGTACTGCTCGCATGAAAGTCATAGCAAACCATGGATGGAAACAAAAGTCAGAGCAGTTCAATACATGAAAATAGTTTGACAGTCGGAAAATCAGGAAACCAAAATAACAGGGGGACCAGAGTCTTCATGAAGACTCAACATAATAAAATACGTTAATGAAAAAAATGGCATGCGGCAGTCAAGTGACATACAAGACTAAAACATTGAAAGTGTGCCACTGTTACAAAGGTTTACAAAATTAGATAGAGAGAGAAAAGCCATTACGCCTTTCACTGTGAGACAGAGACGAATTCGTGAGTTTGTCGACTGGCGAAACAAGAAAAGCTTACACGACGTGTAAGGCTCCGGAACACGCCGGTCAGGCTCGTCACTGAGCGGGGGTTCCCCTGAGTTCCCCACGAGGATTGCGTGCGACGCTGAGAGGTTAATGCCTGGTCCGAGGCGAATAATAGGTTTGTTTTCATATCGACATGTTGGCATTGTTTTGGTGGCCGCGGGCGGCGTAGGCACTGACCGCTGCACACTCCGAGCCTGCGCACCACAGGAACAAGGAAAGCTTTCCGTGGCGTCGCCTGGTCTTCCCCTCCGAGGCGCCGTCAGGAGCTGATGACTCGTCGAAAACAGCCAAACGGCCACATCTCGCAGTGTGGAATTTTTGCAGCGAACGAATTCTGTACGTGCGGGACACACCGTCCTTCTGTTATTGTTGTAATTTTCCAAACACATACATACACACACACACACACACACACACACACTCTCTCTCATCGTCGGTGACGGATACAGGATACGGACAGGGCTTCCCACACGCTAATATCCTTACGGACGTTGTTTAGGTGGCTAAGGATGTCGTCACGGAAGGTTTTGTCTCTGCAATGTTTGTATGTTTTGGACTCCGTCAGATTCGCTGAGGCATTGACAGGCAACCCATTCGGCTGCGTTGCATTGGCCTGACCGGCTACCCACCTAGGAAGGATACGAGCTTCTGAAATCCCGGGTAACACGACTTGTACACAGGTTGTATACGGCCGCATGTATACACATATATATGTGCTGTATATGATCTTATACGGTACGTATACGGCCCAGATACGACCAATTAAACAACCGTATACAAGTCTGCATACGGTTGTAGACGGTACAGGCTTGTATAAAATTGTATACGGTTGTATATAGGGTAGTATTTTGACCGTATACGACTATATACTGATCGTATTGACTACATACCACATATAAAATGTGTATACATTAATATGCGGCCGTATGCAACCTGTACACAAGTCGTTGTACCCGGGTTGGATTCGGTTTGAGGCCCGCGTTCCAGGAACGGGGTCAGACGCGGCGTTCGCCTTGTTCATCAGGAAGGGGAGGGGGGGGGGCAAATCAAACATATCGCACTGTGCCGCTGTGCCACCCGCGGCGCCAGCCGCGCTGCTGGCTCATTCTGAACAACACTGCTCTCGCAGCTTTCGGTCTCCGTCGCACTCATGCGGTGCTCCATTCGAGAGCGAGAGAGGTGTTCGAGAGAGAGAGAGAGAGAGAGAGAGCGAGAGAGAGAGAGAGAGAGAGAGAGAGAGAGAGGGTGAGAGACAGTGTTCGGAACCGCTCTACTATGGCCCCTCGGCCTGTTGTTCCGAGGCCCGGCTGCTTTCGCTACAAGGCTGCCGGCACTCGAACCCACGCAACTAGCCGGCCGAGTCCCAGCGTCCCGGAGCAGGGCGGCAGGGCGGCAGGGCGGCAGGGCGGCAGGGCGGCAGTGCGGCCGGTGACTCAGCGGCCCCGGCGCTGCTGCGGCGCTGCTGCGGCCTACCGTAACAATGGGCAACGCGATCGATGCGGCTAATGAGTAATCACCGCCGCGCTCCGTGTTACGTCTCGAGGGGAAAGTCCTGAGTTCAAATACTGGCACTCTGATTTTTTTTCAGTGTGTTTTTCTAGGGGGCGGGCGCCAAACCAGTAGCATTGTGTAGACCAAGTCCCGTCACAGTAAAAGTCTTATTATTTCGCTCTTCGTATAACCACCGTAGTAATGGAGACTTCACTTTCTGTGTAGGGGTTTTCTTGTGGGGGAGTCGGACCAAATGAGAGTGAGAACCTTCTGACTGAAATTTAGGTGAAGATGGTGACCCCCGTGTAACCTCACCTAATAGGAATTTCCAGCGGGTCTTAAAGAACGGAAGATGAATCGGAGGAATACTTCCAGAGCGGAAACAGGCACTATATAAAAAAATCGCACGGTGCACTGCGAGTCACCACGCGACTTCTCATACTCCCTGTTTCCGCTCTGTGGAAGTGTTCTTGTTCTTATATTCAGTTCTGCAGCCTCGTTGCTTCCAGGAGGGGCATTCTTGCAATTTTTGCCCATATGCCGGAGAGTGCCACAGTTTCGCCTAGATTTGGATGACGAGACAGTCCTCACCAGAATCAGGGCGGGAAACATTCCTTGCCAAAATTGTGGTCGACTTCCTCACCTTTTCACTTTAATCAGTGTACTCTCCCTTTGCGGTAAGGATTGCCGCTGTAATATCTTCTAGTGTTTTCCACGTGCGGTGCGAGCTGGCCTACCCCAGGAGACACATCCAATTTATTCGCTTTCGATGGATACCCGACCAAACACAAGATGATTAAACAAAACAAAAACAAATTCTTCACATTTTTGCTACTTGGTTCGGTGACCACTAGGCGGGTGCCGGCCGGGTCTCCTCTGCCGTGCCGCCTGCCAGGTCAAGTCCGGCCGAGGCTCCGCTCTTAATGAGTGCGAATGCTAGTGACAGGGACATCAAGGAGACCGTGGCGCCGTCCGTGACGTCCGTCCGCCTCGGCAGAGCCTCGCATCAACTTGTCGCCAAAACCACAAACGGCTGTCAACATGACTCATTACTCAAATCTGGGACAGCATTGATCCGAATAGACGATTTCGTTGTGCATGCTGACGTCACCGGCGCCGGCAGAAAGGGAAGAACAAACGCAGACCCACCGCGCGTGCGCAGACGACGAAACGAACCTGCTGCGCATGAGCAGTGGGCCAGCTTATGTTCTTCCTTTCATCTCCTTACCGGATTCAGAGACGTCAGCAGTCACACCGTAATCGTCTATTGGATAATGATTCTTAAGACCATCGAAAGATGTCAGGAATCTGTAAGAATACGGGACAGGAATGAGATGTTGGGTGTGGACAGAAGTTGTAAGACGTAAGGTCAACGACTTCTAGACTTTTATGATCTTTATTCGATTTTGATGACAAAATTCAACACTGTAAATGTCCAGTTTTCAGGACACTTCATGGGGCAAGACTGTCACATGACACTGAAGGTGTGAGGATCTCGGAGAAGCAGCAAGGAATGGTCAAGGGACGTAGGATAAGCATATCGAAGAAAGACCTAAAGGAGAAGCAGCGAGGAATGGTCAAGGGACGTAGGATAAGCATATCGAAGAAAGACCTAAAGGAGAAGCAGCGAGGAATGGTCAAGGGACGTAGGATAAGCATATCGAAGAAAGACCTAAAGGAGAAGCAGCGAGGAATGGTCAAGGGACGTAGGATAAGCATATCGAAGAAAGACCTAAAGGAGAAAGCAGCGAGGAATGGTCAAGGGACGTAGGATAAGCATATCGAAGAAAGACCTAAAGGAGAAGCAGCGAGGAATGGTCGAGAAGCCTGCAGGAGGAGCAGCCAAGGGTGATTAAGCCTCCGCCACCAAGCGCTCTCCGCATCATCTTCCCCGTGACCACGTGACCACGTGAGGCAGACGCGGCGCCGTGCGGTGCACCGTCGGGCACGCACCCCTGCGGCCCCGCGGGCGCGGCGGCAGCAGCACAGAGGAGCACAAGTGCGTTCCGTTTAAGGAGTTGCGCTGCACTGAGCGGCACCCACGTCACGCCACGAGCTGCAGCGCCTCTGCGTGGCATAAAGCCGTGTCCCCCTAACCCTATGTGGTCGTCCGGCCGAGCGCCGATAAATTTATAATTTGCTACGTGCGGTCGCGGTGGGACCTGCGGGGGCACAGCTCGGGGGGCGCGCGGCATCACGAGTACACCAGTTGTTATTGTTTTATGTTTTTTCATGTGTTCCTCGGAGAATGTTCTGTTCATGCTTATATACCCACGTTCAATACTTCTTTTCGTGCTCATCCCTGTATCAATATGAGGACGACTTATGAAGACAACACAAACTGTGATTTTTTTGCCAAACAATATTGTGACGATCGCCACAGCTTTTCTTGCCATGTGACCAGAAAATAAAAAAAAACCTAGTACAGATGGTCCTAAACATTTTGTGATATGAAAAAATTGCAAAACGTAAACTGCAATTCATTCCAAAACTAGAAACGGTGATGTCCACATGTGCATGACAATTTGTGTTTATTTTGGGTCGTTCACGACAGCCACAGCACCACGTTGCTTTACTGTCAATAACTCGGGCTCATGTTAATGTCAATTTTTGTTATCTTGTTTGTGCTAGAACTTCGACGGGGAAGCATAGCATTGAGACCCAGGCGCAATTCAATGAGAGGGGGTGGGGTGGGGGCAATTGAGATAGTGCCCCATCCCCCTCTATGGACCTAAATAGCCACCCGAAATATAGGCAACCCGCACAACTTTAAGTGTGTAGGTTGGCCAAAAGCAGGACGGTCCCCCGTTCTCAAGCCGCCTGTTGAGACCGCAGGTCAGCGCCCCGAGCCCCGCCCAGAGCAGGTCCTGCTCACGTCCTTGGACCCGTTCCCCTTGTCCACCCTTCCCCGTGGGTATTTCCAGACCTCCGCTGTCTCGCCTTGTCGCACACCCGCGTCGGCTGCGGCTCCCCGCCGGCACCCCGCCGCACCTTCTCCACCTTCTAACACTGCCCGATCCGCCCCAGCGCAGCGGAGGGATTCCACGTTGATGGAAAGGTCCCCAGCAATTCATACGGCGAAATTTACGTTTCATTTTGTCGGTATAGGTGTTATTATCGCTCTGGTTGATTCAGCAAAATATTCCACCGCTCGTCCGTCTGACGAAAACAATAGTGCTTTCATCGAAAGTTTTGCCACTGTGTTTGATGCAGTTTTCTACATGCACTGTTTGCTAATCCACTGACGGCAACAGAAACCCCGTCATTCAGAAGTATTTCAGAGGAATTCAACGGACATGGCCCCTCGAAAATAAATGTCCTCTTTTATATTGCTGGTCACTATCAACGAAATCGGTTACTGGCACTCGTGCATCTTAGCGATTCCGTATTCTGCATCTGCATTACATTTTCACAGGATTCACAGAAAAATGTGCCTGGCTGTATTTACTGTACTGTATTCACTGGTCCCAATTAAATTGCTGCCGGTAAGAGATTACAAGACCTTTCTGTAAGAGTTGCCAACATAGCTTCAGTTTAATTTACCAACCATCTGGTAGAGGTGTTTGCTTAGGATAAAATCGATCATAGGTAAACGCAGCTGTTTCTTACCAGAGAGTCAGCCAAGTCCACAGCCATGATGATATCTGAGGGCACACAAGCACGCGCCAGAATTACTCTCCACATACCGGCCGGCAGCGTTCATGAGCGCCGATGTCACGTATGTACGTGCTGCTTGTATTTTTTTGACCAAACCAAACCATGAGGCGACGCGTGTGATCGAAGTCCAAGGCTCCAGAGCTGCTGCTGCCTCCGGCTGCACCTCCCCCCCCCCCCCTCCGCACAGTTACGACTTTGTAATCTCCGCACCTCACCTTCTGACCGCGTAACACGTGGAAGACGACGCGCCGCCTCTCACGTATACAGTTATAATTTCTTCTTTCGTTTTATTTCTTTTCCCCTTTCTTCGAGTGGCCGCCCGGTTCGGAGGGTGGACGCCGTGCGGGGGCCTTTTGTACGCGTTGTATACTGAGAAGCGGCCGAGGCGGTGCCCGGCGGCGTGGTGCCCGCCAGGCTGCGTGCGAGCTGCAGCGTCAGCGATTAGACATGGAATTGGGCACTTAATTCAATTGCGCGGGGTGCGAGGTTCATCGGATTCGCACGACACTTTTCTAAGGTGCCCGCGCCCGTTTACCGTACCGTCAAAAATATTCCCTGGGATTTCGTTGTTTCTGGAAAGTTAAATGATACAAATAACTCTTTTGTTTTTGTGGATTTGCTGCAAACTTTTTTTTCGTTGTAAAATCTACACAATTTGGTTGTGACTGCTGACGTCACTGAATCCAGTATGACAGGAAGATCAAGCGCAGACCCACTGCGCAGACAGCCGACAAAACAAACCTGCAGCGCATGCGCAGTGGGCCAGCGCGTGTTCTTGCTTTCATCTTCCTACCGGATTCAGTGATGTCAGAAGCCCCACTGGAATCGTCTATTATGACAAAATCAGCGAAAGTCAAAAAGTAAATAATTAAACGATGATGCATCTCATGAAACTATTAAAGTAGAATGACCATCACACAGATCTTTAATCCAGTAGCCCTCAGAATCCGTGATGAAGTAAAGTAAAACTTCATATTGGTCTCGAAAAATTGTTCAAACCCTAGTTCTTTGGCATAAGTCAATATGATCTCTATCTAGCCTCGTTTTAAAGAGTTTGCACGTCAGAGGAGCCCAGACGCTCGGCTTGGATAAAAGGCCTATTTTATGAAACGTTAACATCTTATTAAGCTCAATCTTGAAGAATTTAAGTGAATTTCGGCTGTAGCATTCGAGTGTGACGGGGAGCCTCTTCTGCCCTTGTGGCACGCTGTCCCTGCTACCGAACGGGGCACGAGTGGGCAGCAAAAAGGACTCTGAAAAGTGATTATGCAGTCGTTGCGACGCAGGAATAGACGGGACGGATCAAGGTTCTCTTTTTACGAGCCTCGATATCGCTATGCCGGCACATCGATTGTGTGGACACTGCGGGACGTTCTAAAACTGCCAATAAATCATTTCGTTATTTACAGCTGCGCACGTGCTGCGCCTGCCAGCCTCCAGCTCCCCGACGTCTCGCTGGAAATTTCTTTTCTTCAGGGGAACTCCTATGCGATTGCGAACTAGGTTAAAGATTATTTTTGTCGATGAACAGTTTAGTTTTGGCAGTGCGGCCAATACACTCACGCGCTAACACACACACACACAAGTGGACGGTACACGCACCGCCACATCCGGTTCCTGCGGGTTCCTTCGGGCTTCCTGACGTCCTGCGCGGGCGGCCAGTGCTCCGCCTGGTGCTGCATGAGCGCTTCCTGCCCCGCGGCGACTGCCTATACCGTGTGTCCGTGAGACCGCCCAGTAACGTCAGCGCCGGTTATCTGCAGCTAGTAAGGTCACGGGCGCAGGCTATGAGCGGCAGCGTGGGACTTACCAGCCGGGCTGCCGCCAAAGAGTTGCCACTAAATGTTCCGGAGGCAGTACAGCACCTCCAGGAATTCGAAGCAGTCGGGTTTATCACGGCGCTTGATGGAGAAAGAAAGATCGAGAAAGAGGTAGGAATAAGGGCAAGTAATTTAGATCATTGATGTGTCAAAATTAAACCGCTGCCAAAACTCCCAGTGCATTAGGGGAGCGCCAACATTTTGTCCAAAACTGACGATTAGCACGACTCCTTGCATTTAAAAAATAAAAATAAATAAATACATATTCCACTACTTAAAAAAAGGCAAAAGAAAAAGGTGTGGTGGACGTGGTTTTCGGACGACGTCGTCATTATGCGTTTGCACGGCCCGCGTCGCGTGTCGTGTCTGTAGCCGCTCACGTTCCTATTCGCATTCGCAGATGTGCCTCGCCAATGCCAGTCTACGCCGGGCCACTCTATATTTACCCCGCGTGCCGTGTGGCGGCCGGCTCTAACTGCAGCGCCGGCACAAGAAAAGCCCCGTCTAGTTAGTGTGACCGGAGTCGCGCGGCGCCTTGACCGTGCCCTCATTAGGCACGGGAGGCCACAACGCACAGGCTCACATACACCTCTTTCTACACCCACAAAAATGATTAGTTGCCACAACTTGTTTATTTGTTGATTTTGAGACAACCACGAAACTTAGTTACAGGAATTGAGATTTCGTTGAGCTAGTTGCCTAGGCAACCAATGCTCGGTTACCACAGCGAAAGGTCTTTTTTATGACTGCTAAATGCAACTAAGAATTAATTTGACAAAATTTTAGTTCTTGTCCTAGAACGGATAGAGTGACGCCGACTATTACGTGAGTAACATTCGACCTGTGTTAATTCTTAAAATGAAAAATTTTATGTGCCTTTGATTTAATCTGCTTGTTGATATTGTACAAAGCAAGACCTTGCAAAAGAATGCCCCTATCTGGTCCATTACAGTAATCCTCCGTCACCGAACGAAAACAAAGTGTGCTTCATAGACACCTCCTGAGCAATCAGTCACAATTACTGCTTCATCCTTAAGAATATTTCTTGTTTAAGTGTCGTTTTAAAATACCAATTTTCTACGGTGCGGCTCTCCACCGACCGCTCCGGGGGCCTCCGCGAGCCGCAGCGGAAAAGCAGCAGCGTTGTCACTGGAAATTCGAACGTGAACCTCCCCCCCCCCCCCCCCCCCCCCGGCTTCCACAGCCATATTGGAGACGTGCGAGCGGCCAGCAGAGACCTCGCGCTTGATGTGGGTGTGTGTTCTCTCATAGCTCTGACTAACTCGGGTACTCAAGTCGTTAGAGCTCGGTGTTGTTGTGTTGTTTCATTTTGCTGCCCAATGCCACTCACCCGCACGCGCCATGCGGGAATCCCGCCCGGCCAATTCCATAGAAGGATGCGAGGCGCGAAACACTAATCTCTGTCACACTCACAACAAAGACGCGGTCTTGATAGATACGCACTACAACATGCCTGAGAGCGCCTGAAAGCGGTTAAAACCTGTTCTCTGGCGTACTCTACACTTGATTTCAAAAGGATTTTCTTAAAAAATATTTGCCACAAGGAAATTTCATTTAAAAAAAAAATTCCTGCGCACATGGAAAGGCTGAGTAGAAAAACTCAATTTGACATAGAAGTTCACAAATCTGCGACTTTGTCTGACGCCACCGGAAACCTGGAAGAAGCAGAGGGTAATAACAAGAGCTCGTACAGAACTGTCATCGCAGCACTGGGGCGTGCGCGGGCGCTGCATGTGTCGCAGACCCACTGAGGAGGTCGGAGCGTGTCGCAGACGTCGGCAGACGCACATCGGAACCACCGCCTTCTCAACGGACTGCACGCACTCCATTGCGCTCGCGACTTCTACATGTCGCGCTCCTCCGCACGGAAAATACTCCTGTACAATTTTGTGCAAGCAGGCGTGCGTACGAGGTAATGCATGCGTAGCTTACGTACAAATTCGTAAGTTGTTATGTACAATATTGCACGCAATTGTGTACAAATCTTCGTTGTTGTACGTAATTTACGTACGAATACGTGCGCAAGCAGCGTACGCATAAATTCGCACGGACTTCTGCACGCAAAGTTGTGCAGAAACATTCAGTGTGCGCGGTTTACTCCGCATCTGGCTCCGCGCGTCCGCGCTCCATGCGCTACCGTGCCACACCACAACTATGACAAAACACACAAACACACACACACACACACACACACACTAGGAGAGACACACATGCTTGCGACAGAGGTGCCAAAAACGCCGGACCAGCGGGGCGGGCGCACCCGGACCCAGCAGCAGGACACACAGGCTCCTGTGAACCCGCCGCCGCCGGCAGTACGGCAGGACCGTAGAGAGCTTATTAGCGCGTGCGGACCGTAAAATAGAAAGCGGTGTGATCCTGCTTCTGTCACCGGCTCTTGTGGGATCAAATACAAACACACACCTACACACACACACACCTACACACACCTACACACACACACACACACACACACCCTCACGACTCCTCCCCCACCAGCGTGCAGGGGCCACGGCGCGGAGCTCTGCATGGGAGCTCCGTCCAAACTCTTGCTTACGGCACTTGTCGCGAAAACGCCCCCGCTGCCCCCACCTCCCCCCCCCCCCCCTGCCGCCGCCCCCGACCGCGACACCCCGAGGACCCAGCTCGCGGCACGCGACTCGTGCGGAAAAGAGCGGGGGGAAAAATCCCGCAAAACGACATGAGAACACAAACACACACACACACACACATGCACCGGTGACACGCGAGGTTGTCGCCGTCCGGCCCCCGATCTGCGGTTGTTTGACCCGGACGGGAATAACGAGCGACTGAGGCACAGTTTGTGCACTCTGAAAACGCACTATCTCTATGTAGAGAAATATGAGAAGAACCCCCTTCTGCAGAATTGCTGGAATTGCATCGTAGATTATAGCCTGATCTAAGAATAATTAGGCCGCAGATACAGGCGGCTGCAAGAAAGTGCATGAGCCGAGCAACGGCAAAAGAACGCCGGTGGCAGACATCTGAGACAAGACTAGTCCACGAAAATCTTCAGCTCAAGAATGCAACGTCTCTGCAATTCGACTGTCACTAATTTCCCCAGAGTAGGTAGGCCTACGCCACGACGTCATGACGCTCTGACGTCAACGGAAGCCTTGCCCGCTCCGCCATCTCGCCTAGCGGCCGTGGGTGAACAACGTTCAACAATGATGTTTCGCACTGCCGAAAACTGCGGCGGTGCCGGTCGCCTTGCCGGCAGCCTCTCGGAGCCTCCCACCGCCGGGCCGCACTGCTTCATCAGCATGGAGCGTGGAGCCGGGCGTCGGCGGCCACCTCGGCGTGAGAACCAGGGCCGTGCGTCACAGCGGCCGACGGCGGCCTGGCAGTGGGCGGCGGCCAACCCCACGGGCCCTGTGCCCGGCCGGCGACAATACGCGGCCCCTAATGACAAGAAAGCGCCCACGCGGCCGGGCTACACCCAAATATTGTACGAGTGCTCGGCCGACTTTTTTTTTTTAATTTTGCGCCGTTTACATGGTCTGGGAAATCTCAGGCGGTTTACACGAGATGCGGAAAAGATATCTAACCATGCAAGGTGCAATGCATTAAAAAAAACACGCATTTGCTCCATTTGGCTTACTTACCCCTGGTTTTATTAATATTTATTATTGTTTGCTGGCGCGCCACACACTATTGATTTTTTTAAAAAAGCTTCCATTTAATGTGCGAAATCGAAAGCGGTAATATCAAGGCATTCCATCCTTCACCATAGCCAAATGATACATCGTTTTTCGCCTGACACAAAACACAATAAGCATTTTCCAGAGATCCCAGAGAAGTGCAAGGACAAAAATACTACCAGGTCGTAATCACCGGGTGGTGTGCATGAGAAATAGCACGGCCAGTATCATCGCATCACATCGCCGTGCGGTTTCACATACCACCCGTTTCCGCCCCAGAAGTTGTCTTTTTCCTCTACCTCCGTTCTCGACCTTGTTGAAATCACCTTCACTGGAATAAAATTATCAAAATCTCGATAAAATTCACCTTGAAACTGCATATTGTTACTATGTTTACACGATTTAGTGTCGAGTGGACTTTCCTCCGAAGCCGTCAATCCGGAGCTCCGTCACCGGTGTTTCCCATGTGTAACACGCTCCGGTTGCATCGGGTCGGAGGCCCGTGCTGTGCTGTGAGCTGGCGGCAGCTGGCCACACCCCTCACACACGCGCACACACACCACAACCCATACAATCGCATGGACATTCACGTGAAAACGCGCACAATAAACACACGCTTTGTGAAGCATGCTTAAACCAATATTTTGTGCACAAAGTGAGTTTCGACTGTTTGAAACAACTGCGAAACGAAGACGGACATATTTTGGTACACCACACTATCGTCGGTGTTTACCTTTTACTCCGGCTAAATTGTAGTACCGAAAAAGTTGTCCCTTACATCTTTTTGATTACATATCTCGCCACGTGACGGATGGATGTCAACTAACAAATAAGTTGTACCAACTAATATTGTTTTCGCGTGCAGAATATGTGTACGGCGACCTGTGCGCATGCCTGGTGTCCTAGCAAACAAAGTTCAAGGGCACTCTAGTAGCCCGGCACACACTGAGGGGGCCGCAGACGGCACAGACCCCCGCGGCATTTGACTGCGACAGAAAGTAACGTCGCAGCCTTCGCGTCTGCTGCCGCTGCAATCCCCATGATGCATGCCGCTCCGAATGGTATACCCGCACGCAGCCATTGTCTGCCGTTCGAATACCGGCCGGCCGGCTCGTTTTCTCATGCGATGTCGAGGCGTCGCAAACAACCCCGTCAGCGTAGCTGCTGTGCGACGCGGTGCAAGGCTCACATGCACAGCGCGCGCAGGCCAAACTACCCCTGACGGAGGCCGCGCACTCAAAGTATACGCCTGCCACAAGGCTATGCACGGTAACGCAGTGACTTCACGACACTAACTCCTCCACCACAAAAGTACGTCTTGCAGCGCACTCGATGCAACATTTTGTCGAAAAAGAAACTAAGACGTGACTCACTTTTTTGAAAAATGTAAATGGATGTTTTACCCATTGTTAGGGCACAGATAGCTGAAAAACCTCGCAAAATAGTTGATTGATGCTTGCTGACCCACGAGCGTACTAATATTACAGCTCAAGCTCATGCACACCTATAATTCAAGTTGTGTACTGTATTGATTTTATCGGCATCGTGCGGACTTAACGGTCCTCGCGGACTTCCCCCGCCCCCTCCCCCTTTCTTCTCCTTGTCCCCTTCGGGCCTATTCCATCACTCTAGACGCACCGAGATCGGACGTAGAAGCGGGTGGGAGGGGAAGCAGGAGAGGAAGCACTGGAGGAGGGAGGGAAGGGAGACGGTACTGTGAAGAATAGAGGCACAGGGGAAGGCGGTGGAAGAGAAGGGGCGAAGGGAGGGGCGGCGGCGGGGACGGCGTCATCTGCCTGCTCCGGCTTAGGCTCACCACCGGCCGGCGAAGGGGGGAGGAGGCGCGGAGGCCGGCCGGGCCGCGGGGCACACGGGGGGCGTCGGGGGGCTCGGGGGACTCCCAAACGCCCGCACCGACGCCCCTGGAGGCCGGCGCCGGCCCCGAGAGCGGCCCGAGGCCCGATCGCAGTCCTATCCGCGAGTGATATCCGTTTCGGTGCCGGGCCCCGCAGCGGCGCGCGCGCACCCCCCCACAGTCCGGGCCGCGGACTCAACAGCCGCGGACGTGCAGTTGTCGGTGTCGGTTCGAGTGTCGAGTGAACGGGCAGTCGCCTTTGGATTAACGCACGGGTCTCCACGCGCAGTCTTCCCTCACCCACAGCGACGCCATGTGAGTCCCAGAGCAGCGCAGGGGGGCCCCGCAACCTCAGTACCCTCAGCTTCACCCTCAATTCTGTGTATACTTAGCCAGCGTTCCTTCCACGAAGCATCGACAATGCTTGAAACGGGAGTTTTCTTCAACACGGCGGGTTTTGAGCGATCACCTGGCATTTTTTCAAGACGACTAGAATTGCCGAGAAAAACATAACTCGCTGCACCAAAGAATTTAGAATTCGGGTGTGGATAAGTATGAGAAAAAGTCGATTGTTGTAAAAAGCATAGAGTGGCCAGGAGAGGCCGCTCAGGAAAAATTTGGCCACTTAAGATTTTGTTCGAAACTTACAGCGCATGTGCAAAAAATAGATCAGAATTTTGTAAATAATTAATTCTGGGTTCATTTTTGAGTTGAAGGCCCTCCGCTGGGGTACTGTTTGTGGTGGGGGTCAGTTCGGTGATGGTGTCACGGCGAAAGAAAAGCCTTTCTTTTACTAGAATGGTGCATAAGGTTTTCCTTTTATAACACAGAGATCTCAACGCGCGAGCTCGCCTCTATGTCCGGGAGGTGTGGACAAGGCGTGCACTGATTCTTTGGAAACTAAGAAAGAAAGTGATTACTGTGCATGTTCAATTCGGCATACCGCTTCATGGTAATCAACTGGTTGATAAATTGACTGATCAGAGCCGTGACGAGCACGTGACGCCCGACAGAGGGCGGCCTGTGAGCAGTGTTAATCGGTCGAGCAAGGCGTCGTCCGGAAATTTCTCTCTCTCTCTCTCTCCTCTCTTTCTGTATTCTCTCTCTCTCTCTCTCTCTCTCTCTCTCTCTCTCTCCTTCTCTCCTCCCTCTCATGAGGCTGGCATGAGTCTGACAGAGACAGAATATGCTCTTGCCTGACCTCACCAGCCCGATTGAGAACGAAAGTGGCTGTGAGCGCACCGCGTCAGGTGAGGGAAATCCATTCCGTCTTTGCGTCCGTCAAAATGGAATGACTATATGAACGGAGTGTTTTTGACGGCCGTAACGAGTGGGACATGTGCTGCCCACACCTCCACACCTGTCAGAGAAGTTGCTGAAGTAGTTCCACACTAGCGAGCCACAGCAGGGAAGGGACCGCAAATGGTGACCTCTGAAAGAAAATCCTTCGAAGGAAAGTAAGATTCTTCGCAGTAAGCAGGTTTGCGGGCTCCGCATCCATTTCCCGTTTCCGTTGATTTCCAGGCGTGGGAAGCAATCTATAGCTAGTCATTTGCCGGGAGCTGAATCGCGTCAGCGGCGCGGGCCGCGCTCGCACAGCGCCGTGTTTCGAGGGCCGCATTTCGCATGAGCTTCTGAAGGACAAGGCGCCGAGCTCCGATCTTCAAAGTGGAATGGAGGTCAACTTCCTGGTGTCCGAGTTCTATTCTCATTAATCAATCCACGCCCCCCCCCCCTTCCCCTCAAATTCACCTCTCTGATCTCCCTTCGTTTTGCGCCATAGAAGGAATAACCATATCGAGGTTTCGGGTGCCCCGGCCGCGGGCTGCTGCTCAGGTCAAGGGTTGAAGTCAGAGGGCGTGTTTCATTCTCTCCCGCCTGGTGATTTCCTCCATACCTATACATGTTGTCCAGCAGGGGGGGGGGGGGGGCCCGGTGCGGGCCCAGGCCGGACGCACCAGCAGGCTGATTTCCAATACCGTCTTCCTGGACCTCTCCCTCTCTCTCTCTAATGGAGCAACCCGTGAGTGCGACGCAGACAGCGCTGTGTTCGGAGTCAGCTAGGCGGCAGCACGAGCGGGCGGCACGCCGCGGCTGGCCGCCACATCGTGGGACGGGTCATTAGATGATGTACGCACAGCCGGCTGCAGCCCAAAATAATGACCCATGCCGCCAGGGCCGACGCCTAGGAGATGCGAGAACCACTCTGCACCCGCCAATTGTCTGGCGTCTGCACTTTCTTTCACAACATTCCGAAACGAAAAAGTGGGAGGGCGCAAGGGAGCGAGTGAGAGAGAAAGGGAGAGAGAGGGAGAGCGAGGAAGAGAGACAGATGGAGATAGAAAGACACAGAGAGGGAGAGAGAGAGAGAGAGAGAGGGGGGGGGGGTGAGAAAGAAAGAGGGAGGGAGAGAAAGAGAGAGACACACAGAGACAGAGGGGAGAGAGAGACAGGGAGAGACAGAGAGAGAGAGAGAGAGAGCGAAAGGTACAGAAATAAATGTAAGTAGATATTATGGAGCGATTCGCCAGCGGGCTGAATGACACATAGGTCTGGATCTGGGTGCGAAACGGTAACGCGCCTCTCGTGTTGACACCGCGCTCCGTACCAGGCCTAGTCGCCGTGGGGCGGCAACGCCTCTTGAAACTGACTGTACCGACTCAGCTCTGCGGGACATTTTCTTCCATTAATATTACGGAATAATTACGAAATAGAGGCTACCAAACTGATGTGTTGCAAATTACGACGCAGTTATACGAACACAACATTTCGCTGGACGAAAAATGTCCCATAAACCACGTGTCCCAAACTTTGCGTATCCCTTCACTTTCACTTGAACTTGGGTTATCACTTTGCCAGCCCGCACACAGCAAATCACTTGACACGGGCAATAACAGCCAAAAACTTCGTTTCCTTCCGGAGCCCGTCCGCCAGACGCCCCAGGGGACCTAACCGATTTCAGGTAACTTTTTGTCCGCGCTTCTCCAATCGTCGCCTGGCAAACCTAACCTGTCAATGGATTTGCGATAGATGTGGATCAATTGGCCGTCCTCCCCATTGCCATCGCAAGGGTGATGAATCCAATACGTCAAGCTGTAATGAAGAGCAAGTGTGATTGGTCAAAAATACTGCACCAGAAGCTGCAATGTCCATCACACTGGATCTTCATCACAGAGTGAGCTTCATCGCAGCTAAGTGTGATGAACTCTTCACAGTTAACTGTGATTAGTGAAAAATACTACAGCTGCAGCTGAGATTGGATTTTATTACAGCTGGAGTGTGATGTACATTACACTTGGGATCACATTTCCTTGCCCCCCCCCCCCCCCCCCCCCCGCCCCCGCCTGAACCTATATAATACTCACGTAGTTCACGGACGCCCCCTTTGCGTGGATGTTTGTGTGTGTGTGCGTGTGGAGGAGCCGGAGGGGGGCAGGGGGGCAGACATCGATATCCGAAAATAACAGTGGGAGTACTCGCTGCGTGCCGCCGCGTCCTTGGCTGCGTCCTGCGTCCTGCCGCCACGTGCCCCGGCGCATCGTTGGGACCGGCCGGACCGAGTGAAGACGCACTCCGGATTGAATTCCGCACGCAGCTGCCGGGCGGCCGGGCGGCGGCGCGGCCTCGCTCAGAACCGCGCTGCATTCCGAAAAGGATGACGCCGTGTCTTGGCAAGGCTTCGCGGCAGCACCAAGTGCCGTACACGAATAACGTAACGCAGGCCTCGCGATGCGTATCCGTCTCTTTCTGTCTCACACGCAACCGGTGTACGCGCAGGAAGGGCGAGACAGAGATAGCGCGCCAGTGCACGGCCCTGGAAACCGACACCAACTGGGGCCACCGAGCGATGCATTTGGTGCTGCACAGCGCTGAGCGGAACAACCAGAAGTAAATGTTTATTTCTTTTAGGTTTATCGAATTCGTACAAAACGGTTATAAGCCCCCTTACGACAGTGCGGAGCTGCAGACTTTCCCCGTCAAATTGTTAACATTTCGGAGTGTTTCTGCGGGCTGTCGGCGCCGCTCTGCGAGCTGAGAGAGGCCGGCGAGGCACTGCGCCGCCGGCGGGGTAGGCCACCCATCTCACGGCCGACCCCTTCCGCCCCTCTCTTCGCGCGCCGCGTGCGGCCGCGGCATTCCGCCGCGCCCCTCCCTCCCCTCATCTTCCACGCCCTCCCCTCCCCCCTTCAACCCCTCCCCGCCACGCCCCTGACTCAGGGCTCGACGAGCCGGCCCGGGCCGGCCTGGTCGCCGCTGCTGGATCCACATTTCGTCACACCTTACAAATTAGCACGGCCAGCCCCGTTGCGAGTCGGAGTGGCGGCGCGGCCCGTGGTGGCCGTGCCGGCCCCATATGGTGGCAATGCGGCCCGCACCGTAGTCCGCCACGCGCACGGTGCGCCCGGGTGCGCGGTGACGTGGTGGTGGCCATAAGCTCAGGCCCGCATCGCGTACTAACCATACTGCGGCCGCCGCCTCGCCGCCTCCAGCGCCTTGCGTGTTTTTTGTTCCGGTTCGGTATGATAAATTCATGACAGCGAAGAGCGCCGCGCCACGCCACGCCACGCCACGCCGCGTGCCGGGCCGGCGGCCAGTGCCACGCTCTCGCGGCCACGCAGCGCCCGCCAGCGCCTGCCCAGCCTGCCTGCAGATCCGCACCGGACCCGGCCAAAAACCGCGGCCACGGCGGCAGCGCTGGCGGCCCCACAGCGCCTCCGTCATGTGTTGTTTCACTTGCGTGTCCAGCCCCGGCCCCGCGCCGCCCCGCGCCGCCCCGCGCCGCCCCGCGCCGCCCCGCACCTGCCCCCGGTCCCCACAACCTTGAGGACGGGCCGCGCGGCGGGAACAGGACAGGCCGGCCGCCGCCGTTGCCGTTGCCGTTGCCGTCCTTCGCGGTGGGGCCAGCACGGAGGCGGCGCGGTGCGGCTGCGGCGGCGGCTGCACTCCGATGGGGGCGGCCCGCTAACTTCCAGTGCGCCTTAGTCACCGCCGGGGTCCGCGGCGGCCCGGCTGCGGTGATGTAAGTTCAAGTTCCCCGTCGGCGCTTCCATTCATATCAGGGGTACCCAGACCGGAGCCCCCCCAGCCCCGCCAGGCCCCGCCAGGAGAACCCGCCGGGTACCGGTCCGGATGGGGCGGCCGCCGGGGCCCCCGCTGGGGCTGCGGCCACGTCCAAAGGTTATGTGAGTCAAGGTGGGGGGCGCTCCTGCCGCCCGCCCTCTCTTCTGCGCCCCCCTCCCCTCTCCCCGCTCACGCCGGCTCCAGCAGCAGTACGCATGTGGCGAGACACTTTCTCTTTCTCTCGCGCCCCCTCCCCTCTCCGCTTCTCCAGCGGGCGGGCTCCTGGAGCTGGAGCGAGCCGCGCACCTGCCCGCCCGCTAAGTGGCTCAGCCCCGCCGCCGCCGCCGCTGCCGCCGTGCCGCCCGGCCAGCCGCACGCACTGCTGCCCCCCCCCCCCTCCCCGCCGCCGCCGCCGCCGCCGCCACACACCACTGCGCCACGCCGCGAGTGGAAGAAAACCGCCTTCTATTACTTACATTTGGCTCGGCCGCTGCGCCGCGCCTCCTCGCGCTGACCTCCAGTGGCCGAATAGTGTGGCCCCGGCCCCCTTATCCAGGGGTGTCTTGGTCAATGAGTCTGTTAGTCAGCTCACCTAGCTATCTTGTAGGTTGGTCATCCTTGTGTATTAGTCACTTTTTTTGGAGGGGGGGGGGATTTCGTTTGTGGACTGGCTTTTCCGGATCGTCCATTGTTTCTGCGTTCTCTGATCACCACATCGTTTTCACAGCTTTGTCATGAGTGCCTCGAAACTCGGCCGAGTTGTGCCTTAAATACAACACACTAAATGTTTCTGTACAATTTTGTGCAAAAGTGCGCACAAATTCATGCATACGCAGCTTATGTACGAATTCGTACGTAAATTATGCCAGTAATGAAGATTTGTACACAATTGCGTACAATATTGCACATAAAAACGTACAAATTTCTACCTTTATCTTGCTTAAATCAGTGACGCTGTCTTAGTTAAAAGGTAATGGCTACAAGGGTCTCCTCTAAACTGAATACAATTGCATCGCATATAAAAATGGACCACCCAACAAAATTTTAAAAAATAAAATAATAATAATCTCCACGAAACATCACGAAAATGTTTGACTGTCCATAGCGCAAGCGGTTCAGCGGAACTACGAAGTGTAATTACCGAAACCGCAAGTACACTGCGAAGTGTAATTACCTAAACAGCAAGTACAGTGCGAAGTGTAATTACCTAAACCGCAAGTACACTGCGAAGTGTCAACAGCTGTGGCGCACACGTGCGGTGACCGGCAGCGCTCGGGGCTTCAGCCTATTCGCACGGCACGGCACGCCACACCCCGCCACGCCCTGCCGCACCCCTGCCACGCTCCGGTCCACTCTAGCCCGGACCGTGGCGTGGCCGCGGGGCCCGTACTCTACAATCAGAGCATAAGTGGGATCGAGGGGCGCTGGCGGCTTAGCGGGGCGGCCGTGCGATGCGCCCCGCGCTCCACACGGAGATCACAGAGTGTTCGCAACGCTTCTTAAATCCATTTCCCAAACAAGCAGTACATCCTTTAAAAAAATTAATCGACTAGAATGAGACTATTCGTTTTAGACGGCTGAGGAAATCAACGACACTATCGTCAGTTGTTTTTCACGGTGCAGGGAACGTTCATACGTGGCTGATTTTATTGATTACGTTTTAGCCCCGTGGGTCGGCGAGGAGGGCGCCTGGGTGGTAGGCAGTCCCGTTGGACACGGGTGCGTCGCGGGTCTGCCTACACAGCGCTTCGCAGGCGCCATGGGAGGCGAGTGTCGCACTTGTTGAGGTGACGCGTGAAGCACCGCCGCGCCTACTGTGCGCTGACACGCGTGTGCACCCTGCAAGTCGGAAGCTGGGACCAGAACCCACGTACCTAGTACCTACCTGCTGCGGCTTCGCGGTGCTTCGCGGCGAGCTTCGCGGCGCTCTGCTGTGGCGCCTGCTGCGGGCCCCGCAGCCGTCGGCGACACGACTGTCATCTCGACGACCCCTCCCTCCTCTGAGGCCGGCGGCGGCTGGTCGGTATGGCTCTTTAACTGGTACTAAACTGGCACCCGAGCAGCAACCCTCGACGTGCACCTCTTGTCTTCATTCACCGATCCGCAGCCCGTACTCAGCCACCGCCAAAAGAACAATGGCTGTCCATTTTACGCCCGTTGTGTGCCTCCCCCCCCCCTCTTACCCCCCGCGGCGCGTGGCGCACCGTCACTGTGGACAGACCCTCAATGGACTCTCCGAGTCACCGCCGCCGCCGCCGTCAAGCCCCGTCCAGAACCACATGGGTTTCTCATAGCACTTGCGGGACTCTGTCGCGCATGCGGCTTTACCCACAAGAATACTCACAGAGCACACATACATACACAGGACACACACACACACGCCACGCGCGCGCGCACCACACACGCACACAAGCTCAGACCCCTTTCTTCGTCAACAAAGAAAAAATCTGAGGTGGCCGCCGTGAAGAGGTTTGCTCTCGTCGCATCATCTCCACACAACACCGCCCGGCGCCGCCCCCCGTGTTGAGGGAGGAACAAAATTTTTAGGCAAACCTTTTTGGAAAATAGGTGTCAAACAATCGCCACAACCAGTGTGCATTTTGGAGCAGAGTTGAGGACTCAACTTGTGCTCTTTGTGCTCCTTGACCAGTGACGCTCGTGTCGGTCACTGGTCTTAACCGCCTGGCCCAAGGGGCTCACTGTGTACGCAATCAGTGTACACATTCCCCTCAAACGCAATCATCGATTAAAAATCTGAAAAACAGGACTAAAAGAGGGGTTTGTCCTCACTATTGCGTCCAAAAACCGGCCGGAAAACACTATAATTTGCCTTGCATATTCCAAATTTTCCCGAAAAGCAGCTGAGGCAATAGACACAAATCAACAAAACCAGTGCTCACTTGTCGACACGGTTCAGGACCTCTCGGCCTGGTCCGGTACAGTCTGGTCATGATGGCGATTACAATTCTTTGCTGCCGCCGTTCATAATCTTCCATGCGGTCCCTAAATTTGATGATGCCCTGGTCATACTTTTCTCACACGGACCGTGTCCGCTCAGCGCGGAAAAAAACGCTTCGCTTTACCAATCTGCGGCTGAATTGACGGCGGAGCTCTGTCGGTCCTCTCCTCCTGGACTCCAGCCCGATTGTTTGGGACGTCCCAGAGGTCAGCGGGTCCGAGTCCAGGCCGGGTCCAGTGACGGGTCCGAGGGGGGGGGGGGGGGGGCAGGGCGGAGGGGAGGGGACGGCGGGGTCCGCGGCAGCTTGCCGCCTTCGCTGCTCTCGGGCCACAACAGGGGCGGGCAAGCACACCCACCGGGCCGGTCCCGACCCCGCCTCGCCCCGCCTCGCCCGAGCCCCCAAGCAGGATCGTGGAATCTCGGCGTCTGGGCCGGAGGAGTGGAGGTGAGGCCTGCAGGCTGCCGTGGCGCGGCGTGGAGCGGCGTGGCGCGGCGTGGCGCGGCGCTCATGTGGACCTGGTCGCGCCGGGTAGGCCGGGCTCCGTTCTGCAGTTCCGCTCCAAGCCCGTCCACGCCTGGTCCTCGCTCGCCGTCCGCGCCGCCCGCCGCCCGTTCGATCCTCCCGAGAGCGCGAGCGCGCCCGCGTGAAGCGTACGTGGCCCGAACCGCGGCCCTGCCGCACCCGCCTCGCCGCCGGAGAACAAGTGCGCGCAGCAGCAGCCATAAAGGAATTCCGCGCAGCGCCCGCCGCCCACAAGACCCCCGTGCGTGCGGACCCCCGGCAGGACGGGAGCTCGTTGAGGTGAGGTGAGGCCAGGCGGCGGTGAGAGCTCTGACCGTGGCTGTCCCCGGCTGTCCCCGGCTCCGGCCCGCCGCCCTTCTGTCAGACTGCATTTCTCATCCTCCCCGCCGAGGTGATTACCACGTTAAGTCGAGGGAGGGCCGGGCACCATGCGAAAATGGCCGGGGCGTACTCGGCCATCGCTCGTAATGGAACGGGTGATTACAGTGCCGCAGTGCTGGGCGGGTGGCGCGGCGGCGGCGCGGCGGCGGCGCCATTTCCAGCTCGGCTCCGAGGCGGCCGCAGCCGCAGCCGCAGGCCCCGCGGGCAGGCCGCCGCCGTGTGGAGTCCCGGCTCCGCTCCTAGGCAGGGAATTAGGGAGGTGCCGCCGACGCCCCACTAACCACAGAATTGAGTGATCGTGCTGATTCACAAGCAGTGTTCACAGACTGATAAAATGAGGGGATGTGCGGGTGAACCCGCCTCCTACACCTTGTCTCACCTCTGTTGAATGTTTGCGAACACACGCGTGCGCGTTTTGCGAAACAAAATCTGCTCTTATTTCAGCAAACATTTTTTTTTTTTTGCTCCTCGCACGATGAACTTTGTTTTTGTATTTCCCCTGCGGTTCCGCAATGTTTGCATGATGAGAAATCTTCCCTGAGCTCGGCTAGAAAGCTTGCAAAGAAAATGTTCACGGTTCCCGAAGAGTTCTAGCAAGCTTAGAAAATAATGGTTCATCACACTCTATGCGCAAGGAGTTAGTAGACTTGTCAAAATATCCTGTCTGGGCTTTTGCAGTCGTGTATAGAGGTGACAGCAGTGCAAAAATCAATCATGGAGGCCGGAGGCATGTACATAATCAAATTCAAAAACTGAAAACATGTAGCAGAAACTTACGTCTCATCGTCATTTTTTAAATGAATTAATAGTGTCATGTCTTGTGGTGCGTTGATATTGTGTATAATACGTTCGATATAACACATATGTATCAGGGAGTGAAACAAATAATAAAAAGTATCGGTTGCAGGAGGGGAGAAACAGCTGAGATCTGGCGGCGGGACTGCGCCGCTGCGCCGCCGCGCCGCCGACGTTATTACAGGGTTACATCACGCTGCTGAGTGGGCCCCTCTAACACGCTTTGCATAGTATTTGATTTCGATGTACACACACACTCTCTCTCTCTCTCTCTCTCTCTCTCTCTCTCTCTCTCTCACTCACGCTTTCTTCTGTCTCCCTCACTCTCTCTCCTCTCTCTTTCTCTCTCTCCCTCTATCAACATCTCTCTTGCTTACCTTTTCGGACACACACTTGGACATCACTCCCTCCCCTTCTGGTTTTGTTGTTCACAAATGTTAGTGTTTAGTGCTGTTTGGTGTTCTCAAAATGATTATTCATAATTGCCGTAGGGGAACTAGAGAGCAATTCTTAGATTGACAGGAGGCGCAAATCAAGCGCAAAACAATTGATCGACACCGTCAGCGATACCTATTTCAACAGCACAGTGTATGCTGGTCGAGGTGGTCTCGGTGCACGACAGCGGTACCAAGCGATTACAGTCCGTTTTCGGCTCGGGTTGCGCGGCCTTTGACAGTTTTACCGATTGGTTTACGACGGCGCGCGCTGGCAATCCGTCAGGCGGGAGATCCGCCGGCTCGCCGCCGCCGGTCTGGGAGGGCGAATAATTGAAGAGTGCAAAAGCAGAAAAAAGGGTGGGGGGCGTGGCGCAAGAGGGCTTCTGATCCACAGGAGGCAGGCGGGTCACTGCGGGATAAACTGCACTGAGAATGAATTAACAAGGCCGACTAAGAGCGAGAAGAACCTATCACTCAAATTTTGGTGTACTGACCTTGCACAAATTTGAGTAAGGAACCTCGCCCGGTTCTAGGTGAGAGAGTCATTCTCGCCCAAATTTGGGCGAGAAAACAGTCCTTATCAAAATTTAGGCGAAAAAATTTCCTCGGCATATTTTTTGCCTTTTTCCTCACCTTTATTCTCAGTGTGTTCACTGTACAACAAAGGCGAAGTAATCACTGTCGGGGTTTCAATTTCCAAAAGGGGTTCTACAATTATTGGCGCCTTGAGTGAGTTTTGAAAACTTCAAAGACTCAATGTGAACTATCTTTTTGATTGCTCATGAGGCGAGGATAATGAACATAGGGTCACATGTTTGATCCCGTCACCTGGGTATTTTCTCCTCTTTAGGAACCCATTGTTTATGTGGAACAAGTAGAGCGGTCGATTCAGTTTGAAAATGAAGGGTAAACTGTTGACGGATCTCTCTGCACCTTTTCGTGCAGCAGTGGTGCACTTTGGGATTCTAGGAAAGAGAATGGGGCACTTGGTTGATACTTGGTTGAAACTTTACGGAGTGGCATACTGCGGTTCAATTCTTGCAGAAGCCACGCACTTAATGTTGTGATCGTAAAATTGGGTGTGGAGGAAGACTGTTTGTGGGGGCGAATCGTGCATCAATATGCAGGCAAATAACAGGTGATGCGAAAAACAGGACGGAGAAGTGTCGGTGGTCGACACTTCTTCTGTTGCCAGTGTTGTATATCGCTTTGCTCGCATAAACAATGTGTACAAGTGAATGCGGTAGGAGTGAAGCAGAGGGTTGGGTGCCTGCGGTGCGCAAAGAGTGTACGGCTGTGTACGCCGCTGTGACGCAACCTCGTCGCTGACCTCAACCAAGTTCACATAACCCCACATGACGGGGCAATTGTCTCCCCATGCTATAAAAGATCCACCTGCAATATCCATCGGGAGGCCCGCGCGCGGTTGGATAAACGTACGCAACTTGAGTGTGAATAACGGGCGTCAAGTGCAATCACAGTGCGAGTAATGAACGGCTAAGAACGTTCGCGGACACCCACGATGCTGAGTTTCGGTGACGTTCGCTGCGGGTACCGCTACAGTGCATGCAGCCAAGCAGCTTATCTGCCACCCCTACTCCTGACTTTCTGTGCTCGCAACGTTGGCTCGGTGCATACGATCGTCTGTTTCACTAAATGCTGACTCATAGTACAATCAGTGCAGGCAGAGGAGAACGTGCGAAAGAATTCCGCTGAAGTTGCGTACACTTCGAGATGCGACGTTCGCAGTGCGAATAATGCTCTTGTTGTGGCGGTGTGGGAGGCGTGGCCGGGTGTGTGGCCGGGCGGGGCCCAGCTGAGGGCCCGGCGGTGCGGACAGACAATGCCCCCCGCGCGGAGCGGCAGCCGGGCCGGCGCAGCCTCGGCGAGGGGGTTGCCCAATGAACTGAACTGGGCGAGTCTGGCCTGATGGACGCGCCGGTTGGGTTGCGGCAATGTGAGGCGACAGGCCGTCTGCCTTCGCCCCGTCCCCTCCGCCCTACCCAGTCTTGCACCTTCCCCCTCCCCGTCTCCATACACTGAGAAGGAAAAAGGTGTGGTCGACGATTCGCAGTTTCTGGCGATGAGGCGTTTGAAGTAGACGTTCCTACAACTTCATTGGCTTAGTGTTTGAAACCAGACTTAAACTAACTTGACTATTTGCCCGATCAAGGAGCCGTATGACTGTTTCCGGTAGGAAGTGACGAGTACACTGCTACCGAGAAACGCGGAGAAAATAAGTGTGGTGCACCGATAGTGGTATCAACTGAAGTTGCTCGCAAGGGAACACCTACGGTGTCCCGCCTCTCGGGCAATTCTTACGTCGGAATACATAGACCTATGCCCCCCCCCCCCCCCCATACGAGCACACTTCCAATGAGCTCTAAATAACACTTGTTTTCTCAGTGGAGGCTACTCGAACTCATACCCTCCGCATTCCTTGATAGAAAATGACTTATTGCGGCCCTGTACATTAGAATTCTGGTGCCATCGTAGTCACAGATCTCAATTTTTTTTTTAAATTTTGTGACGAGGTTTCATAGGGCTACCTCGGAGTCCAACGATGTCATACCGCCCTCTTTTGCAGGGATATTCCTCTATCAAATACTCAACACCTCGTCAATAGCATGCATCGGGCAGTAATTCCAGTCGGAAATAAGACCCCGGCCGCCGTGCGTGCGTGTCCGAGTTCCAGAGACGCGAGGCGGCACGCGGACCGCCTCGGCGCCGCTGACCACTTAGAGACCGACTCGGAAAAACACGAGCATCGCGCGGCCGCCTGTTGTTGCTGCCGCTCTGCACCCATTACATTCGCTTCCTCCGTCCGTGCAGTCCGTAGACGAATGGGAGAATGTTGATTGTGATCACGGTGAGCAGATTACAAGCAGTAGATAAATGAATGGCCAGGGTGCTCAAATTCTAGCCCTCGTACAAATGCATTTAGGAGTATAGACACAACCATTATTTTTAGCGCGGAAGCTAAGCCCACACTGTTTAACTTGGCAACCCCATCAAACCTGCAAAAATTTTAGATCCGCCGTAAAATCTGTTAAAAGTGTTACCTCTGATCTGACGCACACTTTTAATGCGTGTAAAGCATGTTTTGGCTCTCTTCATAGAGTGTCTCCACTTGCAACGCACGTTCAGCTTGATCATCATATTTATTGAGTGTAAATTCGGACACAATTTCAAGAACAAATTCCGTTTCACGGACAGGAACTCTTGGCAGCGACTATGAGGATGGCTGTATGTTGGCGTAGCTCGAGTAGACGCGGAGGTGAAGTGCCGCATTGACTTGATAATTTTCTCACGCCTCGCTGGGCTGTTTGCGATTTCCGCCACGATTCTAACCTCGCGTCCAAACAGTTTCCCTGGGCTGCGTGTCGTCCACCGAGCGCCTGCGAGGGTATGCCAGCCCGCACCGCACCAGTGCTTTGAGGAGTAGTTGTTTGCCTACCTGGCAGGCGCCTTTTTAACCATACTGGCCTAATCGAGCTTTACACTTGATGTACTTTTTATTTTCCTGCATTTCGTCTTGGCAACCAAATTTCGTCGCGAGGGCCCCGTTCACGAATACGTTGTCAACACTCTTCGTTGCGAGTTCCCACTTCCGTTTCGAGCTGCTCCTCTGCAGCACTCAACTTGTTTTGCCCTGTTGACAATATATTGGTAGTGCTGCATCACTATAGTGGATCGGGCCTCATTATCTTTCGCTTTACTCCTATAAAAATTAGCTTATCCCTTAATTACAGAACGCCGAGGTATGGTCGACAGCCCGTGCTCGAACGCCGCCGATGACGTCAGGCCGATGGCATGCTATTGACCTTTAGAAAGGCCGCGAGCGACGTCGCCGCACATCCTCCGAACGTCTTCCAAATTCCAGGCCTCGCTGATCACTCCTGTTCGGACGCTGGGCGCTCACGTGGTTCCGGTGAGGCCAGTCAGGGAGTCCACACTGTGAGACTTTTTTGGAAAATTCCAAACAATTGCGAGGAAATTCAGTATCCCAATTTTTTTGGAAATTTCCAGCCATTTTTGGAAAAAATCCAAAACAGGTTTTTAATACATTATTTGATTACCATACTAAAGATACCTGTTCTATGCATAAAAATTCAACTTCCAATCTTTTGGAAAAATTCAAACTTTTTTAAATTTCCAAACAATGATTAGGAAAATTTGTATCCCCGATTGTTTGGAAATTTCTAATAAAGTTTCTTACAGTGCATGTCTGCGGAGGACTGGCTATGGCAGGTCACAGGGTTTGTTGACTCCCGAAGAAATTGGCCGGGACGAGCTGGAAAACATTTATTCGGAGGCGTGCGCGTGCGCGGTGGCCGCCCCGGATGCGACCCGAACATGCTAACCATGCCGCATGAGCTCGCGTAGAACCGGGCGGTGTCGCCCGGTGCCGTCGCCCTCCGGGGCAGGGCCAGCGACCCTTCCGGAAGCACAATGCTTCCAGTCTGTTTGGCGATGTGACTACTGTCTGTGCCTCTTCCAGTGCGCCCCCTCTCCTTATTGCGCTCTGTGTGTGAGCAATGAGCAAGGTTACCGACAAGGCCCGTCCCCGTTCCATCGTTTTCATTTCCGGACTTGATGATACACAACGCGCGCTTTGCGTTCCGAGTAGTGGATGCCGATATTCCGGATCGAAAGGCACACAGACACTTGCGGCGACTTGCACCGCTGACTAGACCTTTTATGGCACACAAAACCCCACCTACCTGGCAAAACGTTTATTTCACTCTATTTTTACATTTTCCCAATAGTATTTCTCCAGTCCCAGCAGTTTTGATACCCGCAGGCTGCCGCGCTCGAATCTCCCACCTTATAGTACGGCACAGCCTCCCAACCGGACACCGGGCGGAGAGGGAGAGCGGTCCCGTGGCGTCCGCGGTCATCAAACGTGCCAGCCAGCTCAGCAGGGGCGTGGCCAGTCCACTGCTGGAAATGCCCAGAGATGGTGAGGACCGGATGAGACTTCACGCGTCAGTTGTTGAATACATTACAGCACGTTCAGTGTGCGGTCGTGGGCACACGCACGGCTCCCTATGGGGACGGTGCACGCTGATGCAGAACACCCACGAACGCGTTCTGAATGGATTCCTTAGTGATCGCGCTGAATGTCTGCCGATTGTCTACAGCACTATGAAAGTTGCAGAGTGAATGGCAAGACGATCGGTCGAGGGGGGCCTCAGTTCACGAACGGGTGTACACTGACTGGTGACTGGACCGGACTTTTCCATTGACTGGAATGAAAAATTCACGATCATTTATGGTTCCTGTGTTCTGAGCTGTCACCCACCCCAAAGTAGGCTAAAACTCATTCCTACCGTGACCAAAACTCAAAACGGAAATATTTTTGTTTTGCTCAGAAATCTGTGGATACTTTTAAAAAATGCAAAAATGGGTGGGCACTACCTCGTCCCAGGCCTCCACCTGGAACCCTCCTGCTTAACTTCGGTGTTCGAATGGGAACCGGTGTACCAGGTATCGACCGCCGCAAAGACACCGGCACAACGCAGCGGCCTTTTTCAGGGGCACGCTTCCGCAACGGTCAATGTAGCCCCCTCCGCCAGCCAGATTTCCGGAATCAACTCCCTTCGACTGGCTGGTTGGTCTGTGGCACTGCGGCCACTCCCGAGCGGATTGGGGGGGGGGGGGAGGTAGGCTTTCCTATATCGTACACAGCCGAAGCTGCTGTACTTCACGACGAACCCTAGTCGCGACGGCGTGTCCTCGTCTGCCAGATTCACAGGGAGCGAAAACGAAGGCACCGAACCCTAGGTACCCCCGTAGCAAACACCCGAGTCTCCGAACCAAGTTTCCTTGGTAGACACAGAGCCCCCCCGCCGGAAGCCCCGGGCGACCGAGAAAACCTCGGACCCGGGAACGGGGGTAAGCCCGACCGTGCTGCGGGAATCTTCAAGTTGAAACCCAACGCTTACATCTCTCAGTGACGCAGCGCGCACGGCCGTTCAGACAACCATACCTACGCCACGTTCGGAAGTATATTTTACCCTCCTTGGAAAAATTTAGGAAAGAGGGAAGG
This sequence comes from Megalurothrips usitatus, assembly GCA_026979955.1. Taxonomy (NCBI): domain Eukaryota; kingdom Metazoa; phylum Arthropoda; class Insecta; order Thysanoptera; family Thripidae; genus Megalurothrips; species Megalurothrips usitatus. The sequence continues at coordinate 3,499,689 of CM049605.1, forward strand.
CTTGAACCCACAATCTTTCGGTCGCCGGTCAGCCACCTTACCGATGCGGCCACAGAGCCGCGATGACGTTGGATGAGCGCCCCCTATACTTTACACATCGTCGTCTTAGCTGAGCCGACAGAAAAAGTGCACGGACCGGCAAAGAGTTGAACATCCGACCAGCCACCCGCCAGCTGGACTCGCTAACTACGCGGCTACCGAGCTTCGGCGTAAGGTAGCCATGCGCTCCCGGTACTGTAGCCGCACGTGTCCGACTGGAAATTGGCTGGACCTTGACTGGAGAGTAACTGGACTGGAAGGCGTACACTGACTGGAAGCACCGGGGTACCCCTCGCGATCGGCGGTATCGGACCTCGGCGTTGACAGACGCACCACCAGAGCCGCGTCGTCGCACAGTAAAATAGCCATAAAAGTAAGCGGCAGTGATGCCGCCCAGACACTGACTGTGACGCCGTGTGCGGGACAGGAAGCTGCTCCACAACCTTCCCTCCAGCTGCAACCCATCCTCACATCGTGTCCCCATTGGAGATGTCTCGTGGCCAAAAATGCACGAGCCGAGCATCGTACCGCTGGTGCGTCAACACACTGGCGTCAATCCAAATCGCAAAAAAACCTTCTGCTGTCCAGGCTTTTCTTGCAACTGCGGCGTCACCGACGTCACAGCAGCGTTGCCATGACAACGCCGGTGGACACTCTTTGCTGCGCGCGCACACACACAGAACACACACACACTATCGATGTGATCAGGTAGCATACGGCGCCGTGCCGCGTAAACACAGTCACGTTCCTCAGCAGCTCTCTCTCTCTCTCTCTCTCTCTCTCTCTCTCTCTCTCTCTCTCTCAGTCCTTGCTTAATGCTTCCTCTACGGCGTAGATTAACGTATGGCTGCAACAATTTTCAAATTTTGTCCCGTTCCTGTCTTACAAGAGTTTTCCTTTTAGGGGAAGGGGGTGCCACAAGAGGTTGCGGCGCACTCAGTAATTCGGCACAGGCTGAGGTTACCGATTTCGACCGCTTTAAAACCGCGTCCCATCGGTCAGTCCCCAAGTGGATTGCGGCGGGCCGGAAGCTAACGCCGCCGGCGGGCCAAGCTGGCCCCCCCTGTCAGTGGGACGGTGGGACGGCCAGCGGCCAGCTTGTTGAATCGGATAAACTTGGGGGACCCTGGGCGTGCGCACTACCAGGGGCCCGTGCCCGTGTCTGGCGTTCAGCCATGACCGGTCGTGGCCTTGAGGATTGGTCCCTGGCCCCCCTGAGCCTCCCCATGGGCTCTCCGGGCCTCAGGGCTCCTCCTGTCCGTGGTTGCCTAACCGATAAAAAACCTGCCCGAACGGGTTGAAGCGTTACGTTGTGTTACGCAGCGACTTGGTGGGCTACTCGCCCCTGGCACCCCTGGACTTGCCACGCTGCCCGAGCGCGCTCTCAATCTTGGAATCCCCCTCAATATTTTGGTCCTCCACCGTTATCGGAAGTGTGATGAATCTAATGCGCTTCGCTGTGATGAAGGGCAAGTGTGGTTAGTGAAAAATGCTGCAGATGCAATGGCCTATTCAGCTGTAGAGCTCCACCACAGCCAAAAGCTTCGGATTCATCACAGCTGCAATGAGCATCACAGATGTAGTTTCATCGCAGCGAAGTGTGATAAGTGAAAAATACGTTACAACTGCATCTGACATGGGATTTTATCTCAGGAGAAATGATGTACATTGCACTTGGAATTAAAGTTTTTCTATCGTAGCCTCAATGTTCTCCACGCAAGCTTGAAAACAAGCGGTTTAAGAACACTGGGTGTAGGCATTACAGTCACCCCAGAAAAAGAAACATTATACGGGTGATAAATAACGACCGTATGGAACGTGACCAGTTTTAACTTGCTGAATTGCTATTACGTGTATTGAGTTATTTATTCGCATTGCGTTTTGTCCTTTCTATCTACGATCATTTCTTTTTCATACCCATTCTTTCGGCTGCTCTCGCCCTAAATATTCTCAGGAAATTGCGAGGAATTATTGGGCAAAAATGAAAGGTGTGGAGGAGGAAAGCGAAATGAATGGGCCTGGCAAAGGGCAGCTCAAGTTTGGTGCGAAGGGTCTCCAAGAGAAGCACTGTAGCCACTGCGTAGCCGCTGCGCGTGGCTACAGCATGGGAACTCCCCCCCCCCCACCCCCTACTTCCCCTCCTGCCTCACCCCCCCCCCCCCCCCCCCCCGTCTCTATTCATACTGTGGTACTGCTGCGGTCCGTTGTCTCGTCATCCCCACCAATAATACAAACCCCACACCGCCCAGCCACGCCGGGCCCCGCCGCCCCGACCGACCTGACACACCGCTCACTCTTGCATTATTTCGCGAGACGCCTGCAAGGTAGGCAAGATTGCCTAGCGCCTGCCCCCGGACTGTTTCTGTTCATCTTTCTATCTCTCTCTCTCTTTCTCTCTATCTATCTATCTCTCTCTCTCGCCCGCTTCTTCAGACGAGGAGACTTGTCGATTTGGGTGCTGCCGCCGGACCGAGGCGTGTCGAGTCGAGCTCGCGACCTGACCGAGAGCAGCCGAGCCGAGTCGGGCCGAAGCGAGTCCAGCCGAGCCCAGCCGAGGCGGGGCGCGGAGCTCCGGCGGCGGCCCCAGCGGGCAGCGGCGGCCCGAGACCAGCGGAGACATTAAGTTGTGCAACGTGACTGTAAGCTCCGGCGTGGAGGCCTGCCGGAGAGAGGGGTGGGGGACCACTGGGGGTGAGGAGGGAGGGGAGGGAATGCCTAGGCTCGGTGCGGCCTCTGTGGGCCCGGCATCCAATGGTGGCACGCCAAGTTGAACGCGATACCCATTCAGACTGGACTGGCGCAATGGGTATCTGTACGTCGGCACACATACGCACACACACACACACACACACACACACACACACGAGATGCGAAGCGTGGCGCCGCAGCTGCCGCCGCACGCGACAGGCCTGGCCGTGAAACAGGCGCCACTGCAGCGCTGGCCACCCGGAAGCTGGGCAGGGGAGGTGGCGGCTGTGGGCTGAGAGTCCTCACGGCTGCAGGGGCGTGCGCAGCAGCAGCCGGGTGCAGCTGCCGGGGGATTCTCTGCGGGGACCCGAGCGCCAGGGCATCCACACTGAGAACGAATTGGTGAGGAGCAAGAAGAACCTCCCACTCAAACGCCTAGTGCGATGTTGTCGCCTCATCATGAACCCGGTGTAGTGCGACCGCTGCTGTGAGCGTTGCTGAGGGCGCCCGCTGGGTAGGCAGCCACGACGCACGGACATGCTCGCGTGCCGCGCGGGCTGGCCTACCCATGGGCCTGCCCTGCTCTGCCAGGCGCACGGAGGGTGTCTGGGGAGAGCGTCCCGGCAGTGGCCGCTGTGTCCGCGGGCCCGGAGTGTCGTCGGTACTGACGGTCACAGGGAATGTGAAGGTTGGGGTCGACATGGGTCGACGCAGTCGACCGAGAACACGAAGGTAAACACGCTGGCTGCAACTAAGGCGCCGCTCCTCGGTTCCAGGTGGCCGTCGGACCCCCGCTACCAGCAGCAGGAGGAGGCCCGCACCGCCGCCGCCGCCATGAACGCCACCAAGATCACCAACAACAATGACCTGGTGCTGTCCAAGTCGCCCAAGCTGGACGAGGAGCTGCTGAGGCTGCCCGACCGCATCTCGCAGACGCTCATCGGCCACAAGGTGTTCATCACCGGCGGCACGGGCTTCATGGGCAAGGTGCTCATAGAGAAGATCCTGCGCAAGACGCCCGACGTGGGCGGCATCTACCTGCTCGTCAGGAACAAGAAGGGCAAGGACCCCAAGGAGAGGATCAAGGACGTCTTCTCGTCGCCGGTGAGTCGGAGGCGGGGACGCCGCGTGGCTCCTCCTGGCCCACTGTCTCTATCAGTGCCTCTCTCTCCCCCCTCTCTCTCCCTCTCTCCCTTCCCTCTCTCTCTCCCTCTCTCCCCCCTCTCTTTCTGTCCTCTCTGGACCAAGCTAATAATCTAGTCAAGTTTCTCTCTCTCTTATACCCCGTTTCTCTCTCTGTTCCTGCGCCCACATCCTACCCCCCCCCCCCTCTCTCTCTCTCTCTCTCTCTCTATCTCTCTCTCCTCTCTCTCTCTATCTCTCTCTCTATCTCTCTCTCTTTTGTTAAATTGTTGAGAGCGGTTTTTTTGCTGAAGTGGGACTTCATAGTCCTTTTGCAAAAAAACCTTAAACCAAATAAAATATCAAATATCAAATATCTCTCCTCTCTCTCTCTCTCTCTCTCTCTCTCTCTCTCTCTCTCTCTCTCTCTCTCTCTCTCTCTCTTAGCGCATTATAAGAAAATACAGGTAGTTGGTTTCGCCTGGCGTTTGTAATAAAAACGACGGGAGCGCGCCCTAACCCAGTAGTAATTGGCGTGGACCGGCGCTAACCGTGGGCGGCGCGGGGCGGCGTCCGAAACGGTCCACGGTCCGACCGAGAGGCACTGGCCAGCCGCGGGGCGCAGCGGTTACGGCGGCTCGACTCGGACGCCGCACCCGGCGGCCGAAGTGGCCAGTGGTCAGTCTAGCCGGGCGATAAGGCCGAGGGCCAGACCCACTCATCTGGTCCGAGTACTGTGTACGCCGGTCACGGCCCCTCGTCTCGTCCGCCGCGGCGTGACTCATAATATTGGGGTTTCCCGTTCCCGCGCGCAACGCGTGCGCGATCCGGTTGCGAACGGTAAACGCGAGAACCCAGTGCGGCCTCTTGGTCTAGGGGTATGATTCCTGCTTTGGGTGCAGGAGGTCCCGGGTTCAAATCCCGGAGGGGCCCAGCCTTTTTTGGGTCGTCAATTCTTAAACTCTTTTCAATCATATTGATCGAGAAGGGCATTTTTTTTCTGGTCACATACACTTGGACAGCATTATTGTTGACTTTGGAAATTTACTACACGGAGGAAAAACCATTAGCTATATATGCACAGCTATTTTTTATAGCTCTGCAGCTAGGTCTCAGCGGCACAGCTATTTTATTTGCTGCATCGCTAATACAGATGTGCATATTTTGCAAATGTCTGAGCAATGCAGCTAAATCTTAACACACAGCATTAGCAGCGAAGCCTTTTTCTGAGTGTACGACTTAAGATTCTTGATTTTTCTTTTTTTCTTTTTAATTTTTTTTTTGCGAGAGACCCTATGTTATGTCGAACCGTAGTGTCCCATTGCTGTCACGCGTCCCTTTCGACAAAAACCGTAATTCCTTTTCTCGTGCTGCGCAGCTTTTCAACCAGGTGAAGGAGGAGCAGGGCGCGGACATCATAGACCGCAAGATCCACGCCATCCTGGGCGATGTCACGCTCCCCGACCTGGGCATATCCGCCGAGGACCGCCAGTTCCTGGCCGACAACATCACCGTCGTCTACCACATGGCCGCCACGATCCGCTTCGACGAGGCGCTCAAGAGGGCCGTCCTGCTCAACGTCAGAGGCACCAAGCTGGTCCTGGCGCTGGGCAGGGAGATGAAGAAGCTGGTGGTCAGTATCTCGCACTTGTCTTTTAGTACACTCAAAATGTCCCAGGATAATTTTGTCCTGGAGCTTCGGGCCAGATTTAAGCGGACTAAACCTCATCTTCTTTGGAACAATTTTGTACTTTTCGGGTACAAAAGTGTCTCTATATACAGATTTGCTTTAATCTGGCCCCAGCTATAGGACAAAATTGTGCCTTGCCATTTCGATTTCAGAGTATAGAGCACGTTGTGTTTCTCCCGTTTTTCCTCCAGGACAATATAAATTTAAAATTTTGATGATGTACACTTTAGTTTTGATATTTTTTAGTTGTTGCCACGGCTTTTAGCGCGTAATTTTAAAAAATTAACTTCAATTTTTTGGTAAATTAGCGAATTTTTGGTGTACTTAGAGAAAAAAACAGGAAGAGAGAAAAAAGAATAAAGAAAACTTACGGCGGAATTTTTATATCTCCCGGCCCCAGCCAGCTGGCTTTGTAGAACAATTACGTATCTCGCGCAGGATCCTATTGTCCCACAAGTTCGTGTAACACTGCGTCCGGCAGACCGTTCGGGACAAGGCTGCGGTGGGAACGGAACGGGTTTTCCTGTCCGGCGAGCCTTTTCGCACGCATCACGTGACAACATTCGGAGCCACGACAAAACGAAACTTTCACGTCTGAGAAATGGTTGGCAAACTTTTGCTTGCAGTTTTTCGCGCACGTGTCGACGGCGTACTGCCACCTCAACGAGTCCGTGTTGTACGAGAAGCCGTACCCGCCGCCCGCGGACCCCCACAACATCATCAAGTGCATGGAGTGGATGTCGGACGAGGTGGCCGAGTCCATGACCAAGAAGTAGGATTGGAAACACGCTCCCAAACTCCAACGTAGGTGATGTTAGAGGTACTAACGACTGTGTTTTTGTGTGTCAGGATCCTCGGCAGCCTGCCCAACACGTACGCGTACACCAAGGCGCTGGCGGAGCATCTGGTGGTGGAGCAGATGGACGCCATGCCCGTCTGCGTCATGAGGCCATCCATCGGTAAGTCCGACCCGCCGCATCCACACTCAATTTTAATGAGATCGACATGAAGAGAATCGGCAGTTTGTTGTTTTTTCGGCGACATTTTGATCACGACGACTGATTTTTGATTGAACGTAGAGTTGCCAGAAAAGCAAGCAAAGAGTAGCTAAAGCACACTGGTGTGTAATGTTGGTGCCTCTACCTCCAACATCCCGTCACAGCTGTCTGTAGTTTGCCTAGCAGGCAGGCGCCACAGGTAGAGGCACCAACATTACATCCGTATGCTAGGGCTACTTCTTGCCTACTTTTCTCGCTACCCTGATTGACCGTAACTGCACTGTCAGAAAAAAAGTCATTAATTAGAAGCTTATCGATGTAAATGGCTGAACCATTACCCTACGATTGTGGTTCAGTCATTTTAATATGTTAAAAAAAATCATTCGGTAATGCATAAAGTCAGCCAAAAAGTCATTTCAAAATGGATTTATCATTCCGAATTGCGAAACATCGGTGATTTTGTCATTTAAAAACAGTACTCAGTACTGTTTTTAAATGGCGTTAACCATTCCCAAAGTAGTCATTTTAAAGTTGCTTTTTTCTAAAAGTGCACTACACGGCAAAAGAAAACCCTTTTTTTAGAATGATGGTCCATGTAGAGCTCTCATAAGGATCCTTCTACAAAAGAAGTTTTCTTTTACCGTGTAATTTCTTTGCCAACTGATTTTTCTAGACCGAAACTGCTCATGTTGTTTCGGAACTGTTATTTCGAGTGGCCTACATTTTCCTGCGAGCACGCTCTTGCCCGCCGGCCCCGCCGGTACTCGAACCCGCGATCAATCCCTCCCCTTTGTGTCGCAGTGGTCCCCATCTGGAAGGAGCCCCTGCCCGGCTGGACCGACAACATCAACGGCCCCACCGGGCTGCTCATCGGCGCGGGCAAGGGCGTCATCCGGTCCATGTACTGCGACTCGGACAGCTACGCCGACTTCCTGCCCGTGGACATCGCCGTCAACGGCATGCTCGTCGCCACCTGGATCTGGGTCGTGGAAGGGTAAGGCTCCCCGTCCAACACGCGTCCCAGCCGTCTGACAAAAAAAAAACGTGGTTTTGAAAAATTTGTGGAGTTTTGTGAACTTTTGCACAACTTCGATACGCGATAGAGACAGATTTTTTGAGTAGTCAACTACTACATATGTTGTATGGCGCCCCAAACCGGAACCCACGCAGAACTGTACGCATCCTCTTGTTAAACTTTTGCTCCTTAAAGGGAGGTAAGGCTACGACCGACGCTAGGATCACAAACCTGGCAAGGTCAGGTTGGTAGTTAGCCAGGGCGGGGCCAGGCTGGATGGGGGGGGGGGGGGGGGGGGGCGCACTCGTGAAATCCTATGTACGAATTTTTTGGAATACCACCAAAGAAGTCACAGATATACACCCAATTATATGTGTTGACCGACATTCCACATCAGATTAACTAGTATTTCCGGGCTATCGTTCGTCCAAAAACGGCCATAAAAGTTCGAATTTTTAACGAAATGTTGGTCCTGTTAGCGGGCCGGACAGGTCCTGGGAAATCCTTTGAAATGCTGAAATCTGTGTACAAGTTTTAGTCGATTGGATGGGGGAGGGGGTCTGAATCGGTCACGCAGTTTAAGAACGTCTCCTTTCTACTGTGACGTAGCGCGTGAACAGTCCGTAACCCCGTCCGTCCCCGCAGGGAGCGCTCCAAGCGCATCTGCCACATGACGTCCTCGTCCGAGATCCGCATCTCGTGGTCCGAGATCGTGGAGCTGGGCCGTCGCATCGTGGAGCAGGTGGTGCCCCTCAACGGCGTGGCCTGGTACCCGGGCGGCTCCCTCAAGAAGAACAAGACCTACCACCGGATCTGCGTCTTCTTCTTCCACTGGGTGCCGGCCTACTTCCTGGACTGCATCATCTGGCTGGCGGGCCACGAGCCAGTGTGAGTGTCGCATCATGAAATCGGTCCCAAGGTTACCAGGAACTCGTTTCTCTGAGTGCCCGCCTCCCGTCCGCAGGCTGAAGCGCGTCCAGAACAGGATCGAGAAGGGCTTCGAGGTGTTCGAGTACTACGCCAACAACCAGTGGGACTTCAAGAACGACTCGGCGCTCTACATCCGGCCGCTGATGAACGAGCGCGAGCGGCAGGTGTACAAGGTGGACGGCGAGGGCATCGACTTCGAGGAGTACTTCACGGACTGCGTCAAGGCGGCCAGGGTGTACATCCTCAAGGAGATGCCCGACACCATCCCCGCTGCCCGGAGGCACATGCGAGTGTGAGTAGCCGACATGCGGCGAGCTCGGTCAGTCAGCGCTGCCGAAAATGATATCCTGGCCATGAAAATGGCACACCGACAAAATTCCCAGATTGAACGACGTCCGCAATTTCTCTGCGGTCAAGAGCTGCTGAGGCACCACGCTTTAGGAAAAGCGTCGCGAGGCCCCACACTCTTGCATTATTGTAGAGTGGATGGCATACCCCATAGTGTCGCCCCGTACTGACCCACTGACCCCCCTCCTCGGTCGCCCCGCTCCCTGTGTACCCGGACACCGGGCCCCGGGCCCCGGCCAGAGGCAAAGAGCGGCCGCTCGGCGGCGCGGCCGGATGGGTTGCCTACGCTGCCGGCGCCCTGCCTGTACTGCCTGTGGCGGCCGCAAGGTCCAGCGGCCTCGGCGTCCTCCCCCGAACTTCCCCCACTGACGGCGGCCTTGTTCTTGCTCTGCCCACAGCATGTACTGGGTGGACTGGCTAGCGCACGTCCTGTTCTGGTACTTCATCGTCTACCTGCTGACGCTGTGCTCGACGACGGTGCACGACGCCCGGGAGGCCGTCTTCGGCGTCATCGGCAGCGGCGTCCGGAGCATCCTTGGCGGCGATGGCGCTGCCGACGGCGGCGCCGCCTCCGTGCCCATGGCCGACTTATAAGGGACCGTCCGAAAATTATGTAGCGGCCAGCAGCGTTACGTAATTTCTGAACGGTCGCAGTCTAGCATTTATCTCCCCCCTTCAATGCCTCTGCCCGATCGTCGTGCCGCCAGCTGCGGACCAGTCGTGTCCAGCCCAGCCCGCTGGGGTCTTGACAAACCCGTCCCGGTGGGGGGCGCGGGGCCGCGACAGAGACTTGGCGGGGGGAGGGGAAAGAGACGGGTTTTAGGTGCACAGCCAAAAACGCTCAGGGGTCCTTATCGGATCGCGAGTCTTCCCTGCGAACTGCCCTCGCGGAGGGTGATTCCTCGAGTTAGCGTCGGGGCGGCCGGCAGTGTTGGCCTCGCGGGAGAGCTGCCTGGACAAGGCGCTCTCGTTTCCACTACACGTTTATCAAAGTCACGAGTAGGGGAGGTAGTATTTAAGTGTTACAATGCTCAAGGATATCCGAGGCCTTCACGTGAAAGGTCCAGACCTATCAATCAAATGATGTTAATTAACTCACTTCTAGGTGTATGTAGCTGTTCTCAGGCCCAGTGATGCCACTAATGGTGTTCCAAATGATTCCTGCGTTCAAGTGTGTTGAACATTTGAACGCAGCGAGCAGGGTGGTACCTCTGCACGAATCTGTCATGATGGGACAAGTTTGTGGTAAATGTACCAAGAGAGAAACTTCCATCGACTGATTTTCATCCTCATCCTCAAAATACAAGTAATTCTAAGTGTACATTTAAGACTGGGGTGTATAGTGGAAAATTATCAGCAAGGCTGCCCTGCCTTTTCTAGAGTTTAAAGTTCATTACCAATTTTTCATCATGTAATTTTGTTACCAAATACCATGTGCATCAAAATGAGTTGACAGAAAATCATTTCATCAATGTAATGTATGTATACTTGTTCATGTCCAAACATCAACTTGATGTTTGATTGTATTATATGTGAGCTCTTGTTAAGTTTGTATGTTTCACATAAATAAATAGTTTTAAACAGAAAATATTTTTCTGAAAGTTTTTTTATCTTACTCCAATCACACACTTCACTTTAGTTCTGCCACTGATAACATGTCTTCAGCATGTAAACGAAAGAGAAGCCATCCTTCTTTCTCAGTTATATCCACGGCTCCTTTTGCTCGATAAAATTCTTGTGCAGGATTCCAGTCCAGAACAACAAAGTCCATATCTGCAAAGTTCATCTTGACTGCTTTCTGTAGTATGAAAATAAAATAAAAATTTATGAGTTATTTTTTGTTTCTCAAGAAAAATTGCAGAAAGTACTATCAGAGTTTCACTAATACCTGAATCACTTTCTTGAACAAAATATTTCCTATTCCCTTCCCCCTGTGTGCTTCCGTCACACATATATCTTCCAGATACATTCTTTGTCCAACAAGTGTTCCATAGCCATAGTAGTAGATGGCATACCCAATCAGCTTCGACGAATCATTCGGGTCATCCACCACATAACAGGAGAAAAGTGGAGGACTCACATCAAATGCATCTCGTTCAAGGTCTGAGCAATAGACAAATCAACAAACCACAGCGTGTACAGTATTAGTTTTCAAACTTTTAACAAGTAAACCAAATAGTTGAATGTCCTCTCTACCTTTCTCATTTATTTGAGGACCTTCCGGCATCTTTTCAAAGTCAGCCAGCTCCTACAGGAAGAAAGTATTATAGATCACACAAAACCACCTTCAGAGAATAAAATCGAATCATATGCCATAAAACTAATATACCTGAATCAGCCTGCGCACTTCCTTAAAGTCCTCGCGTTTAGCCTCCCTCGCAATGAAGGTAGTCTTACTAGCTGAGGCCGCAAAAGTTTTCATGCTATCAGAATTTATCCGAAAAATATGCCATGCTTCCTTCTGGGTTATATCAACAGCTTTTCTAGCTTTGTAGAACTTTTGAGCTGCTTCATTCCAATTAGCTACAGTAAAATCCATGTCGAAACAATTCATTGATACACCTTTCTGTGAAACAGTGCCATTTACAAAGTTAGCATTGTTTGTTTGTTTTTTTGTATTTTTCTTTTAAAGGATGTCATTGTACTCCTACAGCAGATGAATCGCTCAGCAAATAAATACCTTCACTAATGATCTAAAAAGAAGATCACCCATTCCCTTTTTCTTGTGGGCTTCTGTGACATATATATCTCTAAGATACATTTTCCGTCCAGTCCATGTTCCAAAATGGTAATAATAAAACGCATACGCTGCAAGCTTGGATGAATCAACGGGATCATCAATGACTAGGCAGAAGTAATATCGAGGGTGCAAATCAAATAAGTCACGTTCTAGATCTGTGCAGGAAAAAAATTGAAGTAAAAGAGCAGGATTAGCAATACATAAAGAGAATACATATTCATCTTTCCAATTTCGGTATCTACTAACCTTCTGCATTTATTTTAGGCTCCCCAGTTTTTTCAAAAACAGCCAATTCCTGGATACAAGAGGTGATGTTAATGGAAACTGAGGCGCAACAGGTGCACAGGACAGCAAAATTTGAAATTGCTTCAAGATAACAACCAAGGCACCTCCTCTGTACTAAACTATATGTCTCTCTACCATCCGTACCACTGTTGTAGATGTTACTGACTTAAATACAAGTATAGAGAAAAATATGATATAAGCAATTTACCGAAATAAGGCGTAGGACTTCCTTGCAGTCCTCCCGCCCGGCCTCTCGCACGGTGTAGGTAGTCATCATTAACGGGAGGGATGCGCCGAGACGTCTGCAAACACAGCTGCCAATCAGGAAACTAATTCTAAGACAATGACAACACATGGGCTTTTAGCCATTTTTGACAGCAGACAGATAACCTGCAGCTTCCACGCCCACACAACTCCGGGCCCGAGTGGCGAGGAAAGGCTCAGCAGGGCAGGCCGGGTCGAGACGGCAGGACACGACGGAAACCGTGGCCGGCTTATCTCAGTACACGTGTGGGAATGTCAGCGACTATTTGCCATTTATTTGCTCACCTATCTCTCCCGGAACCCTGTGCAGACGCCAGCCGCTAGCACTCGCCGTACAGCAGAAGACCTTGAGGGGAACAATCTTTCTCTCAAGAGACGACATACACCAGTCACGTGACAGCCAAGTACCACCGACGGCCCACAGAGGGCGCTGGTGTGGCGGATTCAGATCGCTCGGGGAAGTACCAGTCCGTGACCAGCAGGTTGCCGCTGGGTCGCTCCATTACTCCCTGATTGTCTGTAATAGCAAATTCAAAATTTAAACAGAATATCGGAGCCTTTTTTTGCTGCCACGGATGGCCAGGACTGGGGCTTTGTGCTGCGAGCTCAAATCCATGCTATTCAATCATATTATATTTTGCAATTTATTTCTTTCGGTGAATGCACTTCGGTAGAAACAGCGTGGGTGGCCGTGCTGCGCATATCGCGTTTCGCTACTTAATAGGTGAACGGCTCCTGGGAGATTATTGTTCCGAAGGCGTCGATCGGAAGCTCGTGTGATCGAAAGCAGGCCGTGATGCGCGTCACGCTGTCGCTGTCAACAACGCCTCCGCGCCTCGGCTGCGGCCGGGCGGACGGCCGGGTCGTGCGCGCGGTCACGGGCTGTCTGTCACAGTAGGTCACGATAAGCAGTCACAATACCGTATAGGTCACATAGTAGGGTAAAGTTTTGTCACATGTGGTCACAAGCGGTCACCGACGGCCACCAGGCGGTCACAGGGCACAGGCGGTCGCATGCGTGCACACGGTGGTCGCAGCCGGTCACATAGTTGGTCACGGGCGGTCTCGTATAGTCAGTCACATAGTCGGTCACAGGTGGTCGGAAGGCAATCGTACGCTGTCACAGACGATCGAGGGCGGTCAGAGAGGGTGGTCGCAGGCAGTCGCATAGCCGGTCACGTATAGCCGATCACAGGCGGTCTTGCAGTCGGTCCGCACAGGTGGTCGCAAGGCGGTCGCACGCGGTCACAGGCGGTTGAGTGCGGTCACAGGCTGTCGCACAGCAGGCGGTCGCAGGGGGAGTCGGCGGTGGAGGCGGGGTCGGGAGGTCGGCGCGATGCAATGCGATATCGCGTCGGCGTTTATCGGCCGGCGGCGCTGGCCGGGACGCCGTGCCTGTTTTCGATGAATGGACAGGACCTGACGAACGGTGGCCAAGCGCGGGGCCGTAAATGCGGAGGGAACAGAATTGTTTTTGCAGTTTGATTCTGTAGCTGTCGTGCCGAATATTGAGGCCGCGTCCACCGCGTCGCGGCCGCACGCGGGCGAGCCGTGGCTGCCGTGGCGGTGCGATGTAGCGCGGCCAGCCCGCCCCGGTTACACTGCCACACACTAAATTCTCATCTACAAATTTATGCGTAAGCTACAGACGATTTTGCACATACGTAAGCTTATGCATAAATTTATGCGTAATCACGCACAGATTGTCCACAGCTACGCACAGTTTTATTCATATGCTTACATACGTGCAAAATCGTCTGTACCTTACGCATAAATTTGTACATAAGAATTTGGTGTGCAGGGCGTCACGACCCTCTGGTGAGAACGCTGTAAACGTTGTTTCCCGCCGTTTAAATGGCGGTGACTCACTGCCGACGTCCTCCAGCACACGGTAGAAATTGGATTAGCTGTGGCAGCTCAGAATTAGCTATTTTAGCTAACGCACCAGCTAATTTGGTCATAGCCGCACCCTCAAAATTGTATGCTTGAATCACGAATACGTCTCCGAGAATACAGCATATGCTTGAATCAGTCATCGCCCTGAATGTGGATGCACGATTCAAGCATACGCCTTATACCACGTTAAATGCGTGTGCTTGGCCTAAGCATTTCGCCATCCTCGGTGACAAATTCTTGATTCAAGCATACAATTTTGAGGGTGCGACATTTTCATCTCATGGAGCTAAAAGGTTTCCTGTTACAGCTGCGTCGTACCTACGGTAGCCCAGTGCCAGCTGGTACAACTGACCCCAGGTTAATCTGTTTTAGATCACGCGTCGGCTGATACAGCTCGGCCTCAGCTGACAGCGGATAATTAGCTAATTCAGCGAAAATATCGGCTTATTTAGCAAATATTACGGCTCATATTAGCTACCACAGCAAAATATTTTTTTCAGTGCACGCTAGGGATGCACTGAAACACTTGGCTCCCGCTGACAAGTAATGTGGCCAGGCGTAGCCTATAGTGAGAAGGTCTGGCAGTGAGGGGACGTTCATAAACTACGTGCCGAGGGAGGGGGTGGTCATGATCTTATCCCAAATGCATGATGCACGGTAAGGTTAGGTAATTCCGATCATGATGAGGGGGGGGGGGGGGTAGGGGAGGGTAGAGCGGCTCAAAAAGTGGAATAAAATCGTTTACGTAGTTTATGAACGTCCCCTAAGCGGAATGCAGACGTAAAGAAGCCTGCTGCAGAGGACGTCCAAATCAAATGTTTAGAGGGGGCCATCGACGGCCAGGTGCCCCGTCGTGCCGCCCGCTTAGTGGGAGAAGTGGCTCGATTGGTACGACTCCGGAAAACCAGAAATCTTTAAGCCGGAAGAAATCACAAAACTCTAGTTTGTTTTATTATAAGTGGGTGCATCTGAGTGCAGCTGGGCTATCGAGCCTCGGCTGGTCGGGCGCACTAGAGCTCGAGATTGGTTAGGGAGGGCCGGGATGGGGCCGTCTGGGGGAGGTCAGGGGGGGGGGGGGGCACCCCGGGGGCGCGGAGAGAAGTGCAGGGGGGGGGAGGGGACTTCCGACATTGCTATGGGGCCGAAAGCTCCACACTGTCGTAAGCGAACGGAATGAGTGAGGGAGAGGGACGGTGTGGGGAAGAAGGAGGGGGAGGCAGGCAGAGAGGATTTGGGGGGAAGGGGCGGGGGGGGGGGGGGATGAGAGAGAGAGAGTGTGAGAGTGAGTGAGAGCGAGAGAGTGAGTGTGAGGGAGAGGAATGGAGAGACAGAGAGAGAGTGAGAGTGAGAGAGAGGACACCGCCCCCGATAGCAGTGACCACCAGGGAGGCCGCTCGGCCCGGCTGCCGCACGGCAGAGAAGACCACAAAAAGGCCGGGGGACAAGGAGGGCACCCCGCCGCCCGCTGTCACTCCGAGCCCAGACTCCACCCCGCGCACACACACAGACACACACAGACACACCAGACCAGCAGCATCATGGCCAGCATGGAGGCGATCGTGTTCGACCCCAAGGCGAAGAAGCTGAGCCTGGCCAAGCTGGAGGTGCCGCCGCCCCCCGCCAAGGACGAGGTCATCATCAAGGTGGCCTACGCCGGCATCTGCGGCACCGACCTGCACATCATCGACGTGAGTACGGCGCGCCCCGCGGGGCAGAGGTTCGGGGGACGTTTTGGGACTCTTCTGGACCATTTCGTGAATTTCTGAAATCTTGGGACGGCGAGGTCCATCGCCTAGGCGGCTGCTATCCTAAAACGTGAAGCAGACCTTCCGCCATATCACGTGAGCACTGCCAAAGTATTTATGACCTAATGACCCCACTGCCCCACTGCAGCCTCAAACGCGATGCGTATTTTGTGCGGTGAATATTCGAGGTTCGAGAGAGGAGGGGTCAGAGGAGGGCTGTACTATCGCTGTGCCAAGGCCGTACTTACCAATAAGTCCTGGACATTTTGGCGAAGTTTAATGCGGTCATCGCTGATCGCTGCACATCTTATTCGGAAGGTTCCGTGTCCAGTTGGGGTGGTTTAACGTCGCTATAAGGAGACGTTCATGAAGTACGTGAGCACGGGAGAGGGTAGGGGGAGGGGGGTCGGGCTATGGTCACGTTCACCTTCATAAACTACGTGACCGATTCTTAGGCCACTTTTAACCCCCCCCCCCCCCCCAATCTCTTGGCCTGGCTAACCTAACCTTTCCATGATGCAGTAAGGATATAGGATCATGACCGACGTCCCCCCCTCTCCCGCCTCCACCCCCGTATGCTGGCCACGTATTTTATGAACGTCCCCGAGTATACCCCACCCTCCCTGCCGCCAGGGCGAGTTCCCGTGCAAGGCGACGTCGTTCGTCCCCGGCCACGAGTTTAGCGGCATCGCCACCGACGTCGGCTCCGGCGTCACCCACATCAAGCGCGGCGACCGCGTCGTTGTGGACCCCAACAAGTGAGCGCAGCACTTCCCCTTGTAGACATTTCCCAGGGAGGCTCGGGAACGGAAGTGGCAGAACAAGGAGTGCTTCCAGAGCGGAAAAAGGGCGCTATGAGAAACCGCACGGCGCAGGGCGCCTCCGCCGCCGTAGGCAACCGTACGGTTTCTCTCGCGTTCCCGCTCTGGAAGCATCCCTCGTTCTTCCGCTTCCGTTCGCGAGCCCCGATGGAAGTGCCTGCGTCTGTCGGCACGGCGGTTTCCCTGCAGCGGCTGCTTCGTGTGCGGCTTCTGCACCGGCGGCGACGTCCACCTCTGCCAGACGTCCGCGATCAACAACACGGTCGGCATCTTCCGCGACGGCGGCTGGTCCCAGTTCTGCAAGGTGCCCGCCAGCCAGGTGTACCGTCTGCCCCAGAACATCAGCCTGCAGATCGGTGAGTGGGGGCCGCGGGGTACGGGGAGACAGAGAGAGAGACAGACATAGAGAGGGAGAGTGAGATGGAGAGAGACACAGAAAGAGGCAGAGGGAGACAAACATAGGGAAAGATAGAGAGAAAAATATAGAGAAATGTAAAGACAGAGAAAGAGAGAGAGAGAGAGAGAGAGAGAGAGAGAGAGAGAGAGAGATGTGATGGTCGGAGCCCTGGGGACACACACGGTGGCGACGGCGGGTGGAAACAGCCACCGTCCGTCCGGGCGGGAAATTCGAATCGTATCGGTCGTTTTGCGGCGAATGTGTCTCCCAGTGGTCCCACTCATCTAAACCGCCGATATGACCTTGGCGGTGTGCGGCCTCTCAACGGAATTCCTTTTTGCGATTGTTGTGCGTCCTTATCAGTACCTCAGGAGGAGGCCTCCTCGGGGGGGGGGGGGGGGGGGGGGGGGGGGGGGGCAGAGGGGGAGGCAGAGGGGAGAGCTGGCGGATGATACAACTCCCACACGACCAGGGGGGGGGGGGGGGCACGGCTGTTTATTTACGGCACTATCAGTACATAATGTGCGTTCGATATCTCGCAAACATGGACCAGCGTCGACCTAATGTCGCCGCTCTACGAAAGGATTTATCCATCACGTATCGTCAATCGAGTTGATTTTTTTGTCACAAAGATCTCATGGTGGAGAGCATACCAACATGTCGGCCCGGGGCTCGAACGGCAATCAAAACACCAAACCCCCCCCCCCCCCCTCTCGCCCTCTCCTCTCCCATTACGGTCAATGGCCCTTTGGGATCTGAGACCCTTTGGATCCCTTTGGTATCGGATGCATCTCTTCGGGGTCCATGACCTCTGCCATCAAGGGATCGCCCCGAAATATTTCTCTTCTTTTCTTACCCAATTTCTTACATTTCTCTATGTAAACGGAAGATTTTTCGAGGCCAAATGTGGTGGCCACCATGGTGATAGTGCTACGGTGTGTGAAAACAGTGTGTGAAATTTCGCGTAGGCGGTCTAAGTGTAAATAGCCTCTCAGAAAATGCTGAAGATTGTCATTGACTTAGTTGAGGAAAACTTTTTGTGATGTTCTTGAACGAAGCCCGTATTGACCGCGGGTCTCGCCTTGCCCGGGGCCCTACACTGCAAATCAGGAGTGTTCTACGGCCTCTGTCATTTTCCTCAGCTTTCCTAACGCCCTAGGGCGTGTCTCTCCGTGACACCTTTGTCTGTACTCTAGGCTAAGAAAACACCAAAAGCGTGTCTCTGTGGAACACCCCTGATTTACAGTGTAGAACAGTGCTCAAGGCGCTGTCAGCCGGGGAGCGAGTCGAGCCGACTTCACTGGATTTTAAGAGCATAAATTCCGTAACACCGTAGGACGCCTTCCTGTGTCGCACATAGCATTCGAGTGCCCCTGATTGGAGCACTTCCCTCCACACCAGATTGACCCTTCGATAAGATCGGGGACGGAAGTCGGAGGGACGCCGTTGTCCGTCTATAAATTGTGAACATTCCGAAGCAGAGCCCCCAAACGACGTCGCCCACGAGTACATGTAATTGAATCATGGACGTTCCCGGTCTGATTTTTAAATAATTGAAAACAATGTGGCGGTTATGTTGGGTTATCAGAGAGAGCCCTGCAACTACACGCACACACAGAACATTAAGTAGGTTCACTAATAACAGCATGATGACTCGACTTAGCGTACACTCGGAAAATGACTATATGGACCATTCTGCACCTCCGACCAAATTGCTCCGGCCGTGGACACAAAAACCCCGGAAAGGAATATAGCAAACTGCCAGTTCAGTGTAATTTATCTTCATCCGTAAAAAATATAAAACTGAAATGGTCAAGATCAGCCGTGTTATATTCCTTTCAATGGGCGAATTTTTATTCTCCCACAGGTTACAGAGATGCATGCACTACATGTACATGGACAAATTCGTACATAATTATGTACATAATTGCGCAAACTTGTGCATCATTGTACAAAAATGTACATCTGCTATACAAATCTGTACATACATACGCACAAAATTGTACATAAATTATGTATGCACAATTATGTACATAATCATGTACTCATTTGTACATTTTTGTTATGAGCGATTAGTCCATGGCCTTATGGACAAGACTGTCCATGGGCTTGATAGCGTGCACAGCCCCTGACCCATGATGGCTTTGTGTAGGCGCGCTGACCGAGCCCATGTCGTGCCTGTCGCACGGCTGGGACCGCCTGCTGCCCGTGGCCATGGGCTCCCGCATCCTGGTGCAGGGCGCCGGCATCATCGGGGCCCTCTGGGTGTCCACGCTGTACCACCTGGGCCACCGCAACATCACCGTGTCCGAGCCCAACGAGGCCCGCCGCAACATCATCAAGAAGCTGGGTCAGTCAAGTTTCTGTACAGAAAACTGGAGTTCCAGTAGAGAAAAATGACTGGACTATCGGGACTGTCTGTGCTAACCACACTTTCACTAACAGTGTATACCCGAAAAAAGCCAGATAAGTTGTTCCCGCCCCGCCTCACCTCCCCCTCCCCCCGCCAGATCTGGGCGTGCAGGTGTGCCACCCTGAGGAGCTGCTGGCGGCGCGGTCCCAGGACTTCTCGTGGGGCGTTGACGTGTGCGTGGACTGCAGCGGCGCCGCCCCCGCCCTCGAGGCCGCCATCAACTTCCTGCGGCCCGGCGGCAAGCTGCTCGTGTTCGGCGTGGCCGCCCCCCAGGCCCGCATGAGGTTCGTAAGCCGGGGCAGTTATTGAGCGCGAGAGAGACGGACGCCGCTTTTGACTGCGGAAGTGCAAAGAGGGATGCGTGGCCCGGGATGTCCGGCCGGGCGTCTCTCTCACACTGGCGGAGTCAAATGGCGCATCCCGTCTCTCTCGCACTTATCCAGACCACCACTGCACAACACAGGGCTTGAATATAAGGGGGTCCCTCGCCCGTTTTCTGCAGCATTTCGCCGTACGAAATCTACAAGAAGGAGCTGACCATCATCGGTGTGATGGTCAACCCCTTCAGCTTCAACAAGTCCATCGGCTTCCTGGAAGCTATGAACGAAAAGTGAGTGCTTACGTTACTTTTTAAATCATCTCAGTGCCATTTCAAAACTCTTTCAGTTTTTTAAATTTTTTTCTCTCTCGCTTCGACAGGTATTTGAACTTTGACAAACTCGGAGTGCGCCTTTACCAGCTCAACCAGTTCGAGGAGGCCATGGTGGAACTGAGAAAGGGCTCCATCAGCAAGGCTGTCTTCCAGGTGTCCCCCTGAACCGTCCTCGGGGCACTCCCCTTCCCCCTCTTCCCCCCAGCATCTGTACAAAAACATGCTCGTCAATAAAGCCGTTATCTCATTCATCTCTAACAACAAAACAGAACCATTTATTTTTTATTTCATTTTATTTTGGGAATCCGCAATGGAACCCTTTATCCACGAGCCACACAACGTGCATGTGGATGTGGAGGCCCTCAACTCGGCCCAGGGTTGTACAACGCCAACTTTGTTTGCCTTTCGACATGCACCCATACAATTGTATCCCCCCCCCCCCTACTCTATCAATGACGTTTTTCAGCAGCATTCAGCCTTCAATTTTTTGAGCTGTATTCATCTTTCAGTTTTGTAGGAACGGTAGTAGCTCTACGACAACTATTTCATAGCCTCCAATTTCACATTTGTGCTCCAAAAACCTGTGTATACTGGCTGCCTGGAGGTGCGATCAAAGGGAGAGAATTTTGGTTTTAAAGAATATGATTTATTGGTGGGGATTTCATCTCACATCAGGCCGGGATGGATTCTTTTACAACTTAGTCGGTGTCCAAATAATGTGAATCGAAAGGGGGATGGCATGTAGAGCAAAGAGTTACGCAGGGAGCGAAAATAGGGGAGGGGGGGGGGCGGAAGAAATGTCGAGCTGTGGAAGCGGGGCACGGACAGCGCGTGGCGGCGGACCAGCCAGACGTCGGCACGGTACTGGTCGACGCGATGGACGCTGCCGCGGCGCGCTGATGATCCCGATAGCACCCACGCCAACGGTGACCTTCCGGGACGCGCTCTCGCCCTCTCCGTCGCGCAGGCCCCGTGCACGTGCGTGCGAGAGAGACGGAGAGAGGAGGCGACGCGGACGCGGCGGCGACACCGGCACGCCATGGAGCAGCCCAAACTCCAGCAGAGGCCGAGAGCGGGCGTTAGTCCGCCTGGGGACACCCGCCGCGACACACAGACAGACATGCGCAGCCTCGCCGTGCTGGGCCTCCTCCTGGGCCTCAACATGGTCCTCGCCATGCAGGTAACCTCCCGGACAACGCCCACCGGACATGGGAGGAAGTCTCACAGAGGCGGACAGCGAAGCGACATGAAGGAATTTGGTTGTATCGTTTTAGACATATGATGTTCGGGCTCAGATTTATTAAGATGGCAGCTGATTGATTCCGAGGACTCTAAGGGGAAAGTCTCGAGGGTCAGCCAGGAGTCATATACAGACGGACCTCCCTGTTAGTTACGGTGGCTATGAATAATGCGCGACGAATTACAACAGCACCAACTCATGACTCAAACGGTAGGGTCCGCACGGCCATTTTCGCAAGGCAAGGCCTTACTTGACCATCCCGGTCGGCGATAGCGCCCGGCTGGTAGGCAACGTCGGAGTCGGCGCGCACGCACGTCGTGCGGGCTGGCCTACTCAGGTGACCGCAGGCGCTCCGCGTCGCCGTGTTGAGGTGTGAGAAACGTTGCTGCACGTTGTAAACGCCGCGAGGCCGACTTCAAAAATTAAACTTCGAATCTTTAACAAAGATAGGCTACCTCCTGCTTCAAAAGAACCCCTGCCGGGAATTGTCAAGACATTTTTTCCAGACAGCCACTAAGACAAGCCGTAGTTTTAAGCCCCTCCCGGGTCTGTGTATAATTAAATAGTAGAGTATCCATGACTTCTGTCAATTTCTTAAAGAATTGTATTGACTGAAGTTGACCGCTGGTATGGACAAAATTCTGCCAAATTCAGTGGAGGCGTCGTCAAAGGAAGTCAAAATAACGAGGGGAGAGGGGAGGTGGGCCCTCCATGGAGCGAAGTCGCGACTCAGAGTTGCACGACCATCCATGAATGCACTTCAAAGCGCCCTCTG
The DNA here is from genome assembly GCA_026979955.1 of Megalurothrips usitatus. Lineage (NCBI taxonomy): Eukaryota > Metazoa > Arthropoda > Insecta > Thysanoptera > Thripidae > Megalurothrips > Megalurothrips usitatus. Next base: position 3,521,747 of record CM049605.1, read on the forward strand.
AAGAGCACTGCGAGTGCCACGAAGACGGGGGCAATCTGAAGGACCGCTTCCCCGGCGAAAGGTGTCGGGAATGTTGCTGCGCGACCTGAAAGTTCTGGGGGGCCCGAGGCCCACACTCCAACCCATGCGGATAAAGGGGGATCACGAAGGGCGATAGATGGCATGAGTTATCGTGCTCCACTTGATGAGATAAGATCAGAGATGACATGGGCACACAGTGCTCCAGCAAATGTTACTTCACATCACATGTGCAGTAAAGAGAAACGGTGGAAATGGGAGGGGAAAGAAGAGGGAGGGGGGGGGGGGCGCTTCGCGGACGAGCGCATCAGGGTTAAGTTCAAGTTCACTACCATCGGTACCATCATCGGTGTGCCCTCGAACGCGCTTGTAGACATCGCGTGAGCTGCATAGATAGTGCATCTCTGCCCCGTATCGCGCGGCCGAGCAGAACCTTCTACGCTCGAACCTCTGATTTTCGGAGTCGGCGCGACATGTGAGCCGGGAGCTCATCGAACGATTTCGCAGACGTTGACCCGAGACAAGGCATTAAAAAAGAAAACCAAATGGCATTTTTAATTATTTTTTTTTTTGATCACCAGAACTGGTGAACTTGATGCAAATTTTCTCTCCGATGAAACAAAGTCCCGTTCTCGTAACACGTAACCCCCTCTTTAAGAAGGGTAGTGCATGTAGAGTCCCTATACGGATCCTTCTGAAATATGTTTTTCTCTTAACGTAATAAGGAGAAAGGAAATTTTTTTTTATATATTTTGTTTATCAACAAACAGCGGGGCAGAGGGAAAGGAAACGTATCAAACATTTTACCGTCCTTTATTATCATTATTACTTTAAGGGTGTTTAGGTATGTGCACGTTTCTTCTGTGTTTCACTTCTTTTTTTGTTGGTCGGCCTGACGACAAAAGGGACTAATCTCCTCATTCGTGGACCACATGGACTGAGAGTCTCGTGACACCCGGCGTCACGCAGAGAGAGAGAGGCAGAGAGAGAGAGAGAGAGAGAGAGAGAGAGAGAGAGAGAGAGAGAGAGAGAGAGAGAGAGAGAGAGGGGCCGGGGGGCGGGGGAATTGTTGGTTCACGTGGTCGTATCCTGTGTCCTTCCCTCGGTCCTTCCGCAACGTGGCGAAATATTTGCGTGATTAACTTTTGACAACACGGAGCAAACAAGTGTTTCCGAAAAGCACATCACAATGTGGCGTGGTTGGGGGAACATCTCAAGAAGTGTGTTGTCAATGTGTACAAATATTACTGGTGCAATCTGACAGACACGATAGGGGTGATCCGAGGTTTATGTGTAAAAAAAAATTGACCACCGCCGATTTTTGATAGAACTGGGGTACAAGTAAAGCCAGCCCCTAACAGGGCCTGCCAAAAAATCGTGGGAAATTTTTGGCTTGAGCCGGTGTGCTCAAACCGTGTGGTCAGAGTGGCGCTGGCGCTCAGAGAAAAGCCGGAGTAAAACGGAAGCCACGATTTCACCGCGCTCCTCTGCTCTACTGTAGAAATATTCACCGTCCCTTTATAATTCTCTGGACCATATGACAAACAAATTTCACAAAGAACCCCCCCCCCCCTCCCCACCAGGGGCGTAGCCAGACTTTGGTTTCGGGGGGGGGGGGGTGATATGCCGCGCCTATTGCCTACATTCACACCCTAGATCCACATTCGCGTTTGTTAAGCGGGTTGCCTAGCCTGGGGGAGGGGGACTACCCTTGCTACCTGCCCCCCCCCCCCCCCACAGCCTCCAGTGATGCTGACTGTTGCTGGCAGGTGGCGCCCCGGTCGCGGCCGCGCGGGCCCTTCACCCCCGAGGAGCACCGTGAGGCGGAGCGGCTGGTGCAGCAGATCCAGGACTCGATCCGCTCCGCGCTCCCCGGCGTCGAGTTCTCGTCGTCCTTCACCGCCGAGGACCTGCTGGACATGGCGCCGCCCTCTCCGTACACGTGGGAGGAGATCGAGGCCGCGACCCGCGACGCGTACGGCCCAAGTGCGTAGCCCGCTAGGCCCGGCTGTGGCGGCAGGCCAAGGCCGGCCGCGGCCAGCCCTCCCTCCCCGCGTGGGGTGTCTGTGTAAAGAGTACTGTGTGCAAATAAAGCTCGCTTTTCCAAGGAAACAAAATTGTGTTATGATTTCATCGATATTTCACGAGGTTGCAAATCGTATCACAACAAAAAAAAATCTTAAATAAAAAGAAGCCTCAAGGCTTTGCTGGCGTCACCGGCAGCCATAAGGTGAGAAATATTTGTGAATTCATATCACCATTTTCCACGTTCTCCGCCGAGACGGCCCTCATGTTGTCGCCCCTGTTCACGTCCGCGTGTTCCTTCGGTTCCAGTGCCGCACGTGCGCGGGAAGCGGGACGCGGGGCCGGAGGGCGGCGCCAGCAGCCCCGACGAGGACGCCGAGGAGCTGCCGGCCGACGGTGGGGAGGCCGACGGGGGCGCGCCGGGGGAGCCGCCGGCCACCGGGCTGCGGCGCTGGGTCATCCGGGTGCGGAACTTCATGTTCGGCCGCCGGGACCTCGAGGGCTCCGAAGGTACGCTGATCAGACGGGAGGGGCGGGGGCGGGAGAAAGGGGGGGGGGGGGACGGCAGAAGTGTGAAAAAATACTCAAATTAGAGGGTGAAACAGCTTGGGTAAACCGGCGCGGTCACCGCCGGGTTGATCCAGGGGAAATGCCCATCAAGGCGATCCAAGGCCATACTACGAAGGTGATCCAGGGCAATGCGTGAAAGTTTACCGCGAAAGTGCACGGTGACCCAGAGGAAAACCAGGAACCAGGGCAATCCGACGGACACGACCTGGTGCTCGTTTTCCTCTCGCTTCAACTTGACTCCGCAAAACAAAACAAAGGAGGCAATTTTAATAGAGTCCACGGCAGAAGATACGAGAAAGTCTGAGACAACCGCAGCCGGCAGCGTAATACAGGGGAAAGCGGAGCGGAACCCGGCGTGCGCCGGGCTGTGTCATGGCCATGGTCAGTGGTCGCGTCAGCCTCGGGGAGAGCGCCCTACGGGTGCGGGGTGGGCCGGGCCGCACTGCGCGGCAGCCCGGCGGGCGGCCCACGCAGCGCCCAGCGCCGCTGCCGCTCACCCTGAGTGTGCTTGCAGGCGGGGAGGCCGACGGCGAGCCCGAGGCGGGGCGCACCTGGGTGGAGAGCCTGGCCCACTGGTTCGCGCACGGCATCAAGCGGATCCTCGTGCGCATCAGCGGCGGCAACCCGGACGAGGCCGGCGCCGGCGGCGAGGGCGAGGAGGGCGAGGACGACGGGGCCCCGGAGCCCGGCGCCAACCCCGACGACGGCGACTGGCGCGACCCCGCGTCCGCCCGCACCCCCAAGCATCTGCCACGACCGGCGCCCGCGCCGCGCGCGCCTCCACCCCCGCCACCGCCGGCCTCGTCTGCTCCCGCGACGCCGGCGCCAACGACGCCCCCCTCACCGCCGACGGCCAGGCCGCCCAACGTCATCCCCTCGACGGCGACCTCCAAGACGAGGCGCCCCGTCGTCACCACGCCTTCGAACATGGTCTACGACGACGAGGCTTTCGACGACGGCAAGCCCACCAAGCCGGCCAGGCCGGTCGAAGAGACCAACGAGCTCAGCTAAAGGGCGACGAGCGAGATGTCTGTACCGAGCTATGCCGCTAACCTAACGTGGCGTACGGGGAAATACTGACACAATTAAAAAATTTAAACAAGAGAACGCATCTTATAAAACAGTCGCTTTATTTACACAAATAATTTCTTTGCAATACTACTTACAATTTTATGTACAGATCAAAAAACCACATGTTTTGTGTGATATTACGTTTACTTTTGACCGACATTTGTAAAGTGGGGCAAAAATACATTTAAAAAAAGAGTGGGGGAAAAGAATGCATCCATCAACCTTATTTAAACCTCACAATTCAACCTGGTCATATCCTGATAGTAAATATACTTTGTACTTGTGCATGTCGCATGACAATGAAAGGCAAACACTCCTAAGTTTTATTGTTATTAAACAAACGTCTGATGAAGAAAAATTTATAGCATTGACTTCCAAAACATTCACCTTTGAAAAAAAAAAAAGACTAAACATTTACAATGAATTCTAAGAGAGAATTAAATTAAGATAAGTATGCTTGTGAGGCTGCTGCAGACTAAAGCCAATTCAAAGACAAACGGGAATAGAGAACCAATATGAAAAGTAGAATAAAGAAAGACCTACTAGCATTAGCCGAACACTTACTGAGGTCAGCTTCAAAAAGCCAACTCAGAACGTGTTGTAGAACCTGGGAATGTTTAAAAATACAACAATCATAATGAACACACAGTGATTGTGATGGGTCTATCTAACATTTACAATGATTTCTCATACGACCAAACAAGGTAAGAAAATGATAAATGGTTTCACAAGTAAAGAAATTGTCTGTGAAAATATATTATCCACTTGTAGCACCAAGCAAATGTCAGGAAGTTTGAAAGAATAAAAGAGCTAGTACTTGCTAAGACATAATTATGAAACACACATGCATTCAATCAGTTATAAATGTGACGGCAGTCAAAGCTCTCAAAAAAAGACAACAAAATAATAAAAAAAAACAATAACAATCACTTTACAACAATTTGGGGTGCTTAACCAATTGTGCATAACACAAACATGCAGCACATGAAAAATAATGTACAGATGCAACTTATGTGCTTGTAGCAGGCACACTTGGAAAACCAAAAGGCATAAAGACCGAACAAATTTTTATGCCCATGATTTTTGGTAACATAGCTTTCTTATTTTACTCTCTTCTGTTGTCTTTGGCGATAAATGTCATTGGCGGGGGGTGCTATTCCTAAATCATCGTCATCACTATCATCAGGCCCCAACCGCTTTTTTCTCTTCACAGCAAAATAACCTTCACCTCCACTTCCATCACCATTTACATACTGTACACTTTTGGCCATATCAAAGAGTTTGACATCATGACCATTCTCCCCTGAAGGCGTAGGACCTAAAAAGAAGTAAAAAGGAAAGAAAGGAAAAAGCGTGAATTAACATATACAAGTGTAATACACCAAGTGAGTTTTTGGGCACAAGATTAAAGGCTATCTTACAGGCAATGTCAAGACGTAATATTTGCTCCATTAAGGCGTCAACTCCAACGAAAGGTCCATGGAAACACTCCGGTGGACATAAATTGGAGCACAATTGTGCAACTGCTGGAGGATATGGAAAAACTCCCCCTGAAAATAGAGGTAGGCATGTGTTAGGTAAATGCATAGCACCAGATAGTTCTGAAGAAAATTATTTGTTTCTCTCATTTTTTTTAAATACCTGAAACTGGGTGATCACCAGGGATGGTTTTGACTTTGGGTTTAAATGGAATCATTTGAGATAGGTCTGGCTTCGGTAAACTCGTAGATTCATCATCTGAATCAACAGCAGCTGAATGGTACGTCTTTGCTGATGTCACCAAATTGTAACCTATTGATCTGGAATAAGATGTACAACAGCCTAATAAGTATCAAATGAAATAACTGCTATCAAAATTTTTAAAAAATTGAAAATAGACTACAGATATATACTTTAATTCTGCAGGAGTGCAGGGAAACAAATCAAGGAACTTGTATCTATCCACCAGCTGCGCTGTTTCTTTTCCTTCAAACTCTTTGATCTGCAAAGTTGAAGTAGGTATCAGCAAAACTATCAGAGAAAGCTGACAGTGAAACACACAGAGCCAAAGCTCAGGCTTACTTCTCGGAAGAAAGGAGGACTGGGTTTTAGAGGATGAGGTCTTAGCATGCGGGGAGTGATAGGTAAAGAGCGGGGAGGGCCAGTGCCACTGCGGCCGAAGGACCGGTGACGGAAAAATCGGGTGTAAGTGGGGGGCGGAGGTGGAGGATGGTTAGCTTTTGCAAAATTGATGGATACCTAATTTTAATAGGACTAATGAAACATGCAGGGGTATGAGGGAAACTTCAGGGGAAAGTAATAGATGATATACGTACACTTTCTAAGACAGCTGCTCTTCTTCTTTCCACTTTGACAATACTCGCTAGATCACCAATATTTGATTCAAACTCCAAGAATCTGTTCCATATTTCCACAGATTTTTCAGGCTCTAAACTTCCAGACGACAAGACCCTCTCAAATAGGACCCTTGTGTTATTGTCTTCATTAAGATGTGATAGGTAATCTATGTAGCACAATACGTAGTCAGGACTGTCAGGAAATTTTTTTAGTCCCAACTCAAATATTCTAAATGCTATGTTTTTGTCTTTGCTGCTATAATACTCCATTAGAGCAGCAGCAACATATACTTGAAAGCGAGATCTTGTATCTTCACGAGCTCTTTTAAAAACAGTTCTTGCTGATTTAATTCCTTCTGCCCGCCTGGCAAACTTCATATACTGAATATAAGCCTGCATTTTAACAGAATTAGGAACAAAATAAGTACACCAATTTCAGTAACAATCGATATTTTCTTCTTACACTCCACAGTTTTACAAATTTTGATTTGCATACCAATGTAGGATCATTGTCCTCCATATCCAAAAACCTATCATAAATTTGGTGGACTTTTTCGTACTTCATTCTTCCTTCTTCAAAATCAGCGAAAGCAAAATACAGTAGCATATTGTTTTTTAGCAATGTGCTTGTTGCTCTTTCGAATACAGCCCCTGCTTCATCTGAAAACAACTTAGCTGCTGTCACATCCTGTGAAAAGAACAAAGTTCAGTCAGAAAGGTATTGTACATCATATCATACTCTTTGTGTAAGCAAAGCAGGTGTAAATTATTTCTAAAGAAACAAGGGAATTTACTTACTCCTTTCTCCGTGAGAATTTTTGAACTTTGATCAAGAAACTGGGCTGCTTCATACCAAACATCAGCATGGTGACCTAAACAAAGCAGACATTGCTCAAATGCAAACATAACACGACGTGTTACAAGAGAAGTATCTTCTGAGCGCAGCGGGTTGCTTTTCTCCCATGCTATGTACTTTTTCCACAATTCCACCTGCGAGAACGAAGAGTCACAAATATATGGGAAATAGAGGAGAAAATAACTGCATACAAACTTCTTTTCAATACCGACCTGGCGGAGTTCCTCAATAGTCCCAGCGGGAGGTACACTTGGAATATTTCGATTAAGGCCCCTAGTAACTGCCTCCAGTTCTTTTGCCACTCGTCTAGCATTCATATAATCTTTGGATCTTTCCATCCCCATTTTTTCAGCAATTATTGGGTTGATAGCTTGCTCGAAAGCCATGTAATCCTTCCATAGCTGCTCTATATTCACCATTGGATTCACAACACCTCTTTGATAGACCTAAAGAGAGCATGACAGTAGATTCTTAATTAAAATTCTGATCAACACTACCACACGTACAGACAGAATTGAATTCATCATCAAAATGATATGCTTAAAAAAGATATTTTTAAAAGTTTGTGAATAAAAAAAAACTCTACTTACTTTACGAACAGCACTAATTTTTTGATTCTCAGCATATGACCCTACTGCCTCTACACCTTTCAGAAAATTAACATAGTCGCTCCATATAGAATAGGACTGAATATCCATGCCAATTTTTTCTAGAGCAAAGTCATAAGCTTGAGCCATTTTTTCCCTGTTCAAATAATTGTTGTTAGAAGTGTCAACAAATTTTCTGTCTCTTGGATGCTCTAACATTTAACATCTCAGAGTGCTTACTTGTATGATGCAAGTGAAGATTTTGTTTCCTTTACATAGGTCAAGTACAGCTTCCATAAGTCAATATTTAGAACTTTCATTAGACATCTTTGAAATAACTGTAAAAGAAACAAATAATTTCCATTAAATCTGATAACTATAGAGGTCTCACATTAGACTAGAACTATAGTATTTCTCCTGCAATCCTCACAAGTGTGCTACAAACTGCTTAGCCTCACTTTGACATGGCAACCAATCAATACAATATTTTTAAGTACCGTTGAAAAGGGGTAAGGCTGCTCTTGAACCTTTGTTCTAAATGTCTAAATAAAATTTTTCCCCACCTCTCCTGGATGTAGTGAAACAAGTCACGTACATGCACTTTTGTTTTTTTTTTCCCTCCCAAAAAAAACCATAAAGATTTACACATCAACCTAGTTGAGACTATTTATTTATGGTTGGAAAGATGCCAGGGGAGGTAAACACTAAACTCCAGAAAGATCTCATTGGTAATGTAGTAATAAAACTTTTTTGTACAGTGCTTCTGTATTTGTTCTCCTAGAAATCAACCAGTGTGCAGCTCAGTAGACTTGTAATATTTAAAATCATCATCCATTTACAGAGAAAACAAAGTTTATGAGCATAATGACTCCAGGTACCTTTAAAATAAATCGCACTTATGAAGAAGTTGGATTGAATGCATGCATTGGTTTCAAAATCACTTCCAAATTCATCAAATGTGTGCTTAGAAATTTTTAAAAATAAAAGAAACAAAAAAAATAGAATATAGAAAACAGAAAGAAGTGCCTCTAAATAAATAGCAAAGTTTTAGAGTAGACTATCTATTTATTGCCTTTTATCAGTACAGACAAATTGCAGCTCCATCTATTAAATAAGTACCAAGACATACTTCATCAGGAGAAGAAATTAATAGGATTTCAATTTCAGTGAAAGTTTATTCATTGTACATAAACCCGTCACGACACAGAAAATGTTTAACAAAAAGGAATGTTGCAATGCAAGGTAAAATAAACACTTAAAATTACTACCCTGGTGAATTCATTGTTTTGGGTGGGAAAAGAGATAAGGGTAATAACAACAGTTTATTTCACAAAACAATTTGTATGTTAGCCAGACAGTACAGGAGAAATCCCGGAGGTGTAATAAATGATACCAATGTCTCATTGATCTCACTGCAACCAGTTCAGGTAATCGGGTAGGAGGGAAAGCATCAGTCACACTACAGGAGAGAGAATTTCTGTTGTTCGAGAACACATGACATTGTATGGAAATGTTAAGATTTCATTGAGTTGAAAATATAACAATGTACAAAAATAACTCCTGTTCTTTTATTGTGAAGGGGCAACAGGGTTTTCTAATGATGCTGAACAACACATTTGAGTCCAATGTGAACTGTTCTGCACATAGTGAAATTTAGTATTGAAATTGTTCTAACTATTAGGTACTTGTAATTATCTGCAGCAGATGACGGCATTGAACATAAGTTCTAACATGCAGGGCAATAGTGTCCATTTGGCCAGTTGTTTTGTTGTTTTCTTTCTTTTTTTCATGGGAACAGGGTGCAAACAAGAAATGAGAGCCACACACTATTAATTTAAAATAAATAGTTGTTCTGTCTTTTTTTTTCTACAGACCATCCACCATGCCACAAAAATACCAACCATAATAAACTATATCCTTTAATTTAAAAAAAAAGAGAACAAGAAATTACACAGAAAAAGTGTAACAATAACGTACAACCACACCACACCCAGAAAAACGTGAACTTAAAATTAGTTCCATGGACCCATTGATATTTTGTACACATTCACTTGAACACTTGAACCACTCAAGCAATTCTTTTTGGGCAAATCTGTCCTTCAAAAGTTCCAATGCCAAAAATAAAATAAAAATTTCTGATAATGTGTTGTCAACTTTGTGAAGTTTTAACTAATACTTGAATCTAATGTAAATCTACGGTACTTGAAGTTCAATAAAGATAACTTTATTTAAACCTCAATCAAATAAGTGGAAATACTTGAAAGTTGATAACTCTGAGGGAACTATAACGTGTAAATAGTGTATGAAGGATTCTGAACATTGCCTAGGATGAGGGTTTAGTTTATATTTGCTATTTTGCTGAAAGTTACCCAACATGATCCTAGTATCTTCATGTCACAAGGAAGAAACTGTTACTTGCAAAATTAATTAGTTACGTAGTATGTGTAGAGGAAAAAAACACAACTCACAGTGGTGCTGTAAACCCAGTGTACAAACTTGGTTGACAATAAGACATACTGAATGCACCGCAGCAGTATTTATTTCAACCAAAATAAGAGCAGCATCACACAGCCCACAACTATTCGGAGAGAATTATCTGAACTAAGAAGAAATGGTCTTTCACCTTCATTTGGATTTCTTAGGCATACTATCACAGATGCATTGAAAATTAATTGAGGCTAGAGAGTCAGCATAACGCCTAAAGGGTATTTAATCCCAAATTATCACAGAATCATTAGAGATAAATTTAATTGAGACTAGAGAGTTGAACATGGTACCCAAGAGGTATCTAATCCCAAATCGAAACTTGTACTGCATGAAAATCCATTAAAAGGTTCGAACCATTTTACCTGACAAATAAATTGCTGATGATGAACATACCTTTTCCACTTTCTCAAAATTCCTGGCTTTCATCTGAAAAAAAGATTAAGACAATTGTAATATTGTGAAATAAAATGAACAAATGTTCGACCACAACTGCCAATACATTCTATCGAAAGACCAGTTGGTACACCATACTTACTTCCTGCTCAATGTAAATTTTCCAATATCGGCCTGAGCTGGGGAAGGTAGACACAAGCCTCTCAAATAAAGACCGAACATCATTAATCCACCTTGTCTGTGCCTCTCTGATCAGGAGACTCCATGACTCCAAATCGTAGGGAGTATCTATGACAGTTTGCTGAGCTCGATTCAGTTTATCAGAGCCCCAATCCTGGAAAAAACAATGTTCCATTACTTACTTCATATTAATTTGTGAACAATTTGAGCCCACGCACAAAAAAAAAAAAGAGGACGTTAAGGATCAAAGAAATATTTCTAAAGAAGATGAACTATGGCAGCCTTGTAAACAGAGAATCCTTGAGACAAAAAATGTTAGGTTATACGGGAGACCAATAAGATAATGAATGCCATAGAAAACTAATAATGCCAAAAGTTAATTGTTACGTTAAAAAATGCTGTAACTTTCACTTTATTTCAAATGAAGATTACTTTCTTTTAAATATTCATGACAGTTGTTGTGTCTGCACAAAGGAGCGCGTCAGCAACACAGCACAGCTTTGAGCCCCCCAAACAGTTTGGAAATACTTACGATTTCTAGTTTGGTTTCATCCGCCATTTTAGCGGTTGGTTGTAAGGAAGTCGCACTCAAGAAAATCACAATGTGGCGAAGTCGACTATGTGGCAAATAAACAATTAAAACGCAAATCGAGCAAGTGCCGAACCGAAAGTGGGGTGTCGCGAATCTAGAAAAAGAAAAGCATGACGTAACGAGCGTGGAAACCGATGACATCCGTTTCCGCTCTTATGGCGGGTTGACCACAACATTCAAACTAAGGAAAAGTCAACAAACAATCAACACTGAGTGAGGCGGTGGTATTTCTTCGTAATTGCGTTGAAAATGTTCCGTGGTGAAAAGTCAGTTTTAATAAAAGTTCATGTGTCATGGGAATGGTTTTGTCATCAAAGTACTAAAACTCATGTAAAACAATTTATTTGGGCACTAGAACATGGCATTGATCACACAGGTTTACGGTATTTTCCTTGAATAAAAACCCTATCTGCATCAATATCTTCTTTTATGTTAATTGTTTTCCGTTGAACATAAGCATTCTCTACAACTTCGTATCCGGCCAGGATCAGCAGCTCTTCCAGGAACTCTTCTGAAAAGAAGTAGGACCTGCAATCATATAAATAGCATTATTAGAAATTATTTGTTGTGTAGGCTTTGTACACCAACTAATTGGATACATACCTGGTTCCATCTTGCCTTACATAAAAGTTATCTGCTATTTTGTTACCAGCTTTAAATCTAAGTTGAGCCATATCAAATAGTCCATAGTCACGGAGGAGTAACAAGCCTCCTGGTTTAAGAATGCTTATGATATTTTTTAGAGTTACCAAAAACTTATCAGGATGAATAGCAGATAAAACAAAAATTAGTGTCACAATATCAACTGATCCTGGAGGAATATCAGAAAAGATGTCCTCCGTTGTGATATCACATTGAAATGCTTTCATTTTGGCCTCATCGTAGTTTGCATTTGATTTAACAAAGTCTACAGCTCTTGGGGATAGATCACAGGCATACACAAAAAAATTCATGCCCTCCTCAATGAGAGGATAAATAAGATTGCCAACACCGCAACCAACTTCTAGAAGAGTTCTCCGTTCATCAGTGGAACCCACAAGTTCAAAGAACTCGCGAGTAGTCCAGTGACGATCTTTAAAGAACCTAGTTTCGTTGCGCTTGTAAAATAGATCCCAGTGCTTCTTAGCATTCTTCTCCAGCTGCTGCGCTTGAAAAGATGAGACAAGACGGCTATCTTGCTTTTGTAATTTTTGTCTATCTTCCTCAGAAAGTGTCCTTGCTGAGTGTCCGATCAATGGGTTTTCTTCTCTGTCGACCATGTTTGCTGACCTGTACAGAGAAAGAGAATATAATCAAAACTTTAGCTTTAGCCTAGCAGCTAGGACTGATTCTGAATTTTCTGAGGACAGAAACGTATTTCGTTTTCCTAGTCATTAAGACTCAAGAGTGGCTGCAACAGGGGCCCGATGTGTAACTGTCACTAAACGGACATGCATGGCTGATCACTCGGCGAAACGCGTAGCGAGACGGTTTGGAAATCGCCAGGCCTGGCCAGGGTGTCAGCTCACAAAAACATTGTTCTTGCCCGGCACTCGACCGTGAAACCTGGCGCTACGTTGCTCAAGAAGGAAGTAATCTAGCCGTGCCTCCCCAGCAGCGACCCATGCATCGGTACGAACAGGTGTATCGGCTTTATTCGTTGGGTGTGCGTGCAGGCATGAGAGGAGACAGGTTAATCGGCCGCCCAGCAGCGGGCGGAGGCAAGCAAGGTAGAGGCCTAGTCTGACGAAATGTCACTGACAGCTGACAGACGGCGCGGGTGTGAGGCTCAAGTGCAAAGAGCCGGAGACGCCACAAGTTTCCGCTTCTGGATTCGCCGCTACCCCTCTCGACGGTCCCCGTCCTCCGTTCCGGCCCGCTTCGCTACGGCCCCGCCGCTGCGGCCCCTCCTCCTACCTACGTGCCCGCTTGCCCGCTTACCCCGTTACCCCGCTATACGGACTCCACGGGCAAAAGCAACGTGGGCCAATAAGAGCCGGCCAGCTGCGGGAGCCTCGGCCGGCCTCGACCAATCAGAGCGGCGCTCGTAGTGAAACGTCACGCGCGCCGGCCAATGGGGAGGGGCCACATCCGCGGTGGGGAACTTTCTGGCATTCATATTCGGGACGTGCGGAGCAGAAGCCGTGTTACTTCGTCTCCGAGCGGACCGTTAGACAGATCAGTGGATTGTGTTGGGCCCCAGTGTGCGTTACTTTGTCCAGCGGACGCGTCAAGAAAACACTTTCGGCTGCGGTGCGTCGCATTGTTAACTTATTCTACACCGTTTTCTATTTTCTGTGTGCCCGTCTACCATCGTCACCGGCTAGTTCTGCTAGGCCGAGACGGACCAGTGTTTTGTGCCTGTGTGTGTGTGTATGTGCGCCCTGGTAAAGTCGAATCGGTTGAAAAGTTGAAGTGGATATCTTTGGCAGGTTTCTGTTTCTTGGCCATCTCATCGTGGTGGTACTTGCCACCCAAATTGATTTCTTTCTTGGTTTCTAGTAGACTTTAACCTCGCTTCCGTAGTCGGCGGATCCGACACGTCAGTACTTGTCATTTAACATTCTGCTCCATTGATTCTCACTTTTTCTGCCTTCATGTTTGGCCCATAATCTCTCAGCCGTCCATTTTTGCAAAATCTTAAGCGCGAATCAAAAATTCATGTTATAAGCCCACCCTTATGTGCTGGTGTGTGATGTGGCAATTCATTTGATCTTTTGTATGGAACTGGACCATATGTTTGCTTTTACCTGGATTTGTTTTCATTATTGATGTTTGTTTTCTTGCTGCAGGTGAAACCCGAATCACCATGAAGCTGTTTTTCGCGGGTGTGGTGTGCCTCTTGGTGGCCAACGCCTTGGCAGCCAAAGACGAGAAGGACAAGGCCAAGGAAATTGGTACCGTGATTGGTATTGACTTGGGAACTACCTACTCATGGTAAGTGCAATTTCTAGTTCTATGCAGAATTGGTTGAAAAATTATACATGGAATACCTTCTACCATCTGTTACCATGTCTGACCAATCTTATTCTGTTCTTGCTTCCCAATTTCGTCTTGTATTGTGACCATTATTTTGCTTTTACAGTGTTGGTGTTTACAAGAACGGACGTGTTGAAATTATTGCCAACGACCAGGGTAACCGTATTACTCCCTCTTATGTGGCCTTCACTTCTGAGGGTGAACGTTTGATTGGTGATGCTGCCAAGAACCAGCTTACCAGCAACCCTGAAAACACCATCTTTGACGCCAAGCGTCTCATTGGTCGTGACTGGACTGATTCCACAGTCCAGGCTGATATCAAGTTCTTCCCCTTCAAAGTTGTTGAGAAGAACAGCAAGCCCCATGTTGTTGTTAAGACTGGCCAGGGAGACAAGACCTTTGCTCCTGAGGAAATTTCTGCCATGGTTCTTGGTAAAATGAGGGACACTGCAGAGGCCTACCTTGGCAAGAAGGTGCGTTTTTTAACTTCTCTCCTTGTGGCTCCAGAAGAGTTATGTGAATCTAGTATGCAACTCCAACTCTCCATTTGTTTGTTCTACAGGTTACCCACGCTGTTGTAACAGTTCCTGCTTACTTCAATGATGCCCAGCGCCAGGCCACCAAGGATGCTGGTGCCATTGCTGGTTTGAATGTGATGCGTATCATCAACGAGCCCACCGCTGCTGCTATCGCCTATGGTTTGGACAAGCGTGAAGGCGAGAAGAATGTTCTTGTTTTCGATCTTGGTGGTGGTACCTTCGATGTGTCCCTGCTGACCATTGACAACGGTGTATTTGAGGTAAGGGCCAGCAGCTTTTTGGGTTATCTATTTTATTTACAAAGTGAACATTGTCTTTCTGTAATCAAGACAAATCATACTTCCATTTACTGACTCTACATTGTTTTTCCACCAGGTCATGTCTACCAATGGTGACACTCACTTGGGAGGTGAGGACTTCGACCAGCGTGTCATGGACCACTTCATCAAGCTGTACAAGAAGAAGAAGGGCAAGGACATCCGCAAGGACAACCGTGCTGTTCAGAAGCTGCGTCGTGAAGTTGAAAAGGCCAAGCGTGCCCTTTCCTCAAGCCACCAAGTCCGCATTGAAATTGAAAGTTTCTTCGAGGGTGATGACTTCTCTGAAACCCTTACCCGTGCCAAGTTTGAGGAGCTGAACATGGTAATTTTCTTAACTATTCTTTATCTTGTTCTTGCTTTACATTATTAAATATTCTAGGGGACGGAGTTTCATTGATTTTTTTTATCTTTTCAGGATCTTTTCCGTTCTACCATGAAGCCTGTTCAGAAGGTCTTGGAAGATGCTGACATGAACAAGAAGGATGTTGATGAGATTGTGCTTGTTGGTGGTTCTACTCGTATCCCCAAGGTTCAGCAGCTCGTCAAGGAGTTCTTCAACAACAAGGAACCATCCCGTGGTATCAACCCTGATGAAGCTGTAAGTGAAATTGATGGTTGTGCAATGCAGCATTTTGTCTTTGTAGAAATCTTGATGTTTCCTAATGTTGATTTGTCTTTCAGGTTGCCTATGGTGCCGCTGTCCAGGCTGGTGTTCTCTCTGGAGAGCAGGATACTGATGCTATTGTGCTTCTGGATGTGAACCCTCTCACTCTTGGTATTGAGACTGTCGGAGGTGTGATGACCAAACTCATCCCCCGTAACACTGTCATCCCCACCAAGAAGTCCCAGATCTTCTCCACTGCTGCTGACAACCAACACACTGTCACCATCCAAGTTTATGAGGGTGAACGTCCCATGACCAAGGACAACCACCAACTCGGCAAATTTGATCTGACTGGCATTCCCCCTGCACCTCGTGGTGTTCCTCAGATTGAGGTCACCTTTGAAATCGATGCCAACGGTATCCTGCAGGTAAGAAGGCGTCCCATCGAGGGAGATATGCTACTTTAATATATTTGGGAGAAATAATTTTCAACATCTTTCCTCATTAGGTGTCTGCTGAAGACAAGGGAACCGGCAACCGTGAGAAGATTGTCATCACCAACGACCAGAACAGGCTCACCCCTGAAGACATTGACCGTATGATCAAGGACGCTGAGAAGTTCTCCGATGAGGATAAGAAGCTGAAGGAGCGTGTGGAGGCCAGGAATGAGCTGGAATCTTATGCTTACTCCCTCAAGAACCAGCTTGGTGACAAGGACAAGCTTGGTGCCAAGGTGAGTTCAGATAGCATTTCAGTTTCGGTATTTAAATGATTAGGTTAGA
The DNA here is from genome assembly GCA_026979955.1 of Megalurothrips usitatus. Lineage (NCBI taxonomy): Eukaryota > Metazoa > Arthropoda > Insecta > Thysanoptera > Thripidae > Megalurothrips > Megalurothrips usitatus. Next base: position 3,538,065 of record CM049605.1, read on the forward strand.
CTGCATACATTCTGTGGGCCTTGTTACAATTTTCATGTTTCATTTTCTTTTTCCAGTTGAGCGACTCTGACAAGACCAAGATGGAGGAGGCTATTGATGAGAAGATCAAGTGGCTGGATGAGAACCAGGACACCGACACTGAAGCCTACAAGAAGCAGAAGAAGGAACTGGAGGAGGTTGTGCAGCCCATCATCACCAAGCTGTACCAGGGTGCCGGTGGCGCTCCTCCTCCAAGCAGCGGCTCAGATGACGATGAGCTCAAGGATGAACTTTAAAAAGACTGCTATTTACAACCTAGGAGAATAATTTAATTAATTGTCATGGACCTCAAGCTGCCCAGATGAAGTGAAAACAGTAACCTAGTGAACAGCTGTGACATGTGACAAGTTTTGATTTTGTGCTGGAACTGCTGTGATTTATTTGTAAAATAGTTTGTCAGAGCACAAGGTGCTGTTGCTCTATAAGGGAGATTTTCTGCAATGCTTCCAGTAGAGCACAACGATGATCATTTTCCAATTTTTTTCAAATTTTAACAAATTTCCTTGCCTAATGTCCAAAATTTTGTGTATACCTAATTTTCAACACACCAGCACCAGAGCAATCCATCAAGTCATCTCCAAAGTCATCTTCATGTATAGAATTTTTTAATTATTTTCGCAGTATTGTGAATGGTTTGCTCTTGGGTCCTTGTGTGTTGTCTTCTGAATTTACTCGAGTGCTTCAGTTATATGAGGTATCGAGATTGAAGTAAGTGGGTCATTGGCATAGCACCTGAGGACTGAAAATACTGTGGTGCATCTCGGTTAGTCTGACTGAACCCCTGTGATGTGTGTCTTGTGTCATTTTTCATTCCGAATTTCTGCCCCATTATTTATTAACACCAGAAATGCCAAAGGTTCTCTCAAGCTTTCGGCACCTTCTGTTAGTACAAGCAATTTCTGTAAGATTTGATATGTGAGTTTCATTGAGTTAGTGTTATACCTGAAGTAGCGCTATAACTATTTATTTGAACTGAAATTAAGTCGGTGTTACATGAGTGTAAAGGGCAGTGTACTTATTATATAAGTACTTGTCACTTCAATAAGATCATTGTTACGCAGATGAATGTTGAACATGTTTGTCTTTGTGAGCTGTGGAAAACCTGATGACCAAACACTTCAATGTTTTCTGTACAAGTTACATATATATATGTGTCCTTTATATCATGTGTATATTTGATGTATGTATATATGTAATAATTAAAAAAAAAACTTTTTTACCTATAACTTGATTGAGTTTCCTTTAAAACCTTGATGGTCGAACATTGTCTTGAACCTCAAACACATATCTCACAAAGATTGATGGTTGGATGGGATTGATCTCATTGCGTGACATACATTTTTGGCCCAGGACTTCTTGCATTTTGGGACCTTGGCACAGAATCACTCACTCTGGTGCAATGAGCTCCTTTACAACTCCAGTTCTTCAAGGAATGGGTCAACATTTCACCAAGGTGCAAGCTGGGTCATGAGGCTCCAATTTTATGCCTGTTCGGTGTCCAGGGCTTTTAAACCCAGCACATTTAAGTTTTTGGATTTCGACGAAATGAATGGAGGGTCCGGGAAGATTGGGGTCATCCCTACGATGCTGGTCGTTTGGGAGCGACCGTCGCCTGGAGATGTAGTTTGGGCTGCCTACCCTGTGGGCGCGAACGTGCCACCCGAGTGCTTTCCTCTATTTTAAGGGTTTTCCATGCTATAAGACAAGTTTTTCTTCTTCACACTTTGTCCAGAGATGAATCCTGACACGAAACGCTGACAAAACCGCGTAGCACTAGTTTCGTCCTGCTATTTCGACGAGACTCCACGCGCCGTAGTTTTGTCTGCCTGCTCCCCGGGCGCGGTCCCGTCATGAAAGGGTTTAGCGCCCCTCGTGTTGTTTTCCAAACGGCGGCCGTTTTCGAGCAACTGAGGCTCCTCTGGAACATAAATAGGGCCATCTCAGTCGTCCTGGTCCATCTTTTCGAAATTCGGAACGCAAAAGTTTCCCCGCTGAAAACTGGGTGGACTTCCCCGAAAAATAAAATCAGAAAGTAAAATTTTTGATTTTTTGAGCGCAGTATGTTTGGAACAACACCGAGACATGACTTCGTCATGAATTTCGTGTATGTTTACACCTCAAAGCGTAAAACAGTGAGGGGGGTGATTTTATTTATGTCCCAAATAAATACACCCTCATTATTGAGACCAAAAAATATACTTTGACTGCTTTATGAATTTTCAGTCATATTTTATATGTTTGCCTGATACTTTGTACAAAATCTTCATAAAGCAATTTGTTTTTTCTATTTTTGTGTTCGTGAAATGATGTGGCAACACTCTGGAAGGTGGCGCACAAAAAAAAACTGGGATCGTAAAACTATTTATTTCATTTAAAACAATACACATACATGTAATTATAAAGTCTTATTTGTACTATCTTTTTATTCCTAAGTTCCATAGGTATAAATAAAATGGTAGAAAACATAAATATCCATATCGCACGTTCTTGAAGAGTCAGTCACTACCAGCCAGTACCAGCTTTTTTACCAGCGTCAATGAGATGTCTTCAGTCTCAAGCTGCAAGCTCGCATTTCTGAGACACCCCACAGAGAACGAACAACAGCGATCGTACAACAAACACACACTTTATATTGCTAGGTGGGAAAAAATTGACTAGTCTACACATTACTTTCTCTTCCTTCGCAGCACCTCGGCAATTTTTTGGTAAATGGCACACGACTTCCGCCCAATATGGCTCTACCTTCCTCTCCGCTTCGCACGCTGCTCTCTGTCTCTGTCAGGAGGCTGCCGTTGTGTGGGGGAGGGAGGGAGACAGAGAGTGGTGGGTCTCTTCTTTACTCTGTAAGTACTTTGGAAACAAGGTGAGGTCACGTGATGATGTCGCACCGACTGCTCGGCTCTCGCAGCCAATGAGCGTGCAGGATGACTTCCCTCTGTCCGCTGATTGGTCTCGAGGCTCGTCACGTGACCGCGTCACGCACATGACGCTGTCATGACAGGTGTCAGGCTGCTGACACGTCAGACGGTGTTCTCCCGCCAGAGCGTGAGATCCAGCCTGGGGATGGCGTTGTAGTTGGCGCAGGAGACCACCGAGTTGCTGGAACAGAAGACAGCAGGCGTGGTGAGAGATGAACTGACAGCAATAGCAATACACAGAATGGTGACAGACAGGGCTGAAGGAAAGAGTGGCTGACAGTCAGACTGGCTGACACTAATGCACTGATAGACACACTGACAGGTGAACTGACAGGTGAACTGACACACAGACACACTGACTGACAGGTGAACTGACATACAGACACACTGACTGACAGGTGACCGGACATACAGACACACTGACTGACAGGTGACCTGACAGACAGGTGAACTGTGATAGGTGAACTGACATACAGACACACTGAATGACAGGTGACCTGATATACAGACACACTGACTGACAGGTGAACTGACAGACAGATACACTGACTGACAGGTGAACTGACAGGTGAACTGACAGACAAACACACTGACTGACAGGTGAACTGACAGGTGAACTGACAGACAGATACACTGACTGACAGGTGAACTGACAGGTGAACTGACAGACAGACACACTGACTGACAGGTGACCTGACAGACAGGTGAACTGTGACAGGTGAACTAGGCGGAATACTACCGAGGGGTACCCCACTGCTTCCAGTCAGTGTACGCCTTCCAGTCCAGTCAGACTCCAGTCAATTTCCAGTCGGGCACGTCGTGCGGCTACAGTACCGGGAGCGCATGGCCGCCCTACGCCGAAGCTCGGTAGCCGCGTAGTTAGCGAGTCCGGCCGGCGGGTGGCTGGTCGGATGTTCAACTCTTTGCCGGTCCGTGCGTTTTTGTGTCTACCAAGGAAACTTGGTTCGGAGACTCGGGTGTATGCTACGGGGGTACCTAGGGTTCGGTGCCTTCGTTTTCGCTCCCTGTGAATCTGGCAGACGAGGACACCCCGTCGCGACTAGGGTTCGTCGTGAAGTACAGCAGCTTCGGCTGTGTACGATATAGGAAAGCCTACCTCCCCCCCCCCCCCCAATCCGCTCGGGAGTGGCCGCAGTGCCACAGACCAACCAGCCAGTCGAAGGGAGTTGATTCCGGAAATCTGGCTGGCGGCGGGGGCTACATTGACCGTTGCGGAAGCGTGCCCCTGAAAAAGGCCGCTGCGTTGTGCCTGTGTCTTAGCGGCGGTCGATACCTGGTACACCGGTTCCCATTCGAACACCGAAGTTAAGCAGGAGGGTTCCAGGCGGAGGCCTGGGACGAGGTAGTGCCCACCCATTTTTGCAATTTTTTCTCATAAGCATCCACATATTTCTAAGCGAAACAAAAATATTTTCGTTTTGAGTTTTGGTCACGGTAGGAATGACTTTTTAACCTACTTTGGGGTGGGTAGCAGCTCAGAACACAGAAACCGTAAATGATCGCAAAATTTTCATTCCAGTCAATGGAAAAGTTCGGTCCAGTCACCAGTCGGTGTACACCCATCCGCGAGCTGAGGCCCCCCTCGAATACTACTCACCCCTGCGCGGGCACCGCGAACACGTTGGGCTGCATCATGGCCACGTTGTTGGCGTTGTCGCAGAAGACGCGGGCCAGAGACGCCTTCTTGATTTCCCGGACTTGTTCTGAAACGCGGGAAGAGGCAATCAGTGTGACCGCAGCAGCTAGAGAAGTGACCCCATCGGATCGGGCCTGAATCTCCGATGCAGTTCGTGCTACATTTAAAAAATAAAGTGCGTCTGCCGCTGCCATCTCATACCTTCAATGCGTGAGTGTGTGTGTGTGTGTGCGTGTGTGTGTGCGTGCGTGTTTTACCCAATAAATCTAGAGAGCATGCTCTCTAGATTGCCCACCTGCAGATGGGACTCACCCGGCGTGAACGGGTAGGGCTGCTCGGGGTTGTCGTAGAAGTATCGGTCGCCGCGCCGGGAACGCACCATCTGCTCGCTGACGATGCAGCGCAGCGTGGGGCCCACCAGGGCGCCGTCGGACGGCTGCTCCGACATGCCGCCCACCAGGACGTCCACGTCGTCGGCGTGCGCGTACACCGCGGCCAGCCGCTGCCTCGTCTGGAACAGACGGAGAGAGAGACAGAGATTTTAAACACAGCACCAGGCGGAAACTCGAGCGGAAGACGAGGCGGGAAAGCAGCACCGGATCCGGAAGGGAGCAGGCATGAGAAATACCGACGAGCAAGCGCCTCGCCGAACGCGAAACGTCGTTCAAGTTCCTATGCCCTCGAGAGTTTCATTCTTGTGTGCGTTTCTGTTCTTTAGTTGTCATATCAAATGCATCATTGTAAATCTGAGTTCTGTGAAAGGATCTGCCCGTAAATTAGCATCACCGCATCAAAACATTTTACAGGAACTAAGCTCTCGCGATTACACCTGGACCAGCGGAACGGATGGTGCGCAAGGGGCTGATGTATCGTAGTTTAGGGACAGCCCCGCAGCTAGCATGAGGCACACGGCACCCACCGGCTTGCTCATGACGTCCCTGAAGTCCTCGAAGGTCCTGGCCACCGGCAGCCCGCACTGCTTGCGGTACTGGTTGTAGCCGGGGAGGCCGTGGTCTCGGCCCCGCTGGATGGTCAGGCTGAGCACGTCGACGCTCCGCTCGCTGGCGTCGCGGTACATGAGGTTGGTGAGCTGCAACAGAGCGGCGGAGCGGTCAGCCCCCGGCCATCGCTCGCATGTGCCAATAGACCTTAAGCCCATACCATCTGAGCTGCCCGACCTGTCAACGATTTGTAACGCTACATCGATGACTTACGCCGTAGAACTGGGAATCGGCCAATATTTTCAGACCGCTATGAAGTTCTACTTCGTGGAAGATCTTGATATTTAGAAAAAAACGAGGTTTGACATGGCTACTGGATAAAATGTCTATCCTAGATTTGACCGACCCTTTTTTTTGGGGGGGGGGGATTTAAGAGGTAATTAAACCTTTGGGACTAGACTCTAGCCGCCCACATACTGGATTGATACCGAGATACGACTTTTTTGTTCGGATTTGAGTGGCCTGACTGGGTTACTGAACCTGTGCTGGGCTGCGATCCGAAAAACAAAAAAAATCATGACTCGGACACTGGCCGGCCGATAAGGGCAACTGAAATTTGGTTGACGAGGGAGATGAGTTCGAATGTGGCGTCCAAATCAAAGTGATGACGCGCGACGCGACGCCGAGGTGAAGCCAACCCCTTCTCCCCTACTCACGTCCTCGACCAGGAACGTGTCCACCATCTGGCTGGACTGGGTGGCGAGGCCTCTGACCAGCCCGTCCAGGGCGCCCGCCTCCTCCAGGACGCCGGGCTTGTTGAAGTGGTCCCGGAGCAGCAGCGAGTCGTTGGCGCGGCGCTGCTCGTCGAAGAGCCTGCGGCAGGACATGCACGCCGCTCAGCAGGCGTCGACACACCGGGCGTCCGGGCTGCAACGCACTGCAGCTGGATGGGTGGCCTACCCCTGACGCTGCAGGCGCTACGCAGCGCTACGGAGGCCGGGCTACTGTCAGCCGAGGTCAGCACGGGAGCCGGAGCCGGGCGGACTGAGCGGCGTCGCCAACGCTGCAGTCCTAGGTAGAGTCCCGAGTCTCTCTAGTCCTAGATAGAGACCATGAGGCTCTCTCATCCGAGGTAGACCAGTCTCTCTACTCCTCAGTAGAGAGTCTCTGGGTCTCTCTACCTCTTAAGTAGAGAGTCTCTGGGTCTCTCTACCTCTTAAGTAGAGAGTCTCTGGGTCTCTCTACCTCTTAAGTAGAGAGTCTCTATACTTCTCAGTAGAGAGGCTCTGAGTCCCTCTAGTCCCAGGTAGAGAGACTCTCTGGTCCTAGGGTACTGCAGCGTGGGACCTCACGACCGCTCCGCTGTCCTGCTGACTGCTGCTTGCCTACAGACACCCGGCGCCGGCACGCCAGCGAGCGCCAGGTAGGCCAGCCCGCACGTCACGCTTGCACGTCAAGGTTTGCACTGCACATTCCACAACCCGCAGGCGCCAGGGCCAGCCACTCTGTCGTCCCGTACTCACTTGATCTTGCCCTGCATCATGGAGAGCCCGAAGCGCAGGCCCACGGTGGCGAACGCGTTGCTGACGGTGGGGTCCTCGGCCTCACGGTATCTGTGCGCCGGCCCGTCCTGGCCAGACACCAGCCCCACCTTGTGGGCGAAGCGGGAACCTGCAACGCGCCAGTGTCAGCCTTTACCTCGTCGCTCTCCGGAGCTCGGTTTTGTCCACTGCTCGGTCTTCATGTGTACTTCCATCTCCTCGTTGTTTCCGTTACCTACATTTACATACATTTTACCCCGGATAGTTTTTGTCAACATTTTTTTTCCATTTTATTTACCCAGAAAAGATACATCTCAATTTAGGGCTTTAGAAAATTTCGCACGCGTCGGCACTTTTTTTACTGTTTCGGTACTTTCTGTATAGAAGTTTTCATATGATTCTATTTCCGGCCTGACTTTCACCTCCGGGCTACCCAACATTTTCTGTTCGTCATCTTCTGACGCCGATATTAACTTCATTCAGCTCGCTTTGTAGTTTCAGAAGTTTATTTTTAAAAAAATCTCCTTTTTGGACGGTCAATATCAGAACGTTAATCCACCTCCGGCCACACTACTCACGCTGCACTGTAAAAACATTTTTCGAAAAATCTACTCTTTGATTTTGTTCAAGATTGTTTCTTCACAAGAGAAATTTTTGAGTGTTCAGCCCAGACGTGACGAAAATTTTGTCACCAAAATATTTCGTCACGTGACGAGATAATCGTAAAGTGACGAAATATTTAAGTGACAACTATTCGCCATCAATATTTATTGTCACATCTCTAAATGTCTAAGGACAATTCTGTCCTTGAGCTGGGGACCAGATTTTAGCACATCCAAATCTAGAGACAATTTTGTATCCGTAAAGTACAAAATTGTTCTAAAGTAGATGAGATATTGTCCCTAGATTTAGACGAGCTCAAATCTCGCCCCAGCTCGAGGACAACATTGTCCTCAGACATTTAGAGTGTATATTTTGAGAGTGATTCTTACCCAGGAGCGCGGGCAGCCAGTGGTCGTAGGTGATGTGCTGCAGCTGCGCCACGACGATGCGCCGCGCCTCCTGGAACAGCGTCTCGTCGTCCCACTGCGGGTTCATCTCGGCCAGCTCCTCAGCCAGCCGGTTGTGCTCGCGGGCCCACAGCGTGTGCATGGCCGTCAGGTGCGGGTGCGAGTTGGCGCGGACGTCACCTGCGGCAGTCTACACGTAGTCCAACACAGCCTACACATTGTACTCTATCACATTCTACTGTGCAGTTGGTCTAACACACTTTCTAACACAGACTACAGCGTGCGAATGACCGCCTCGCGTTCGTTTTGGCGCGGACACCATCTGCAACCACGGGTTTAATTTCTAGCAGTGTCAGTCCGCTGTAGTCCTACCCAACTGTTTACACTATAGTGGGGTAAGCGGCGTCTAGGGAGTTTTCGCCGGTTTTCGCCTATCGATATTAGAAAAATCCTACGATTGAAGGACCCAAAGCGTGACTATTTATTATAAAGGGCACCAAGAAAACCTCTGTATATGCAATTCGAATAATCTCCCCCCTACCCTCCCCCCAACTGGCACGCGCCTTCCGTCATCGAATCTTGTCTCTTTCTAGATTTCCTTGCATGTTCTTCCGCCTCCGCGCCTCCCGCCGTGTGGCGGCAAACACAGACAAAGATCACACGCGGGTGTCACTCTCACCTCTCGCCGCGCGTCCCGTCCGCTCAGAGGCGCCTCTCGAAACTTTCGATTTGGAAGGAAAAGTCTCTCTCTCTCTCTCTCTCTCTCTCTCTCTCTCTCTCTCTCTCTCTCCAGTGGCGTAGAAGGACTCTGATTTTTTTTTTTTGGGGGGGGGGGGATATGTTGCGCTTTTTGCCCAGGCGTTTGTTAGGCGGGTTGCCTAGACCGGTCTCCGGTGACGGGAGGGTTTTAACCCCCCCCTTACCACGCCACTGTCTCTCTCTTCCCTTCCCCGCTTCCCTCCCCTCCTTCCAGTCTGGAAGCCAGGAAGATATTGGAGCCGACGGGAGCGCCCATAGACACGCGTCGCTAGCACGCGTCGCTGCTCGAGTATTTCCTGGATTCGATGAATCGCAGATGCGCCGGGAGGCGCCAGGTGGCGCCAGGTGCGCGGGGCCTCTGACCGCGCCGCAACACTAGCAGGGTCGGAGCTCCGCGATCAGCTCGGGTCGAGCCATCCGCCTGCCAGCAGACTCGAGCTGACTTCTCAAGCCTCGGTTTTTAGGTTCTTAGGAGCTTTGAAAACTAATGTCTGCCAGAACCAGAAGCTTAGGCTCGACCCGTTCCATAATATGAGTGCCAGGCCACTTCCGAAATTTGGTGGGAATGATCGGACAGTAATAGAGGTCTTCCATGATCTTTTGATAATTTCTCTCGGGCCACGTATATTGGCAATATGGAAAAGTTGTAAAAATTTGTTTGTTTTTTTTTCTCAAAAATTAAGTGGCACATACCTTGACACTATTATTTTTTCAAAAACCAAAAAATTACGGATGAAAAGGTGTGGAATGACCCTACCAACTTGTGTGTGCTACATGTTAGCTTACCGGACTTGTAGCAAGCCTGGGCGTCGCTGCTGACCTGGCACCGCTCCCGCGGGTCCTCGGCGGGGGGCAGGTAGGGCCGGCCGTGGCCCGTCCTGTGCGCCAGCAGCAGCTTGCCGTCGGAGAAGGCGCGCAGCGGCCGGTCCCCCCGCGCCGTCGTGCCGTACACCTGGGACCCGTCTAGGAAGTGCGTCGCCTGGTTCATCTGGCAACACATGCGAATAAGTCGTTCAGACCGGTTTAAATTCGCCCTAGAGAATTGGAACGCACTGGATATAATGAGGCAAAATGGACCAGACGAAGGGTACTAGTCGAGGGTAGTCAAGGGGACCCTCACTGAGAATGCAAACATACCACTTGTCTCCTTTTCCAAATTTCAATGAGTTTTTTTTTTAAAAACTGCACTTATGTACATTTTAAAGTTCATGTGTGTAAAACTGCGTCTGTAATTAAGCCGTACGAATTAAAATTGTCTGTAACTACGACGATTAATTCACTCATTCATGCACAAATTTGGCCTACGTAAAATTTTGTACTCAAATACTTATAAAGTCGCACCAAAACTACATGTATTTTTGTGCACTCATAACTATATGTACAATGTGAATTGTACATATGTTATTGTAGAAATTTAACATAAGTGTGTTAAAATTCTCTCACAATATGCAAGAAATCGTACATGAGCTATGAGTGCACAGAATTTCACGTAGTTATTTACACAATTATCCACAGCCAATCAGTGTGTGAATTTCTTCAATGTTTAGGCTACTTGAATCCGATCTTTTATGCTGGTTTACACTGATGTGGGCGTGCCTCCTCGGTACTCGTGCCCTGTGCGTCGCGTACCTGCTCAGCGGGGCCGAAGCTGCAGTCGGGGCGGAAGGCGTTGAGCGAGCGGACGTAGGACATGCAGGTGATGCGGCGCTGCCCGTAGAAGGGGTCGTCCGCGGGGATGGCGATGGTCTGGCACAGCGGGTGCACGTGGCGCGGCTGCAGCTCCGTCAAGTCCTCCCGGCAACACGCGATGGCCGTGCCCGTGTTCACTGCCGACAGGGAGACCTCCACCCTGAGAGCCGCTCAGAAGCCCGACCCTAGTCGTGCTTAAAACCACCGCCGGGTTTGGTGGAAATTTCAGAAAACTTCTTTCGCAAAATTGACCTTTGTAGAGAATTTAAATTTTCTAAAAAGAAAAGACATCAAAATTGTTTTTTTTTAAAATAGATACCTTCAATTTTAATGCTTTCAAAATATATTTCTCAGGAAGCAGCCATTAAGGGAAGCTAAAATTTGGTTTCCGGTAGGCAGTTGATCCCGTATGAAAAGGTTTCTCCGCGTCTGACTCGCATCCTCCTGGCACTCACTCATCTTGGAGGTGGGCGTGTGCGCCAGGTCGTGCTCCACGAACTGCGTCCACTGCATCATGGCCAGCGTCAGCCTGCCGTCCGGCCTGTCGCGGTCCGCGCTCGTCGCCACGCTCACGCGCCGCGCCGACGGCAGCGCCAGGCCCTTCTTGGGGCCGCGGGGCAGGTGGATGCCTGTAGGAGGGAGATACGCTCGCCAAACGTCAATACCCCGGGCAGCGGCCTTTCTACAAACCCCAAAGTGTGGTTAACAAGCTCTTCCTGAAGCGTGATGGTCGCCACACTGAAGGAGAAGCGTGGCGAGGCACCACACTCCTGTAAGAGTGTGGTGGTGCCACACTCTTCAGCTTGGTACCCATCACACTCCTGTAAGAGTGTGGTGGTGCCACACTCTTCAGCTTGGTACCCATCACACTCCTGTAAGAGTGTGGTGGTGCCACACTCTTTAGCTTGGTACCCATCACACTCCTGTAAGAGTGTGGTGGTGCCACACTCTTCAGCTTGGTACCCACCACACTCCTACAGGAGTGTGGTGGTGACACACTCTTCAGCTTGGTACCCATCACACTCCTACAGGAGTGTGATGCACAACAACGCTTTTGCTGAAGTGTAGTGGCCCGTCACACTCTCCCGTCAGTGTGGCGCCCATCACACTTTAGGAAAAGCGTGTTACCACACAGCAGCACTGCGGAAGACAACGGGGTACACAGCGGAGCGCCGTGGAGGTAGGCAACATCCGATGCTCAGCGCACGGCTGCAGGAGGGTTGCCTACCCAGCTGCCCAGTTACGAGGGGGAAGATTTATATTACGAAGAACATTATGGTTGCACTGGACTGTTTATAATACAAAGAAACTTCTTGGTAAGAATTTTAGAGTGTCAACATGTGCGTGTGCGCGGGCTCACCGTCGCGGTACTCCGGGAAGAGGAGGCGGCGGTAGGGGCTGAAGGCCTGGCCCCAGGTCCAGCCCGCCGGGTCCGCGTGGTTGCAGGAGCCGTCCAGGCTTCGGTACTTCTCCTGGCCGGAGCACGCGCCCTGGCTGCCCTGGCTGCCCTGGCCCGGAGCGCGCGCCGACGCGCACGCCGAGCCCAGCGGCGTGGCGCCCAGCTTGAGGCTGCTCAGCCACTGCGCGCACTTGTGCTCGTCCACGCCGTACCTGCCCAAACACACCAGTGTTTTCTTGTGAGACGAAAAATGTAGGTCCGATGATGCCCCGCACGCTGCCACACTGTTCCTCTGAGGATTTTCTAGTTCGAAAGAAATATAAAAGGGGTTTCCACGCCACAAACGGTCAGGAAAATTACAAATAAACGGGAATCAAAAAGGCTAGTTCTGGGTCGAAAAAGGGGGGCGAAAAATTGAGAATATTAGATTTGGAACGAGGGGCTCTGACCTGATGATCCTAATTTCTCTCGTTCAGAGCCCAATGTCCTCATCTTTTCGGTATCTTCAACAGAGAACTGGCTTTTTTGGGTGTGTACAATCCACAAAATCCAACATCGTTCAGGAAACATTTGTCTGAAAGCCCACCTGGCCCTGGCCGCTTACTTCTGGCAGTGGTGCTGCGACATGTACAGGGCGGCCTTGACGGCGGCCAGCGCCTCCCGGCCCTCGTCCAGGGCGCGGTGCTCCGGCATGGACTCGATGAACTGGCCGTGGCCGGCGGTGCCCAGCTTCATGCGCACGCCGGCGCCCGCCAGCGACGCCTCCAGCCGCGCCAGCCGTGCCACGCCGTCCCGACCGAAGGCGGCCGACGCGTTGAGCTCGCTGGGCTTGACCCGCGGCAGCGACAGCGACTCTGGAACACAGTCATTGCTTATGTACATTTTAGAGTTCATAGCGTGTGTGAAACTGCGTCTGTATATAAGCCATATGAATTGAAATTGTCTGTAACTACGACGATTTATTTACTCAGTTATGCACAAATGTTTGGCTGAGGTGAAATTTTGTACCTAAATACAAAAGAATTCGCACGAAAATTACATGCATTTTTGTGCACTCATAACTATATACACAGTGAATTGTACATATGTTATTGTAGAAATGTAACATAAGTGTGTTTAATATCCTTACATGACATGTAAGAATTCGACCATAAGCTATGACTGCACAGAATTTCATGTACTTATGTACAGAACTATCCACAGCCAATCAGTGTGAAGAGTTCACATGCTACGTCCCTTGCTCACCGCTGGCTCTGTCACTATGGGCGTTACCATGGCCATTGTCTCGCGGACACAGCCAAAAACTGTGATGATAACGTAATTTCTTTTTCGCGGCGTCCTGGAGGTCACGAGGACACCCAGGCTTACGCCGATGCGGCCCCGGCCCCCCGAGGCGCCCCCTCGCACAACGCCGCGGTCAGAAGTCTCGGACACCCGCTAGGAAGGGCAGGAGGGAAGCTTTGGCCTCCAAGCAACGCGTGGTCGTGCCCGTATCCTGCGCGGGGGCATCGCAGAGACAAACGGAGAAGAGTCCCAGGTCGACCTGGACTCGGCGAGCACGACGACGCCCTCGCGCCACAAGAGGATACGAAGACCACTTCTCTTATTTATTTTTTTAAAATTATTTTTTTCTTCGTTGAGCTCTTGCGAGATACTCACCATAGAGGCCGCGCGCCGACTCCGCCGGCCAGAGCAGCGGCAGCAGCAGCAGCAGCGTGGCCTGCAGGTGCCAGCCGCGGTTCCCGGCCATGGTTGTGGCTGCAATCAAACAACCGATGGCATTCATTGAAAAATGTTGTGTGTTTTATCAGCAGCTCCGAACTTGCGATTCGAAAAACAGGCGAAAATGCCACGCTTGGTGGGGGCGTACTATCTCAGCTTTGATTCAAATTACAATTCAATTTTGTTTTCCAATTCTGATTTTAAAAAACAATCCGTCTAGTTCAGATTCCAGAGGGAAGTTTCAATGTTTCTGATTGATCCGATCTGACACAATCATATCTAACAGAACATCAAGGCTCTGTTACCGGGCCGGGCCGCGAACGCAGAAGTCGTCAGACGGGTAGGGCGATGCAAAAAACACACTTGCAGACCGGGCCCACGCCGCGCGCCACTGCTAAAAATAGCTTCCTGGACACGCGTCGCACCGGGCGAGAGAGACAGAGACAGGTGCGGACAGGCACATAGAGAGTGAGAGTGAGTGTGTGTGTGTGTGTGTGAGAGAGAGAGAGAGAGAGAGAGAGAGAGAGAGAGAGAGAGAGAGAGAGAATGAGACATGGAATCGTTGGCCGTGTTCGGCCGGACCGTCCTCGCGCTCCGCACCATGTGCACCGCACCGTATGAGTCACGGCCCGCATGCACAGAACCGGTTGACCGCCGGTCAGTGTGTACAAACACATATTCTAGCCGGTAGGCTACAGCCAAAAAAAAAATCAGATGCTTGCGGATCAAAAATTGAGTCAATACGTCGAAGAGAAAAACCAGCCCGATTTGAACATCGCGTCAGATTTTGAAGTTGATTATATTTAGTGGTAGTACGGTTCTCTGGAAGTACACTGTCCAGAAAATTTAATAGATTCGAATATTGATTGATATCGACTGCCGTCTTGACTCAGAAAGTCAACAAAATTACCGTAAATCTGATATTTTTACGGTCGCTGCAAATCAGGACGATTATTAATCCACACTAACTCAAATTTCGTTCCCTTTCGATGGATATGGGCAACTAAAAACGGCCATAAAAACTCAATTTTTTTTATAGGGGTTTAAGTCCGGGGAAATTTCTGTATACAGTTGGTTTCGGTTGAGTGGTGAGCAGCGGCGACGTTGCCTGGGGTGCCGGGAAACGACTGCCGAGACTGATCAGAAATTAGAGAAGAAGAAAGAAATATGTGATCGGTCTCCGCGGCGGTGACGCACGGAGACGGGGGGAGGGGGGGGGATGATAACGGACCGACCCCACGCCGAGAGGCCACGTGGGCTCGTCTCCGCTATCGCCTCATTGAGTGTGGCCGGTAATTAGGCGAAACATCTCGATCGCCTCGCGGTGTGACGTCAAATGTAAATGTTGGACTTGTGAACGAAAGTCCCCTTTTTTTTTCAAGGAGAAAATACGGATTTCTGCTCCACTCTGGCGCGCTCTGTAATCGGGCTCAAAACAGCTCCGTGTGCACTAAATGTGAATGTACAAATTTGTACATAACTTATGTACAATTTTGTGCACACGTATATATATACAAATTTGTTCAACAAATGTAGAGTTTTGTACATAAGGACGCACAATTTTGTACAAAAATTATTTATGCGTAATCCTGCATATGTACAAATTTGTAGATTTACAGTTAGTGTGCACGGAGCTGTTTGAAGCCCGATTACAGCGCGCGCCAAAAGTGCAGCAGAAATCCTTATTTCCTCCTTGGAAAAAAAGGGACGTTAATGTTGACTGAAGGGGCCTTGACCCCGGCGACGCGCTGCGCTCTGCGGTGCACTGCTTGCAGCCTTGTTCCAATCTCGTTGTGTTTTCGAAACAGCTGTCTCTGTCGTCTCGAGATGTGTCCGCCCGCATCCCTGACCTGAGATCATCCGCTCACTACGACCATTTAATATTCCCCAACCATTGTGCATTGTGTAAAGGCGCCGTTCATCACCCTCATTTTGGTGCCATTAAGATGTAAGACCCAAAAGACAACGGGAAAGGACGTTGCCCTAGCATGTCAACTCTACGTGAAATAACGCCTTTGGGATATTCTACGGCTGGAACATACCCCCTCGGAATTTGAAATTTTCTAGATTGCCTGTAGGGGAACGCAAGTGGCAGAAGCCACAAAACGAGGACCACTAAATTTAGTCTTACTCTGCCCCGTCGCCCTCTCTCGAAAAATGAATGTTTAGAATTTCAGAAGTGCGAAAACCTTTGAGTTATAAATGGTTTTGCATTGTGCTTACTGTTGGTCGGTGGCGGCCGTCAGTGTAAACAGAGGGGGCGTTGCGGCGCGGTGAATGCGGTGCAGGCGGCGCATCACAGTGATAGCGAGCTATCAGCCAGGGGGCGTCTGGCAATTACGTGACGTTTCACCATGAGTAATGACCATGCAATGCAAACGTCATACTTTTTTTCAGGTTCACCAACATTGGTAATGTAAAAATATATTGACATAGTATTGCTCATCTTAGAGAACGAATAATAATTGATCACCATCGTTGAATAATGCTAATCAGCATTCTCCATACATCAGGCGATTCAGGTAATTACTAGACCTATGAGATTTTTATTTGTATCAAAATAAATGAACGACACCTTCAAAGCAACATGACACAAAATTATTCGTCGGATACATGATCTGTGTGCGGGGAGCGCTTCTTTAATTCTGTAGTTGATGCTACTTTTTTTAAAAAAAAGGGATTTTCATTTGCCGTGTAGGAGGGACCGTCGAGTATGTTCGTGAGCCATAACGCCGGCAGATCCGCTGTGGATGCGCAAACAGTCACCGGGAATCGTCGAAACGAAACGATCGAGATGAAATAACAAGGCGATGATAGCGCTGCGTTGATGGACCTGACGCTGGAGCAATAAGCCCGTGACCAACAGGACTAATCCGGCTGACTCACTGCCCCCCCCCCCCCCCCTCCCTTCCGAGATCAGAGAGGGGTGAGGGGGTCGCCCATCGCTGCCACACCGGGTCAGGTGACGGCACGGCATCCGTCGCATTACTTTACGACGTTCCGACCCATCTTTTTGTTTTGATGGCCGCGCGCTACCACGGCGGTATGTACTGTAGCAAATTTCGAAAGAATTTTGGGTAGAAATATCTAAAACGATTATTTTTGCAGCATTTTTATTTTTAAAACTTCTTCAGGACTAAAAAGAAATGCACTAATGAATTCTCTAAGAGTAATACAATAAAAGTCCACTTTTGAACAATTTGTTTTTTTTTCCATTTTACAAAATAGTTTTAAAATTTTGGGTAGAAACATTCTGAAGAAACGCGTGTGCGGGAGGGTGGGGGTGCGCGGCAGGGCACGGCAGGGCCTGTGCATCCAAGAGGTCACATCCTGCTGAACAGCTGACACCAAGGGCCAAGGGAAGGTCCACTCCGCGCCACGCCACGCCACGCCACGCCACGCCACGCAGACGAGCCTCCCGGCCGTGCCGGCCAATGCCGGTGCCGGTCCTGCCGCTGCCGCCTCGTCACCTGACTCAGGGCTCGGGGGTCCGAAGGGCCCGAAGCCGGTCCCGTCGTCACCTCTGCCTCACATCCACACACACACACACACACACACACACACACACACACACACACACACACACTCTCTCTCTCTCCCTCCCTCTCTCTCTCTTTCTCTTGCCAGATTTCTCTGGATTTCTCCTAGGGCAAAGTAAACCTTGTTTTTCTCTGACTAACGTTAGGATAATTAATTTGTTCGGTCTCCTGCCGTTCCAGTCGATGCCGTCCAATCAGGGAAAGGATGTCGTCCTTATTTCGTTTGTATTCAGAATCCAAGGGGGGGCAAAAATCAAAAATTCGTTCGTACAGTCGGAGAGAGAGAGAGAGAGAGAGAGAGAGAGAGAGAGAGGGGGGGGGTCTAAGTAGTGAAGATGACCGGTAGGAGGGGGGGGGGGGCAAATAACGGCGTTGGACTGCGCGTGCTATCCGGAAAATAATCAAGGACTGCTTACAAAAAGCATCGGCACTGTACAGAAAGTAACCGTTCGAGTTGAGCGTCCCTTCGTCGGGCCCGAATCCTCTCGGAGGGAGGTTGGAGCGCTTCGGGCGGCGCTGCCGCCGCTGCGGCCGGACAGCTCATTTCAATGTCAATGACATGACGAAACGCGGCAACAGAGGGCGCTGCGGTGCAGCACACCCCGCAACAGGTGGTGGTGGTGGCGGCGGAACCGGTTGGCCGGCGGAGGAGCGACTCGGCTCACTGTCAGAATCGTTATGTCGGATCGATTTGCTGCCTCGATTTGACGCCGAAAATTTTGTTCTCGACAAAGTCAACTACTAGTTCCTCAGAGCTTATTACTGCAGTAAACGGTGGTTAGGGGCGTCGTCACGGGTTTCTAGGTGCCGAAGGAACTCGGGCGCGAGCGGAAAACTACTTTGCGGGGCACGGCTGGAAGGTAATCCAGGGGATGCCTTACCTGCTTCAAGGCAATCCGAGACTTCATCAGAAAATTCCAGGTTACGAAAAGTAGCCCAGTGTCAAGCAGATAAAACTCGGGGGTCACGAAGGGTGACCCGGTCCGGGGGCAATCCAGGGGTTAACCGAGAAAATTCGCGGGGTTTTCCAAGTGCCATCCGAGGAGAACCCAGGAGGTTCACCAAAGGTAATCCGGTAACTCAGGACCAAACCGAGAAAATTCGGCGCGGCCACCAAGAATAATCCAGGGGTATCCATGGGTAAACGGAAATTCGAGGGTCAGTCACCCGAGTGTGATCCGGGTGTAATCCAGCAACCGAGAAAATTTCGGAGGTCATCGAGCAGGGCTATATTCGGGTTGATCCGGGGTCAGCACCGCGGGCAGCACCGCTGTCTCCCACTCAGTGTATGTGCGGCACCGGCGGGAAGGGACCGTCGCGGAGCTCTTGGAAATGGGTCGACGCGCGTTCGTCAGGTCCGATCGCAGCCGCACAACCGGTCTAGTCTCCGGCCGCGTTCCTAGCGGCGCCGCGTGCCCCGCGCGGGGCAAACTCTATGAGGAATCGCGCGGGTTCGAATACCGGCACCGCGAGTCGTCGCGCTCTCCCCGTCTCACTCGCCCTTGTTGTGTGCGCACTCACCTCGACCTTTCCCTTCTCTCTCTCTCTCTCTCTCTCTCTCTCTCTCTCTCTCTCTCTCTCTCTCTCTCTCTCTCTCAGGCGGGCGGATTACTGACTTCCGCGCGGGACGCCCCGCGATCAGCCGCGGGACGCTGCGGTCCTCTCCGGTCCAAGCTGGTCCAGGTCCGGCGCGTGGTCGACACCGTCCTCCCGCTGCAGGCAGCTGCAGGCAGCTGCAGGTGCCCCCCGGTGAGGCCCGTGCGGCGTGCCGTGTCTCTTCGCGCTCCTCTGCCCCGATCAGACTGCCCGCCTGCCTAGCGGGAGCGCTCCCGGCCAGGCCACGGTAAGGCGTTGAGCCCGCCTGCCCGCCCCGGCGCAACGCACTCCGAGCCCCCCGCCACGCCACGCCACGCCACGCCACGCCAAGAGCCCCGACTGGACGCTCTGCGTCTCGGCAAGGCGCGATGGAAAAATGCTCGCGTCGCACGGGTGCCTCTGCTACACCTCCGTTATTACTGTCTCTTCTGGATGCACGCCGTGTCGCACTGCTCAGAAACAAGGGGATTTTTTAAGAAATTTTTATGGGCATAACTTTCTTTATTTTGTTTTCCTTTTCTTTCCTTTTTCCCTCTCTGATTTTCACTACGTATGATTATAATAATTTTGGGTTATTTTGATTTTTAAATTATTATTTTTCTCACTCTCAGGTTTAAAAGGAATTCCTTCCAGTGGAAAACTCTGGGCTGCAGTACTCCAAAGAAACTCAAATATTAATGTTGGCCAGGGCGCGGCTCGGGTTTGGGGGTCGTCGGCTCGCGTATCGCGGAGCGCCTGCGGCCGCCAGGGTAGGCCGTCCCGCACGACACGAGCGCAAGGCGTTGCCTACTCAGCAGGCCCCGTGTGTGCCGACGGGAAGGACGTTCGCCTTCGCGACGGTATCTTGGACGTACTTCAAGGACGGCCCCCCCCCCCCATGTGTGCCCGCGGCTGGAGCCAGGCACGTCTCCCGGGCCTGGCTCAGTGATACGGGCACCGTCATGAGCGTGTGTGCAAGAGAGAGAGAGAGAGAGAGAGAGAGAGAGAGAGACAGACAGACAGAGTGAAAGAGAGAGGGAGACAGAGCGAGAGAGAGAGAGCAAAAGAGAGGGAGAGATGGTCACACAGGTCTTTGTCTTGCCCCCATGGTGCTGGCCCTGCACGCACGTGCACTGGCTGTCCAAGCGTGCGGCGTTTGCTGGAGGTTCGACAACAAAGCGAGAGGAGCGCTCACAGCGCGACAACAAACGCAAAGGGCAAAATAGGGCGAAACGTCTTTAAACAGAAAAAAGTCTCGAGCATCCGAAGCGACACAAGCGATTGTGCGGGGGGAGGGGGGGGGGCTATCGCATATCGCATATCACAGCGTTACTGATAAGAGCACGACACACAAAAACCATATTGATATCCACGAAGACATGTAGACGCGACGCTATACGAGCGGGTCCGTCCGCAAGACCCTCTCGCCCGCCGAAATGCTGCTGTCTCCCTCTACGGTTGCTACGGACGGAGGCGCAGTAGGCGAGAGAAGGTGGCCACCCCCTTCCGTCACACCACGTCCCCACCTCCTCCCTCACACACACACGGACACACACACACACACATACAACACATCAACACACCAACACCACAAGTTGCCAGCGCCCGCCTCCATTCAACAGCAAACGTAAACACGCTCATTGGCGCGACGTTTGGCGGCGGTTAAGTGTCGCGATCTGTTTGGTGGTCGCATCCACTGTGTGTGTGTGTGTGTGTGTGTGTGTGCATGTGCCTATCCGTCTGTCTGTCCTTACCGGTGCCGTCGTGGGTCACATACAAAAATTCCTTCGGAGGCTTACAAAGAGAAACTTCATAAGCTTACGAAAAATTTCTTTCTAAGCTAACATAGGATTTTTTTCGCACGTCTACGGAGGATTTTTTTTTTGTAGTTCGAATATATTCTCCTCCGTAATACGAATACATTCTCCTTCATAATATGAACATATCCTTTGCAACTAAGCTACGTAATACAGTGCCCATAATTCCCTCGTAAACGCAGAAACAAATCCTTTGTGGCCTTTGGAACGAGGGGGCGTCAAAATAGTTCGTAAGAACGTTCGTAATACGTAGCCGCAGTTTTATTTGTAAGCTTTTAACTGTGTACCATGCTGCCATTACAAACCAAAGTGTCAATGTTTGGAGGGCACTTTGGGTTAATTTTTGGAAAATTGTATTACTATTTCGCGTGCTAGCATACGTCTGGGTGACCCGACTAATACGTGACTGGCCGCCCCCTCGCTTTAAAACGTGAGTACACAGTAGCGTGCATATTCCCGGTTTCTGAGAGTTCCCCGCACGCTTTGTGTGACAGACGGTCGCGGACAGACAGCGGCCCTCTTTGACGGGGCTGGACCGTTACTCGTTAGGACCCGACGCGCCTCGCCGGGCTCCCGCACACACAACAAGCGGCGCGTCGATACACCCGGCAGGCTGCCTCCGCGGCAACTGACTCTGTCTCTGTCGCTCTCGTGGAGCTCATCATAAGAGAGAGAGAGCGAGAGAGAGAGCGAGAGAGAGAGCGAGAGAGAGAGCGAGAGAGAGAGCGAGAGAGAGAGAGAGAGAGAGAGAGAGAGAGAGAGAGAGAGCGAGAGAGAGAGAGAGAGAGAGAGAGAGAGAGAGAGAGAGAGCGAGAGAGAGCGAGAGAGAGCGAGAGAGAGAGTTGACAGCGTTCGGAGTACGGTCCCACGGTTAGCTAGCTACGGCGACACGCGCTCTTCAGTCGGCAAAACGGAGAGTTATTTGCCGTCCCGAAATGAAGAAGTGTTTCCCGATTTAGACCGCCCGGCGTACCCAAAACTCTAGCTGCTTGCAAAGCTGCTACGGCGGAGGCGCTTGCAAGGGGTGGTTCACTCGGCGAGCCGATGTACAGGGTACTACAGTTGTATTAGGTATTACAATGTTAGATTTCGGCTAGTACGGGTATTACAAGAGTATTACAGGTATTACAGCAGTATGACAGGTTCGAAAATTCGTGTACTACGGTATTACGGGGCGACAGTACAGTTCTATTACGCCGTACTACAGAAGTACTGCAATGCGGAAGTGTACAGGGTACTACACAAGTGAACCACCCCACGGGCACTACAGAAGTACTACAGGACGGAAGTGTACAGGGCACTACACAAGTGAACCACCCCTCGGGCACTCTGTGTTCGTATTCATTCCCGCAAAGGCATCCGGAAGTCCGTCTTGGTGCACTACAACCCCTCGAAGAGAGCTGGATAAACATGTGCAGTATCGGACCGAAGAATCAAAAGACATTAAATAAATGGGTATTTTGAACAAGACCTGTATTTCTGGTCCAGAAGGATTCTTCTTCATATTTATTCCAATTTCTATTGCTCAGTTAAGGAAAGAGAGGTTTTATCTTCCGAGCCCCTCCCCTGTTTCGAGTGCGGGGGTTGGTATCACATGTCTAGAGAGAGACAAGAGAGCGCAAGAGAGGGAGGGAGACAGACAAGACAGAGACAACAAACAGAGAGGGAGAGCCAGAGAGAGCTTTGTTTTCCAGTCCAGGGCGGTGGCACGGATTTATTTAGTCAGTGTGTTGGGATTGGCGGGGAAGTTCGAAATTTCTCTGTCGTGTTGCAGTACCACGTGCGGCCCACGCGAACACTGCGCAGGCCTGCCAACGTGATGCCACCCGGGGCGGCGGCGGGGGTGACAGACTGCAGACGTGTCCACCGCCTCTGAGTCACTCACTGCAATTCGGGATTCTCGTCAACCAGACCGAGCGACAACAACAGCGGGGAACGCTCGCGCCGCACGGCTCCGTGACGTCACGGCCCGGAACGACTTTTGCGCCTCGGCGTTTATATTTTGTTGCGGCGACAACACGGCCAGCGAGCACGTGCCGGCGCCCCGCCGCTCACATGTGACTGCGCCGGGCCCAGCCGGAATCAATTACAATCGGAATCGGTATCTATTTTATTTTTTGGGGGGAAGGGGGATACTAAATGGAAGAGTAGGCTTTTAAAATTGAAAATATTAGGTACAATAAATAGTAAATGAAGTGTATTTTTTTTCATTATCCGCCTTACTGGACTGATGCGCATCCTAATTAAGCGCAGGGCTGCCAACACAAGTGAAGCACGACACCGCATTGTGCGGTGCGTCCCGGCGGGGCTCGGCCCTCCGGACGCATTTAATCGGTTCCCGCACAGCATTATATCCAGAGCGCGGGCGGAGGGCGCTGAACCGCCCGGCTAAAACGAGTTGTATACGGTCCATACGGCCTTCTTACACATCCGTATACAATTGTATACACGCTTCTATACAGGCTTTTATACGGTTGTATACGGTTGTATAAAGGGTCGTATATGGACGGTAAACGGACTGCACGACCATGTACAGCACATGTGTGTATACACGCGTATACGGCCGTACCCTTACACAACTCGTTTTACCCGGGCGTTGTCTGCGAATAATGCACCCGCGCACCGAAATCCATAGAGGGCAGGCGGAAGGGCGCTGAACCACTGTCTGCGAATAACGCAGTCGCATCGCGGTGCGTCCGGCCCGAACGTTTCGTTGAACAGAGACGCGGTTCTGCTGCCACCAGTGAGCCGCGGGACGCCTGCGGGTCGGGAGGTAGGCAACACTGCACGACAGCCGTGCTTAACGGGCCGCCCCGCCTACCTCGCAGGCGCTCGCCGCGCTGCACGCCAGATCCAGACGTACTGGTATACTTGTCTGAAAATGTAGACGAGCCATTCTATGAAATTATGAATTTGCATGCTGAAAATTCATTAATTGTAATTGAAAATAATGCACCTTTCCTTACGAAATCATGGTTACGGCCTAAACTTCAAAAATCGACTGAACCTGCACATCAGCATTCAAGCTGCAGCAGAGGTGCAGAAGTATTGTTCTGTTTAAAATACATGGCTGGAACGGAAAAGACAAGCATCTTCGACCTTGGCTGAAACCGGGTGGGCTGTGCGCGAAGAAACGCCGCGAGCGGTATTTGAACCCGGAACCAGACGACTCGGTTCCCGACGCCCCCCCCCCCCCCTCTCACCCTCCCTCCCCGTACCGTCATTTTTCACCCTTGCCGAATGTACGGGGAATGTGACGGGACATGACTGGCTGATGGGGATTAACAGTCCCTGCAGCCTCTGAGGGTCAACGGCACCGCGGGGCCTCCAGGGGAGGGTGGGGGGGGGGGGGGGGTGACCTCAAGGGCTGCCAGTCATCTGTCGAGTCACGAGGTGAGCCTGTCTGGCCCAGCCTAGCTTGGTCGTCTGCTTCGAGGGGAGGGAGGAGGGGCACACCGCCTCACACGTTAGCTGTAAATAAAACATTCGTCACTTACGAAAAATCTACACTTCAAGAGTTCGAACGGTTCCTTGTCACCGAGTGGTATAGCGACGAAAACGTGTCGCAATCATGCAAGTACTTTGTACACGGCACAAGGAATCACAAAGATATTGCAGTACAATAAGCCTTGAGAATTGCTCCGGGCGACGTTACGTGGTTTATGGACAGCCCCCGGCCAGCCTCACGGAGAAAAATCGCCGGCTCGTCTAACTAATGTTCTCAGTAGGTTTTCAGACAAGCGACGGATCGAATGTTTGAACTCACTTATCAGTTGTACCGACTAAAGGTTAAGTTGGATGCACCGACCAAACTTTTTTCGAAGAAAAAGTTGTAGCACCGGTGGGTCTCGAACCTCTGTCTTCCGTCTCCGAGTGTGCCCTAGACCACTCGGCTACCATGACTACTTAGTACGGGACGGTGTGAGTCGCCCTGATGAATGAGAGGTTTCCTAACATAACCCATGAGTTGATCCGACGAACAGTGTTGTTCCTTACAATCGAACATCTTTTTTTCCGGCAGCGACTATGACATGTTAGTTGTAATTAAGTAACTCAAGTTCTACCAAACGAATATTTACGTTCCTATAAACTAAATTTCGTTGTATTAACTAAATATTTTGCTTGTCTGAAAACCTACTGAAGCTTTAGTTGATGTAACTAATGTCCGGTTGCTCCAACGAATCATCGGTTGGATCTACTACAGATTTTTCTCCGTGCTCTTTCTTGCCCCCATCAGATCGCATCGTTCGCATCGCGAGCAAACAACAATGGTGCAGCCAGTGCAGCGTGCTTATCAGCACGGACACGGACTGACGCGATCTGACATGTGATGTGGGGGCTGAGAGTCGAGCTGACATGCGCTGACATAGGGTCGAGTTGACACGCGCTGACACAGGATCGACCTGACGCATGGAGTCGAGCTGGCATACGGTTCACCTAAGTCGAGAGTTGACATAGGGTCGAGCTGACGCATGGAAGTCGAGCTGACACAGGATCGAGCTGGCACAAGGTCGAGCTGACAGGGCCGAGCTGACATAGGGTTCAGCTGATACAGGGACGAGCTGACGCAGGGTCGAGCTGACATGGGGCCAGCGGGATTTTCAGCGTCGGTCTGGATACGGACTGAAACGAACTCGAGGCGCTAAGGGTCAGCACCGGTCAGCACTGAACAAGTCGGAAACGAGCTGACAGCTGTCAGTTCTGCAAAATACATTACGTGTGAACGCCGACGTGCTTCGCCGAAAGCCCTGGCGTGATTTCTGAACACTTCCTCATAGGCCTAGCCGAGAAGACAACCACTCATCGTTAATCCTGTGTACAAATTTGATGAAGTCCCGCCATGAAAGTCAAGGAAATGCACCCAAATCAACGTTCCGACCGGACTTCCAGATCAGATTAAACATTTACGTTCTGTCAGTCGGCCAAAGCGGTCATAAAAGTTCGAAGTTTAGGCAAATACTATTTGCTGACCCGGGAAGTCCTTCGAAATCCCGAAATCTGTCCACAATTTTTGGTCGAGTGCCCCGCCCTGCCCCCTCAGCTTCGCCGCTTCGCCCCGCTCCGTCACAACACAGCTGTGCAGCGATTGTCTTGATGTCGGTCTGTTCGCGCTGCCCGCCGGCACAGTACTGTATGTCTGTCCTCGTTCCCAGCCTCCGTTCAATTGTAGTCAATGCAATAATAATAATATCAACAAGAAGAATATGGGGGAAACAGAAGAAAGAAGTGGCCGCCAGGGTCATCCTGCGAGGGGCCTCTCGCTGAACTGCATCCAGCCCAATCCAACCCGCCACAGCATCATCTCTCTCCTCTCTCTCTCTCTCTCCTGGCCCAAACTGTAAATTAAAACCCCCCAATAAAAACATGCTTAAAACTAAAACTAAGCTCTCTCTCTCTCTCTCTCTCTCTCTCTCTCTCTCTCTCTCTCTCTCTCTCTGCATAATGGGTGCTGCGGAGCCGGCCAGAGGGACTTCCCCCTGCCGGTGCGCCTCTGCCCACCGTCAGAAGGTCCCCCGCGTCCGCGGCGGCGGCAGCGGCAGCGGCGCGCCTCCACCAGGGTTCCCCGAGCCTCTCGTCATCATCGGCGGCGGCATGCCGTCACGCCCGCGCCTGACAAAGGCGGCGGCATGCCGCCGGGCGCGTGGTCAGGGTGCTCGATAATCATTGGCGGCTCCAATCACCGAGTCGGCTGGGCGGCAGCCGCCGGTGGCGGCCCCAAACGACATTTGTTTATTTGCCTGATTGCAACGCGACACTTTGCCAAGAGCCCGCTTGTCCTCATCGGCGCTGTGATGCCGGGAGGGTGGGGGGGACTCCCTCAATGACAGCTTCGCAGATCAATTGCGGGTCGCGGCCGCTCCGTTTCGAGGAAGAGCCGGGTCACCGCAGCACAGCCGGGGGTCGGTCCGAGAAATAAAAGGAAAGATGAAAACGTCCGTGTCACGAGACGAAGAGGGATGGGGGGGGGGGGGGGGGGGGGGGCGCGGGCCGACACAACCCGAGGCGCGGCGGGCGGCGTGGTGAGGCACTGGCGCATGGCAGAAGTCCAGAAGTCGGTTCCACCGTCACTTACTCGGCCTGTGTCAAGTCCTACGCGGGGTTTTATAAACGCTCTGCCTGCACAGGGCGCCTTCTTGACCCGCAAGTAAAATTTCTTCCACGTCCTGTGGGCCACGCTAGGAAATGTGGACTACCGCCACCGCATGGTATAGGATAGGGGAGGTTCTGTGAAGTGTGGTTTAGACGTGTGGTCCTCACGTCGAAGAGTGTGAACCACCCACGCCATAGGTGACCCATGGTATAGGATAGGGAAGAGGGGAAGTGCTGGCGAGGGTTCCTCACTGGGGACAACCCGTGTACACACCTCCACACAATCTTTGACAATCCTCACAATCCACCAAAACACAGTAGCTGAAAATCCTCAAAAATACGGACAGCGCCCTTGCTGTGAAATTCTAATCAAAATGTCATCGGTGGAAAACCGGCGCGCGTGGGGGCGATATTGGTGGTCCAGAAATTGCCCCACAATCCGAGACCCAAGACAATCACACACTGCTCTCGCAATCGCGAGTACACTTTTTGAGGCCTCGGACCAGCCATGGGGGTTCGTCCGTCCGGCGCCACTGCCATTGGATCTGAAAGGAACAAACTTCGAGCAGCTGAATGAGAGTGCAGGTTAGGTTAGGTGTCGGGACCCCGCGGGACCGAGCTACGACGACGGCTCGGCGTCACTGACACCTCGGCCGCTGTGCAACAAGCCTTCTCGTAAAGACGCGGCGGCAAACAACGGTGGATGTGGCCAGGCTGTCGAGTGGTGTCAGCAACCGTCGAGCCCGGAGAGCGGAGAGATCCGGGCAAGAACAGCGCATTTCGTCCGGAAGGTTCTACTATGAGACTACAGTTCAAACTACAGTGCCACGAACTGAAAGTTCCACAAACTGTAGTTTCATTGCAGTCTAGTTGCACTAGTAGACGAGGTAAACTGCAGTTTGTCTCAATTATCTAGTACTTTTTCTCATGTGGAACTGTAGTTTTCTGTGCAAGACCTACGGTCTAACTGTAGTTTCTTGCGTAGTTCACCGTAGGGATTCTCTCCATGGCACGCACAGAGATGCAACTACTTTTTTGGACATAAAATTTCATGATATTTTACAATTTCGAGTGAAGTCATTCCCTCCTGGAGCGCCTAAAAACACGGGAGGGTTGACGTTGGCACCCGTGTTGAAACTTGGGAAGGTGTGCCTCACCTGGACTGTGCAGCCGTGTTCAGGTTCAGGCGCGCGCGGGAACGCACCGTGCCTCTGTCCTCCTCCGTGCAGCACCGGGTGACAGTACAGTCCCCGTCGAAAACACGCAAAAAAAGAAAACTCCTCTATTTAGCACCGCCCTTTCACTTTGGGAGTCTTGTGTCCGGGACCATTTGGGGGAGGGAGACGCAGGCGGCGCTCGCGGTGCGCTGGCGAATTTGGCGCGAACAGCTGCCGCGCGCAGCCGTTAGAGCGCGACACGACGCGACGCAGACACACACACGCGCGCGGCGCACAGACTCGCGGACCACGCTGACCCCACGCCGGCGACCGACAACTCAAAACTGATCGCAGTCGCAGCGCGCCGAGTCCGAGGGATCTAAGCCCGCCGACGAGACGGTGGACCAGAGGGGTAGGGGGTGGGGGCCGCGGCGCGGGGGGCGGGGGGCGGCGGGGGGGGGGGCGGCGGGCGGCGGGGGGGGGCGGGGGGCGGAGGGGAAGCGCGCGCCTCGCCGAGGATAGACAGGGGCAGGGACGGGGGTCGACGGGAACCCTCCGCCAAGCCGCCCCTGCCCTCCCCCGCGCAGCACTGCGCCCGCGGCAGTGCCCGCCATGTCCGCGGTGCGGGGGCCCCGGGGGGTCCCGGGGGCGTGGCACGCCGCCAGAGGCGACGCACACCATCGCCAGCCACCTCTTGCTCCGCCGGGGCCACCAACAGCGCGGATTGAGCGCTGCCAAATAAACGAGACGTGCGCTGTATCGCTGCGCGGCGAGGTTCTCCTTTCTCCCCCCCCCCCCCCGGTCTCCTCCTCCCCTCTCACCAAAAAATTCTTCTTTGGGCAAACATTTTTACACTGCACACATCAAAACTATTACAACACTAACTCATTCCCGGCCCTAGCGTATTGTAAATTTTCATCTCCTCAATAAATTGTGTATAAAACTAAAACTCTCTCCCTCTCTCTACTGTTGTATTGTCTAACTGAACCTCGTATCACCCAACCTGCCATACTGTACACTTGTTGGACTTTGGAATAAATCACATCAAAGCTCTCCCGGTCAGCGCCCGAGTCAGACAGAGGGAGACTGGTTGCTTTACCTTCCCACGAACTCCACTCAGGCACCAGAGGGGCGCGCGGGGCGCATTGGCAGCTGACGGGGAATCACCACGATGACCCCCCCCCCCCCCCTCACTTCTTTCTCTCCTCCAACATTCTGCCAGTCCAGAGTCCTCCCACGTTCCTACTATCCTCGATTGGAATGGGTGCAGACATGTTGCCAATGACAAAGAGAGATTAAAAATGACTCAGAAAGAAAGTTTATTCTAGTTCAACTTTCACAACATTATTGCATATACTTGATAACCTTTCAAGTTAACACTCAACAAGTTATAGACCTATGTCCAAAATTTACACTCTCTGTACAAAACTTAGGGTACACGATTGACCACAACTACACTGGCACATTTCAGGAAACAACATTACTGGGGCACTTCTAGCAACAGTTGAACAAGGGAAAGATTGCAAAATCCATAGACATGTGAAGGTAAAACTTGAAAGCAGAATACACTAAATAAAGTTTTGCGTCAAGGGTCTTTCAAAATATACATCCAATCACACTAAGATGAGGAGAAAATAAAAGTTAAACCAAAGGAAAGACAAGGAAGTGGAGCCATCATGACTTTTAAAGATATTGGGTATCCATTAGGGAAATAAATCAGTTCAGTAGATCATATTATGAGGGATGATCTCACCAAGACAACAAAAAGTGCATCGGTAAATTAGACTCACACACTACAGGATCCATAAGCAATGTGCTACATCTAAAAAATTCACTCTTACCATACTGAGAAAACAAATTGGCATATTACAAAACAGTCCTAAAGAAGTGCACCAGGAGGAGGAGTTGATTTTACTTCAATCTCCAATCAACACAAAATAAGATATTATCATGCCAAGGAATCACTCTATGTTCTTTCAATTTCTGGGTCTTTGCACTTAATAAGATTTAGTCAAGTTTGGTTTTACAAAAGCTCAGAAAATTTTGCTTTTATAAAAATAAAAACACTCACTATAAAGATTATAAAGCCCTTTAAAAAAAAAAGGGGAAAAAAAGCACTCTGTGTCTTCAAATATTTACAGTTATTTCTTCCGTTCTCTCTCTTTCGCAGCCACTTGCAACTCCAAAAGTCTTATCTCCAACTGCAACTTTTCTTTTTCTAACTCATGTTTATCGAGATCATTTTTTAATTGACATATCTGTAATTTAAGTTTTTGTGTTTTAACTCTGTACATAGCCCGTTCTTCTTTCAGCACTGAGGGCCCTTGATCACTGTGATTACTCTCAGTATCTTCATCACCACCATTAAAATCATTATCGTCATCATTGTAATCATCATCTCTATAATCATCGGGATTTATGTTGGATTCAATTTCAATTGCATTCTGCTTCGAAACTGTTTGCATCGGGTTAATAACCACTTTACTGGTTGGAGTGTTCTCATTTAAACTGGGAACAGGCTTGTTTGAAACTATGACAGGTTTGCGAGGTGATAAAGATTTCCTGGCAGTCCTTTTGAGCGGGGGTGATCTGACTTCCAATTCTAGAAAAGATGAGAAAAAATTAATCCAAACAAATGTAACACTGATAAGAGTGCCAATTAGAGCAGGAGTAAAATATACATACCATCATCCTCCTTCTGCACCAAAAGAGTGCCAGGATCAATCTCCTCTCCAGTTCCATATTTCTGCGCCTCCGCAACTTCCACAACTGCAACTCCTTCGTAATTATTTACATGTACTATTACAGGCCCTTCCTGATTAGGACCTAGTATGGACTTGACCACATCAGCCAAACTGCTATTGGGGTCCCATGAAGAAGCAGTATGCCCTTCTTGAACATGATCTTGTTCTTGATATTCTTCTATTGTTTCCACATGTTCAATGTGTATTGTATTTTCGTCCATATGTTTATTACTCTCCCTTGCTCGCTTCTTCATTGGAGGTCCAGAATAGCAGTGTTCAGGATCATCTTCTCTCATACCGTCTCCAGCCTAACAGAACAAGCACAATACTGTAAATACATCTATTTTCTATACACACCCATATTCCATGTCCTGCAGAAAAAACTAATGAACCACACGTGTTCGTAAAAAACACTTACCAATTCGGATGGGAGAGCTACTCTTCGCTTCATGGAATTAAACTTTTCACGAGTTGTCATTGGCCTTGTCGTGGGAACATTTTCTTTACTTTCTACCACTGCAAAAATATTAATTGACAGTTCAAATAATCATTTTCGTATAACAAAGTTAATAAGAAGAATGTTAGAAATTTTTATTGGAGAGGGGTTTGCAAACTCACATTTAACATGTTCAAGCAGTTGTTCTGCTCTTTCATCTGACACTACCCTAGGATTTTGACGGATAAATTTAGCCATATTAGCCAAATCTCCAGTGAGCATGACTCGACCAGTACATATTCTCACATAGTTTTTAATCCGTCTCCGATCTACTGCCAAGGTCAGTAAGTCATACACATCTTCACGGATTAGCTTAAGAGTAGAGTTGCCAGGTCTATCACTCTCCTAGACAAAAAAGGAACATACATTTAAAAATTTAAATAATATACACCTTTTAAAAAGAACTTGAGGTTTTCTATAAAGAGTTGTTGAAAGTCACAGAAGGTTCAAAGTGTATCAATAAAACATACCTCTTCTTCTCCATCATCACTGCCAATGTGCGAGAGACTCCGTCTTTCAGGGTACAGAGCAACTAGTTCTGGGTCACATGAATGTGTGTGCTCCACTTCCATTTTTTCAACAACAAGCTCTTTAGCATGAGCTGTTACATAAATGTAAGATGGACAGCCAATCTTGAAGGTACTGGAAACATTTTACAAAAGATTTATGAGCATATACATTATCGAAGAGGATGACTTTCAAGACAGAAGCAAGGCAGATGAGGATAATACCTTTGATTAGGACGAAGACCTCGACTTTTACTCTTTCTCATACCATAGTGTTTACAAGCATACTTAATATGCTTATATTTTAGACACATTGGTAATTGTTTGTCGGTCGGTCTCTTCAAATTTTCCTTTTCAATCAAACGACTGTTATACACTGTGTAAACCGAGTTCGTATCCAGAGAAAATCTCTCAATTGCGGCCTCCAAAGCTTTAAAGCTGGGGTAACGTGCTCCAGTTCTTAATTCCATGGTGAATATTTCGTTGTTTGATTACCTATTTACCTGAGAACCACAGTAATCACAGAAATAGGATAAGCCATTCAGCCACCACTTCAGAGACCGATGAAATACACGCTACCAAGACCGTACGCATAGAAGGTAAGGGGAATACGGAAAATAAATTCAAGACGAATTGAAAAGGCCAAAAACATAAATAAGACTAACTCACAAAACAAAGTTGAGGTTAGAATACTGTACCTATGCCTACTAAACAAAATGTTACGGCCAACAGAAGGTATGACCACGATATGTTAATACGCCCAAGTATTTCTTGATTTTCATTTTTTCAATGCAGTTTTACAATGTCAACAGGACAGTTCCCGTAATTAGTAAACTATTGGAATTGAGTCAACAGGGAAGCGCGCCAAGCGGCCAAGCTTTTTCAAAACTGCTGTTCCCAACCGCCAGGCAGAGAATCGACGCACACGTATGTTTCTTTTCCAGGGTGCATCAAGATGAAGATAGAATAATTTCGGCTTCAAATTAGAATCTCCATCCTCATTTAGAATTTATTTTGGTGTAAGTACAGCTATTAGTTATATTTTCGGGGAGATTAAAATCACAGAGGCACTGACTACAAGAGACCGAGCTCCGCGCGGCTAGTTCAAATTCCAAAGTGTGAATGTGAACTTCTGGAACTTCTTAACTTGTGTCTTACGATTTGGCGCAATGCGTAGTTGTGGATTCATCGTGGAAAGGTTAATTTCACAAATAAGGAGAGCATAAGTCCAAATCATGGCTAAAAACTATTTATTGGCATAAAAACAAGATCAACATTACATCTACAACGAACACAAAAACTGACACAATCAGAAAACACTAAAAACGGCATAAGATGAAATACTTTTGTTGCATTGGTTGAAATGGGTCAAGTGCTGCCAAATTTACACATTTTTAGCTTTGCGCACTACCTTGGATTAAAATTACAATGGTAGGAGATATTTACAATGACTTCCACATAAAATGGCTCACTTCATACTTCCCAACACCTCAATATCACAGAGCAATAAAAGGCACAAACTCTGGTTTGATATGCCTCCTTCTTCACAGTGTTGAATCACCCCATGCTTCCTTCTTTTGAAGTAAGCATTCATTTCATCTCAGTTACACAACATTATCACAAGACAATAATTATAATTGAAACTGGTTTTCTGCTTTTTTTGTTGCTGACACTTAAACATTATGAACTTTAAAATAAATTCTATAGCACTTGAATATGTTTAGCAGCATAGCTATTAAAATCATAAAGACAGTTAATTTCGATTCAGATAAAATACGATTCTGCACAGACAACGTAGAACAGCATACATTACTATCACAATCCATTGTTTCTTCAAAAGGTGTGCTATTTTCAAAAAAAAAATACATAATGATCTAAAAAACATTACAATAACACAGTAACTCATTGTCATGGTATTGACAGAACAAAATTGCATAAATTAATTTCCTGACAAGATTTTTTCGTATACAGCATGTTCATATTATACAAAACAATTGGAGAAAAAAAAATCCCTCTCATACACTCACATTTTGGCACACACACATTCACATACACAAATGATTCACTAAGTCTATGACAGTAAATCTATTGGACACATTAACTTAACACTAACTCTTTTTTGGGTGGCACAATGCCTTTGAGGTTTTCACTTCCCAAAGATGTAGCATTTCCCATCTCTGGTGATGATGGAGTGGAATTGTTTGATTGAGGTAGAGCAGACGGAGAGAAAGTTCCCACTGTAGCATTCCTACCCAGCTGAGCCCGCAACGGTCTGATAGTTTTGAGTTTGGTTGTGCCTCCATATGAGAAGCTCACATCTGAACAAGTGTCCAGTGGATGTAGAGTTGGGGTCTGTGGAACTGAGTCCGTGACACTATTTGTAGAATCAACCAAAGGAACTCCCTTCGCTATGTTTTCAACTTCTGATAAAGATGGATCAGAATTTTGTTTTTGAGAATCTAATTTGGTGTAGTCGTGTTTTTGAACAGACTGTAGCTGCTTCATTATGTCTAATCTCCGCAATGGCTGTTGATTTTCTTTTGAAGCTCCATTGTCAACGACGGACATATTTTCATTACTTTGAAGAGGAATGTCAACAAACGTATTCTCACCACCACTATTCCCTGAGCTAACAGCCCTCACATCACGATTGGAATTTTCAGTGGAAAATTTACCCTCAAGTTTGTCCATGTCATTTTGCCCTTTGTTCACAGAATTCATTCGCTGCTCTGATTGTTGTTGACGGGCTTGGAAAAATGAGGACATTTTGGCAGAGAGATTTGGGGAACTCAAAGCAGATTTCAGAGGGTAAGGCCGCGCATTTGCTCCTTTAGAATTCATACTATTAATGGTGGAGCCATTCTGCAGACTGAGAGTTGGTCTAAGATTAGATTCATACTTATCATCGTCTTCAATAACTTTAAGAGGGAAACTGCGTGGTGAAGTTATAGATCTAGGAGGATCTGATTTGGTTCTAGCCATTGCCTCATTTTTATTCACACTTAATGTGAGCTTGGATTCATGTTTGGTGTCAGATTTCATAGTATTTGGAGGGTCATGCCGTGGTTTTAGAATATTTCCAAGCCCTAGATTGCCACTATTTTTCCGACGGTCTGGTCCTGGAGCACTAAGTTGAGCCACTAACCGTCTAACATCTCCTGGGATCTCAATGTCTTTTTGGTTTTCACTGAGATATGATATGAAGCCACCCAACGTACTGATACTGACTTCTAAGCTGCGAACTTGAGATTCAAGCCTGTTAAGTTGAGCTTGTTGAAGAGTTCGTGAGGTCTCCAAACGGTGCATATTACTAGATGCAATCTGGAAAACAAAGAAAAGGAGATGTTACTGTTGAACTAGTACTAGCTTCCTTTTTAAAGATTTCTTTTGAAAAAAGGAAGGGAGTGTCACTTACCTCAAGCTGTTCTTGAAGCTGCTTATTTTCTTGGGTCAACTGACGAACTTTCTCAGCTTCAGGTCGTGGAGAAGACATTTCCTCTTGAAGTACATGATATTCTACTTCATACTCATGCAATTGTTTGGTTACATCCATATTAAATATCTGAAAAATAAAGTCAACATTAACATCGAAAATTATTGTGGACCATTGAGACAAAGTTCTCGAACCCTCTTGGGCTATCTCACCTTTTTCATTAATCTATCTAGCTTAACTTTATCAATATTTGGCACCCTTGTTTTTAAATAATCCATAATTTCTTCAAAAGAATCACAAGCAAGAATTCCTTCTTTGTTTTCAGACAGAAGGGCAATGGCCACCCTAAAGATAATCTCAGGACTTTCAACAAACATCAGATCTGATAATGAAAAGAAAATAATAATAACAACTATTTGGTAGAAAAGACCACAAGGGAAAGGTTGCAAATAAAAGGAAATACACACCAAAAACTCTTGTAACAAAGCCCAAAGGAAACTGTGAAGCAAACAGGGTGAGCATCCATGGAGCTGCATACAGGGTAGGAGCAACTTCGTGCTTATCAAAGTGCGCATACAATTCTGGTTGCTGGTCATGCAGAAGGCGAGAGAGCTGATAGAGCTGAACCTGGAGAGCAGCCATGTCAGGGAGGTACTGGCGGCGCAAGCCTCTCCTGAACATTAGATGGCGAAGTAGAAAGAAAGCTATGTCCTCTGACATCTGAAACAGCAAACATACATTAAAATGGCATATTCTCAACAAGACAAAGGAAAAGTAGAGACAATAGGAAGTACAGGCATCCTATCCAAATTGGACGTACATGTAACAATAAAATTCCAGCAACAAAGCTAAGACCCTGGCAGTACCCAACTTCAGGATCAAGCAGCGAGTATGCCTTCAATAAGTTAAATAATGCAAGTTGCCCAGGCCCTAATGGAGATGCAAAATATGTGTGACCTGGAAATGTTCGACCTGTGAAGACAGACAGAAATGAATTGATTAGATATTTAGCACAATTTTTTTATCCCATGCCCAAAAGAAGTACCTAGCACATTTCTTACCAAGATCGATCAGAATTGCATGCTGATGAGATGTAAGTTGCCTTAGAAGATCTTCATAGGGAACATTATAATTAGGGAAATTTGTGGTGTCGATTGGAGGCATTTTGAGACACCACTGCTCTGCCAAGAAGTGCCACACATCACCCCTTTTAGATCTCGGGACACCTAGAAAAAGTGAAATGAGAGATAAGATTTAGAATCTTCAGAATATCAAATCTATTCAATCTCAAAATATATCAGTGATTACCTTGCCGAATAGCTTGTAAGAGCATTTGATTGTCACACCGTGCACTGACACGACTCTCTTTACTTATCAATAAGTCCCACACTTCCATAACTTCTCGCATACATGAGCCAATTTCATCGTACTCCAACTTAATACGCTTGACAGTTGCTTCCTCTTGACGAGCTACAAAGAAATATTTTGCTAAATGAGACATTTGAGTTTGAGACTTTCGGATTACAATGTAAGCCAGTTTACAAAGGTACCTCTTAACCGAGCATTTTCTTTCTCCATTCTGATCAACAGAACTTGCTGATTGATGGCTTTCTTCCATAATGCGCGCAGTTCCTCTCTGGTCTTCTTGACAGGCTTTTCATGTGGCTCTCCTGCATCTCCTAAAGACATTGCTTTAATTGAGAAAAACAACTTAATAGACAAAGCTTATTAACTTTTCAAACTCACCTGGAAGAGATTTGCTTGGAGTCACAACGGTCTTAAAAATGGCCTGTCGCCAAGAGCCAGAATGCCTTCTTATATCTTCTGGTGCATCAGATGATACAGGGGATGATTTTGGTGTATTACCAACCTTTAAAAATCTACATTAGAAAAAATTAAATAAATGAATACCCACAGCAAGGGAATGCAACACCTCAACATAAAGTTACAAATTCTCACATATTCATCATTTGGCTGGCTTTCTGTTGAGGAGAACCAGGGCTTCCAGGAACTGTGCTGAGCTGTGGCTGAGAGGATCCGCCCGAGAGGCTGCCTCCCACAAACTCTTTCTTTGTAGCTTCTCCCGCTGATCCCAGTGTAGATGAGCGTGGTCTATGTGGATCACCACCATTTTCTTCATCATGGTCTGGTGGAAGTTCCAGGGTGGGAACTCCATTGGTTGAAGAAGAGGGGCGGTTCGGTAAACTATTTTCCTGGATTAATTAATGTGAAACAAGGATTAATTTCATGTCCATGTTTACTTAAGGTGTTTCTGCACGGCTAAACCCACAAAGGTGAAGATATTACCTTACATAATGTGGCATTCATCGGGAGGCTGTGTTCTTTTGCCATTGGATTAAAATCATCCCTTGAACCTCGTCTCTTCAAAAGATGGTCAAAAGAGCTAGTAAGAGACCGCTTTGCTTTCATAAATATAGTGCTGCCTCCTAAATACTGGTTCAAAAATTCACTCCTAAAAGTTTGGTGAAAAATATGACATTAGCTTCTTTTGTTACAAATAGTGATGAAGAAAAAATTAAGGAATAGAATTTGTTTTAATTCTCACCTGTTCTCTGCGGTATCATGGACATGCCTAGCTTGTTTACTTTCACAATGAGCTCTGATGAGCATCATAAGGAACTCATTCTGCTCCCTGAGTCCCTTGGTATGACTAGAGTTTTCTGAACCCTGAAACTTCGTCAACAGAATACCCTGTTCTTCCTCTGGCAGCATTTCTAACCGACGAAATATTAACTGCTGTGACCGTCTATCACTAAGACCTGATGGAATTTAACAAATGTAATACAATGATACTCATTAAAATGCCAGTCTGTGCAATTAAATTGAATTTCTTTACCTTCAAGTTCAGTGCACAACTTGTGAAACCAGACCATTGGGCAATGCTCACAGGAAAGCACTGGTTGCTTCTCCTTTTTGTAGGCCTCTGATGTAGCCTGGAACGCCTGAGTAATCGCTGTGACACAAAGAGGAGCGGGGGCTTCAAATGACAAACAAGAGCCGATTGCAGGATTGTTAATCATTACATGACGGCACATCACTCACCTCCCACCACATCATCAGCAAAAGACTCCGACTGACATTTGAAAACATAGCCAATGAAATTCTCTGCATTTTGTTCTCTGCAGATAAAACCGAAGTGGTCAGAGTTTTTGACGCCCTGAAAAAGGAAACCAGAGCGTTGTAAAAAAAGCCGGACCTAGCGACCAAATCAAATAATAGCATACTGTGAGCACAGCAGGGCCACTCACCTGAATGCAGCTGGCAATGTCGCGCAGGTTCTTGTGCAGCAGGATCTGCTTGCGGTCGGGGCTGATGAGTCGCAGGTCGCTCCTCCCCACGAGGAAGAGCATGGTCCGGTTGTGCTCCACGGCCTGCGCCGGCCCGCCGAGGTCCGGCCTCCTCATGATGGCGCTCCCGGCCGAGCCGGCCCGCGTCCGCATGGCCTCCAGGGGCAGCGAGCTGGAGCAAAGCGACAAGCGAGAAAATAAAACAATTATGTCGGCCGGTATTTGAACCCGAGCCCGCCATGACGACAGACAGTGCCTCAGGGAGCGGTTGTCATCTCCCCCCCCCCCCTTCTCACTTAATAACGACTGATTCTTCCGACTTTCTTCGATTCTTTATTTTTCTCCGGAATTTCAAAATATTGATATGTGCTTATATTTCTCTTGTCTTTATTTCAAAATGATTATTTTCACATTGTCCATCAATTTTGAAAAAAAAAAACAAAAATTCTCGACATTAGTAGCGGAGTCAATAACTCACTTCTGCTTTCCCCAGCCGTCCTCCGCGCTGGTGGACTTGGCCACGACGGCGTCGGCGCCGTCCTCGGCGCCGGTGCCGCCCGCTCCGGCGGCCACCCCGGACGAGGAGGCGGAGAGGTTGGAGGCGCCGGGGGCGAGCGTCTCCACGGAGCCCGAGAGGGCGATGGCCGGCACCGGGCCCACGCTGAGGCCGCCGAGGCTCGTCACCGAGCCGGCCGGCGCCAGCCCCGGGTTGTGGCTGATGTTCTCCGCGGAGCCCATGTCACTGTCGCCGTAAATCGAGTCCTGGCAAATTAAAAGGTAAAAATAAAATCATAAAAACACACGTATTGGCCATGGCGCGTGAAAAAACACGAAAATAATGGTGCAGATGCACTGAGAGGTGCGCCGCTGCGCCGCTGCGCCGCCCAAACCCCCGGCGCATACAGCGTGCGCTGCCCGGGGGATCCCCCATCGACCGAGGCATTCGCTTCGAGCGCCTCCTTATGGATTGGATGCCTCTCTCGCTCTCTACGCATCACTCAGTGTCGCCACAACACTACGAGAGGCGACAGGGAAGGAGGTGCAACCATTCCGGTGCACTGCACACGTATATTTAAAAATTTCTTCGCCTTCAAAAGATAGCCGTACCTGAGACCCCCGCCGGTCGGCCGCGATGGCCGCGATGGGCGGCAGTATCCTGCTGTTGGAGTTGTTGCGCATGAGGATGGCCTTGCCGGCGTTCTCCACCAGCCGCCCCTTCTCCTTCTCCAG
The DNA here is from genome assembly GCA_026979955.1 of Megalurothrips usitatus. Classification (NCBI taxonomy): domain Eukaryota; kingdom Metazoa; phylum Arthropoda; class Insecta; order Thysanoptera; family Thripidae; genus Megalurothrips; species Megalurothrips usitatus. The sequence goes on from CM049605.1 coordinate 3,577,635, forward strand.
GTCGTGCAGGCGAAACTTCTCCAGCGCGTCGTCGATGAAGGACTCCGGGACCTTCCGGTGGGAGACTTTGATCTTGCCGATGTAGAGGACCTGCGTCACACGCGCCGCAATCAAGGCCGGCGACGCCGCGTTTTAATGGCCGTCCGATAAACAAGGTTAAACCCGAGTATAAATAAGGCGCCGCCGCGAGCCGTGCGAACCGAGGTGCGCGGCGGCGGCCGCCGGCGCTCGGCCTCACCTCGAAGAAGTGCGAGCTGCTGGGGGAGATGTCGGCGCACAGCGACGTCAGGTTGGCGGCGCTGCTCAGCGAGCGGCCGGGGCCGCCGCCGGAGCCCGAGAGCGCGGCCGCGGGGGCGGCGGGGGCGGCGCTGGGGCTGCCGTCTCGGATCTGCTCCCGCATCTGCGTGAACAGCTCCATCACCTGCAAGCAGTCGGGGCCGGGTGTAAGTCCAGTGTAAATATTAAGCACCAAAAGACGTCAGAGGGTCGTCCACACGGAAGGGGACGTCCATAAACTACGCGACCGTTTAGCGGCCAGCGGCCAGCGGCCAGCCCCGAGAGGCGAGAGGACCCTGCGCCGGCCCTGAGGAAACCGCCACTATTCATAGCCCTGGCCGCGGCCCAGCCAGCCAGCAGCGTGGCACTGGCCGGCACAGAGCTCACAGAGGCTGCCGCTGCCGGACCCGCACCCACCCGCACCACACTGAGGGAGTGGTGCCGCGGGTACACGGGCACCATAAGTGTCGCCTTAAGTATAAAAAAGGCGATATTTGAATGACGATGCCGTTTTAAGAGAAGGTTCATTTCCTTTGGCGAGTTTTCAAACTATTAGCATGCCACCGCAAATTTAGCGACTAAGATTCCTTAATTTTCAGCGCAGTGTTTCATCCTTAAAAGTATCCTTACAACTGAAGGACTTATTTAAAACCAAATTGAAATGCGAAAAATCGTCAACGGTGCCACGACGTTTCCCGGTAACCGAGACTTAAACGGAATCGCTCCTTTTCCTTTCAAACGTTCTGACTTTCCTCTGTCTTACAAGCGTGTGGGAGCGACGTCAACAACACATTCAAACATAAAGCCGATCCATGTGCAGCCGACGACACAAAAAAAAAACACAAAAAACAAGTCGTCGTGTTGGGTTGGGCGGGCGCGCGGAATGTTGCAGCCTGTACACAGTAAAAATGGATTCTCGATTTTAGTCTCAAATTGGATATTCTTGGCTTTCACAAGAAAATGTAAATTTTACTCAAGCGAAGAAAATTTAACTTAAATCCAGTAAATTTTACTTGGCTGAACCAAGTATCAGTAAAATCAAGAATCCATTTTTCTGGGGATTTCCATTTGTCCATAGTTCAGTAACAAGTATGTTGTCTACCTGGAGTCCCAATTTTGTTCCTTACCTGTGGACGCACAGAACCGTCTTGTCCAAAAATTGTACATTGTGAATTTCTGCGAGCAGAGATAAGCATTGGACGGGACTGAGCCGACACGGAATGTTTACGTCTCGCTCGCTCACGCTGGCCGTCACCTCGTCCTGTCTCTGTCGGACTCAACCGTAAGCCGACCAATGCTCATCTCAGCTCGGTGAGGGTCAAAGACATTCGCCGTCCGCACTGTCAACACCAGCGCGAGCGAAGGTGAGCGGCACATAACCAAATCAGCTAGGCTCCGAGCACGCACTTTTTCTCGATGCCTCTCGTGCATCCCCCCCTTCTCTCTCTCTCTCTCTCTCTCTCTCTTTCTCGTACAGTATTTTTGCCTTCGATGCTGGCTGCGACAGTCACAGTCCCGACGCAATGTCATATCTTGGGCGTATGACCAAAAAGCCGGGGACAGGGCATGCGACAGCCGAGATTTTGAGTCCACGCCACCGCCAAGCAGACCCTTTAGCACCCTGGAAACAACTCTTGAATATTTAAGTTTCAAATATCGTTATTTGTTTTAAAATAATGTTTTCATATCTACTACATTTTAAATGACCACGAGTGTTTTTGCGCCTTTTTTAATTGGCATCAGTTTAACAATAATAATATTTACTTTCTTTTCCAATGCCTACAATGTCTATGATGAGCGTTCACCCAGAAAGAAGGTTACTGATACTTGGTTTTGTCAAGTAAAATTTACTTGTGAACACCAAGTATATGCGATTTGAGACTAAAATCAAGAATCCATTTTTCTGGGTGTTGAATCAGGAACATTTCACTAAGACCTCCTTTCTGGGTGGATCCACTTTGGGTGACTTCCCATAATCGCTGTCCGCAGCAGTGAACTACAGCTACAGACAAGTCTGCAGGCGGCTGGCAGCAGCGCTGACGCCGCCGGGGGTATCGACACGGCAGGGTCGGGTGAGGTCAGCGGCGGCAGGCCGGCGGCAGGCCGGCGGCGTGCGGCGAGGAAGTCGTGTAGTTATTGGCATAAAGAAAAATAATGCCGCCGCGGATACACGGGGTGCGGCGCAGTGCGGGGGACGGAACGGAAAGCTCCACGAGGACCGCGACCGCACCCTGCTAGCCTTGGTCCGCCGCGGCACCCTCCCCTCCTCTTCTGTCTCACTCTGTCTCTGTATCTCTCTCTCTCTCTCTGCTGCCGCCGCAGCCGGCGAATCTCCGCGGCGGGGCCTGACCTAATGGCCGGCCCGCGGGCCGCGGCCCGTGGGCTTCCCTCCACTCCAGAACCTTCCGTCCCGCCCTCTCCATCCTGGTCTGTCCTCTCGCACCGCAGAAGTGCGGAGCCGTGCGTTTCTCAAGTCTTCACCCAGTTGGCCAGAAAGCCATTTCAAAATGGTTTTGTCACTTCAGACTTGCGAATCATCGATAATCTTGCCATAGTAAAACAATATTTAATGTCGTTCTCAAAAACTATTCCCACAGCAGCCATTTAAAAATTACTTACTTTAAAATTACCAACAGTGAGCTTAACGCTTGTACAGGTTGACGATTAGACACGGACACTACATACTCATTTAAAAAAAAAATACGCGCGTGAGCTACGAGAGAATGCCGCACACGTCCTACATCGGTATATAAAAGGGTGGGTGGGGGAAACGTTGGCGTCGTATTTTAATTAAAGAACGCTTGAAATGATGTTTGCGGAGAGTGCATATCGTGAAGTCTGCTGTCAAGGGGACGTCCACATATTATGTAACACCATCCGTATCCTTCTCTCTCTCACACACACACGTTCCATAAGGTGCGACAAGGACAGCTATGAAAAGGGGGAACGTAACAAGTGGACGACCCCCATACGTGCGACCCGTCACGAGGAAAGAACATTATGATGACGCATGCAGCGTCGAAAGCATTCTCCGCGGGGTGTTCGGGGGTCAGTCCACATACAACGCGACGCTCATCTCTGTTCTTGTCAAACCTTAAGGAACGTACGCGAGTGGGAGAGAGAGACAGCTAGCGTTACGTGACATGTGGCGACGACCCCTTATAACGGACCGCGTTCACGGCCCTTTCCCGTTTCCTTCCCCCGTTAACAAGGCGTTCACGTGGCGTCAACACTCGAGCCGACAGCCGGACAGAAGTTCGCAGGGATGTTAGTAGTGCAGACCTACAGAGGGCGGGCCGCGGCGCCGTCAGAGACCAGACCAGGACCCAGGCAACTACACTGTAGGAAACTTTTTTGGAAAATTCTAAACAGCTGTTAGGGAAATCTCTATCCTTAATTTTTTTGGAAATTCTTAACATTTTTCGGAAAAATTCAAAATATGTTATTGACACGTTTTATTTGATTTCCGTACTAATAATAACTGTTCTATACACAAAAAATATCTTGACTTATTTTTAGAAATTTCCAAACAATGATCATGGAAATTTTCTATCCCAAATTGTTTGAAAATTTCCAAAGAAGTTTCTTACAGTGTATCGCACCCGCCCGCCGGTCACAACCGGCATCTTTTCGGCAGTTCGGCCGACACACGACGGGAGGCGCCACGGCCGGCCGCGCCGCACGCCACGCACCGTTAGAACGCTTAGCTCGCTTAGCGCCGCGACACTCGCTTCCGAGCGGACGCCGCGGGGGGAAACGAAAGAGGGTGCGCAGAGAAATGCACCGCGCCACGCTCACTAAAAACAAAGTATGTTTGAACCAAGCACACTTCTCTTCATTCAATGTGCTTTTTACGCTTCAACCACAAATTCTCCGCCAAGCATAGTGCTTAAAACAAAAACCTTAGCCCCTAATGTTGACGGTGCTTGAATCACGAAAGTCCCGCAGATATGGCTGCTTGAACCTAGCATAGGGTCGCATGAATCAAGCATCCATATTTAAGGGACTTTCTAAGTACATAATCAGATACCTCGCAATGATTCCTGATTCAAATTTCTATGCCAAATTAAAGAAAGTTTACCAAGAATCACGAGTTAAGGTATTGAATTGAATCACGCACACTAAAAGATGAAGTAGAGACAGAGTAACCCTGTGTTAAATCAAACTAAGCAAAAAGGTTTAGATGAAGCCAAGCGTTAATACCACAGACAGGAACCTTCTCCACACACGCACCCACATTGCTCACACAGAAACACGCGAGCACATCCGCATTGCACACAATCCTGCAGCATCCAGACGAGCTTCAAATATTTACCGATTTACAGCCACAATGCCGCGCAATCAAGGCGTTCGAAATTTAGATTCCACCAAGACTGTACACGGAGAGGGAGACCGCAGGCCGTCTCCCTCCCCCAGGTATCGCTCATAAATTACGTAACGCCATCGCCGGGGCCAAAAGCATTTCGGTCGATACCCCGCGCGCGCTCGAGTTCGAGCACCCCCGGAATGCCCCTTGACCTTGTCAAACCGAATTGGCTGCACACCGTAAGGAGCAAAACCGAACCTTATTTTTAAAAAAATTGCCGAAGGATATCGTGCATGTTGCACAGACAAATGAGGCACAAATTAAGGGCTACAAATTTTGAGTCATGCACTAGAGTGACAGTGTCTCAATTTTTCCGTGGAATTAGGTCCGATTTTAGTCGACAAATTGAAAAATTTAGTGACATATTTTTACGACTCTTCGGGAAACAATTTTTCGTGGCCTCAATTTTATAATGTAATGGAGGGCCTGCTTTTCTGGGTGAGCCCACACACTACGAAAAATTAGCCACTTGTCATCAAACGTCGCTGCATGCCTTCTATGTAACAGAGTATGGACACAGCAGCCACAGTATCAACACGCACAATATCATTAGTATTCATGTCACTCCACACGACCAGGGACAGTTTTGCCCTTGAGCTGAGCTGTGGCCAAATTTCAGCAACCAAATCCGATCCCAGCTTAGCGTCTGAAAAGTACAAAATGTTCCTCAAGGAGATATGCAAAATGGATTCAAATTAGGTGGAGCTGTGCTTAGCCCCGGCTCGAGCTCAAAAACAAAATCGTTCCCCTACATTTAGAGTGCAATGAAGCCGTGTGTTTACGGTGGCTGCGTTTTCGTCCGTCACTCCCACCTCTAGCAACGCAAGCAGACGCTTCTAGACGGGTACACTCTAAATGTCTAAGGACAATCTTGTCCTTGAGCTGGGGCCGGATCTGAGCACATCTAAATCTGGGGACAAGATCTCATCTACTTGAAACAATTTTGTACTTTACGGATACAAATTTGTCTCTACATTTATATGTGCTCAAGTCTGGCTCCAGCTCAAGGGCAAAATTGTCCTTTCACATTTAGAGTGTAATGACTCTCGTCCCCTAGACGCTTCACCGGCGGGCGCTACGTAACTCCTCGAACGGCTCGTCCAGACTTACGGATGGGGCCTTTCTCAGGGCGGCCGCGTCGCTGCGCGCGCGCTGGAACGGCGAGCCGCCGCCGAAGGGGACAGTGATCATGGCGGCGCCTCCAGCGGCTCCAGCAGCTCCAGCGGCTCCAGCGGCGGACTCCAGGCGGGCACTACGTCAGGCACACGTGGGGGCGTCAGGCACACCGCCACCGACACCACCACCACCACCACCACCACCACCACCACCACCAGCAGCAGCAGCACGGGGGTGCTGCTCAGGCGGGCACACGCGGAGTCAGCCAGGGGCGGGGGGGGGGGGGGGGGGGGGTAGCGGGCTGCTACAGATAGTGTTAGTCAGCGCAGAGGGGGGCACAACTTCACGCGCGCGATTATAACACGGGCGTGCGGGCACGTCCCCCCAACACACATATGGCCTGTATCTCTGTCTCTCTTCATTCTCAATCATCCTATCTCTCTCTCTCTCTCTCTCACACACACATACACATTTTCTTTCATTTTCTCGCTCTTTTATTTTCCCTGTCTCTCATTTTCTCTCTCTCTTTTTCTTCCGCACACTCACATTCTCTCTCTCGTTCTCTCCTCCTACTCTATCTCCCTTCCTCCCACCCATTCTCCCTCTCACTCCCTCACTCACACACAAGCCGTGACGCGTGCCGGTGCACCACGACGCGGGCGGGTTCGAACACCGGGCGGGCGGCACGCGTCGGCCCCGGCCGGTTGGGCCCCCGATACCGCGTGTTAAGTGGCCCGCCGCCGTCACAGAGCCGCGGAGGCGGCGGGTCGGGTCGGGTCGCGCCAATCTCGTTTTACTATACGCCCGGCGGCGGCTCGGCTCCTCTCAAACACGTGCCAAACAGAAACCTGTTTCTTTTCTCTCTCTCACACACACACACACGACACTCGCTGTGTTTACACCCGGCGCAGATTCGATCGCGCGTGGCCGGCACACGCCGCACGTCAGCCGGTGGGTCGTCGTCAATTAAGCACGTCCGATCTCACCGGCCGACTCACCCGACACGTGCGGCCGCGCCAAGCGCGCGTCAAGGAGGGGGAGAGGGGGGTGGGGTCAGAAGGGGGGGGGGGGAATGACCCCTCCCGAAGGACCTTAAGAGACCCCTTGGCAGGTAGGTAACCCACGCGATTTTCAGCCAGTGGGTATCGGCGAAAAGCGTGTGACGTGACGGCTGGGGGCGCCGCCCGGAGCGCCTGCGGGTGCCGGGGTAGGCCGGCCCGCCCGACACGCGCGCGCGAGGCTGCCGCGGCTGCCTACCCACCGGGCGCTACACACTAAATACCCCTCAGGGGCCTAGCGTTAAGTAACTCTCGACCGGAAACGCAGATTTCAAGGATTTCGCGGGGTATTTCCCGACGGCCCTCTTACTTGTTTGAGTTTTGAACTCTCATACGGCCGCTTTTGTTCAACTGACAACATATAAACACCGGATCTGATATTGAGGTCCGGCCGAAACGCAGATAATTCGATGCACTTATGTGACTTTTGCGAAAGAATACTTGACAAAACTTGTACACAGGACTGATCGTTCATGACGGTGACTCCGCCTGCCACAGGCAAACACGTGTGTCTGGGATACAGCTTGCATATTTTGCTGGCAACACTGCTATGATCAGTTTTACGACCCCAATTATTTTAGCCAATGCCGGACACAAAAAGAATATAAAAGAAAAGCTCTCAGTGCGGTAAATCGGCGCGCGCGCGGGGCAAACCGACATGCCATGTTACTTCTAAATATGAAGAGACATCAACAAAGAGGCCGGGAGGGGGGGGGGGGGCACTGTACACCGGCACTTTCGATCTCGCACTCCCGTTCGCGAGTGCGATATGAGCGCACATGCATCGCTGATGGGCGCCCACGCTTGGCGGGGGGCCTTGCGGGGGGCCTCGCGGGGGGCCCCGGGGTGTCATCTGCCTGGCACGGCGGCCCGGCTGGCAGGCGGCGGGGGAGAGGGACACACCGACACGCGTTCGCCTTGCCCTCGGTCTGTGGGGAGGTTGGGGATGAGGGATGGAGGGGGAGGGAGCGAGGAAGTGGGAGGGGGAGGGAGCGAGGAAGTGGGAGGGGGAGGGAGCGAGGAAGTGGGAGGGGGAGGAAGAAGCAGCAGCAGCGGCCGCGCCTGACGGCCGGCTGTCGCGCACTCCAATTAAAAGCCCATCGAATCCATCAATTTCAATCACCCGCCCGGACAGACGCGGCCGCCGGGGGCATAAATACATTTCGACCGCCGAAAAGAAGAGGCGAAAGACGCGGCGCGGGATAAGAAGCGGGGAGAGGCGAGCCGACCGCCACCGGCAGAGAGGGGGGCTGCGCCGGGCTGTGCGGCGTGGGAACGGATAAAGCACAAGTGCCGAAGTCCGCGAGCCATAATTTAAACAAACAAAAAACAAAACGTATTTATTTTTTTAAATTGGAACCTCCACGCTGCTGTTACGATGGGGATGTGAGCAATACGAGAAGATAAACGTGCGGCGAAAGATCCAGTACGCCACACCGCGCACCCAATGCAAAAGAGGCCGCGTCAATGTCTGAAGAAAACGACAGGCCGGGAGTGGGAGTGGGGCTCGTTGGGAGTTTGTCGGGGTCAGTTGGGGGTTGGTGGGGGTTGGACCAGGTGAGGGGGCACCCAGGGGGGGCCGCCAGGGGGCAAGGTACGTCATGGCAGGTGTGGCGTGAAGTCTAGGGTGGTGGGGCCTACGGGAGTCCATTCCACACACGTCCGTCCGCGATGACGCCCAGGACGGCGGGGTTTTCCTTGCCTCCCACGAGCAGAACAACAACCCTCTCGTGCAGCCCGACACCAGCCAAGGGGGAAGCGCCCAGCACCACGACGGACACCGTGAGCCTGCCCACCAGCACCGCGGCCACTCAGACGCTCATATTCCGAACCGCGAGACGGTGGCTATCCCAGGAGGCGCCCATCCACTGCCGCATGACCGGGTGCACGCGGAGGTCACCGGGCCCCATGTGCAGGCCGTACATCCACACGACGTCCATGGCTTCCAGCGGCGGCGCCGCGGCGGGCGGGACGGATCAGAGCCGGCACGGGGTCAGACACGCTGACGGGGGCGCGGCCCCATCATACTCGCTACCTGGGCAGGGGGCCCCGGAGGGGGCCGGGGGGTCCGGGGGGCGGCAGGCGGGGGGCGGCGGGGCGCGGGGGCGGTCGCAGACGCACATGCGTCCTCGCACCCTGGAGTACGGCGGCGGGGGCGCGGCGGGTGGAGCGGGTGGGCGAGGCGCCGTTCGTGGGCTCGCGCCGCGGGAACACTGAGGGCCGCCCGCGCCGCCGAGGCCCCCGACGGCCCCCTCCTCCCCCGCGGAGCCCCCGCAGAGCCCCCCGGGGGGTGGGGGAGCAGCAGCCGGCGGCGCTGGCGGCCCGCGCCTCGCCGCACGCCGCCGGGCTGCCGGCATGGGGGGCGTCGCCAGCTGACAGCCGCCCGAGGGGTCCCCACCTCGAGACAACCAGTCCACTATATGAATACGGTTATGTCAAAAACGCCATCATGGATTAAAACCTCCAAAACTAGGGTTAAAGTTGGCTCAAGGGCCCTTGGGGCCTACGGTACAAGGACAAGGGATAAAATCTGCTGTTTATTTAGGCACGTTGGACATGAAAATCAACACAGTCGCCACAATCAGTATTCACGTTTTGGGAATGTTCGCTGCCGTCCCCTGCACGTTATAATTGATTTCTGGTTGACTTTCGCTCGAAGTATATACATCTTCAGTAGTGAACGTCGTGACAGGCGACAGGACGGGGGGGGGGGGGGGGACTGTCTGGTACCAATCACTTTGGCAACCGCCCCCTCCCCTTCCGTCCATTCAATTGCCAACCACGTTCCCGGGGTGTGCGCCCAGTTCGTCAGGACGCGACTTCCCCGCCGTCACCCCCCCCCCCCCTCCCTCTGCCAACAGGGGTGGGGCCCCGACTGTGCAGACAACGGCGCGACCAACGCCCATAGAGACGCGGTGTCTGTAATTTGGGTCAAATCCACCCCGCCGTGACCCACGGGGGACGGGGAGGGGGGGGGGGGCGTGTCAAGGTGACCGAACTTGGCTATATGCAAGCTGAAAAAACGGTCCCGACGCACGTCGTCTCACTGCCGACCTCTCTGTACCCTCCCTCCATCACTCTCTCCCTCACTCAGAATCACACTCTTACTCTCATTCTCTCTCTCACTCCCTCATTCTGTCTCTCTCTCTCTCTCTCTCTCACACACGCACACACGCTGTACCTATTCTTTGTTTTCTGTTGTACTGTGCCCCCGTGTGCGTGTGTGTGTGTGTCCATAGGACGCCGGCCTGCTCGGCGACGGAAAAACCAAAGGAGTTCTCAATAACCGAACCAAATCGGGTGATTTCAAAAGCCCGTGCGCCCCGTGCTGCAGCCTGGGGGCCGTTCACAAATGACGTAACGACACGTCATCGCGGCACCGCATCCACTATCGGTGGTGCACAATTCTTGTGTGAACTGAGGCAATTTATGCTGGGAGACGTACGAACGGCCCAGACCTGGTCCACACTTGCCATGCACTTGTAGTGCAACGAGTATTGCAATACAAACCGCAATGCGAAACGAACAGCAGCGTTGTTACAGTTTCGTTGCAATACGAAAAGATGTCACTCCCCACGCAGATAGCAAAACTTATGGCGCAGACAGCAGGGCCCGACTATGTACACCGCATGCGTGTGTCAGGCCGGCTGTCAGGTCAACGTCACCGTGCGGCGGAGCGCAGCCAGCGGAGGCTGGGATCCTTGGGCTCACACTATCGGCCCAGCCGGCCCTGGTCTGGTCCTGCCCCTGCTAATGATCCACTGACAGAAACACTAACGAGCGATCCGACCCGCGCATAGCCTACGCACCCATTTATCAGAAATCTCAGGGCTTCGTACGGCAACATTTCACTCCAAAAACCCCCTTAAACATGCTTGGTCCAAGGCAGTTTGAGGCCTCGGGACACCCGCTTGCCAGAGCGGCTCCCACCACGTGCCCAGCGAGTGCAGCGCGCTGCACTACGCAGCGATTGGCGAGCCGCGGCGAGTCGTGTGTCACTTAGTCCAAAGTGCACATCCAAACTCCGAACCGAATTCTCCCCGGACCCTCGTCGCTGTAGGCTAGAGAGACTTTGTCTATCAACTGCAGGCCGGCCCGACGTGTGCGTGTACGCCCACCGTCACTATCCAGAAAAATTTTGAATAGTTTTAAATATAAGTTTTGAATAACTCCAGACCTATCTACTTCGATTAAAATTGGATGTGACTCGATCCTGGTCTAGAGATACGGTTGTAAGTCTACTTTTGAAACTAGAAAGTTTGCCCTGTCGATTAAGTCTAAATAGGCCAGACCTTGTCTAGGTCAAACTAGACCTAAGTAAATAACCTACGGTTTAAGCCAAACTTAATCAGGGATCTTCAGGGGTTTTCTTTGCATCCAGCGACACGTGAGCGACGACTGGAGTAGACAGTGTCGGGTGTCACACATTCGGTAGGCGATGAGTCACGCTGCAGCGGTGCGGTATGCGCTCTGACCCCACCCTCAGCCCACACTAGAAAACGATCGTTAGAAAATGTTTCCTGGTGCTTTGACCGCCCTACATCTTCGCGGCGTTCCGTGTTCAATACTCGTGTTCTCAAATTTCATTCTTTACGCCTCGTCTGCACCCAAAAGAGCCACCTTTTTACTGTATAACGCCGTTGATAGCATCGCCAACTCACTCCTCTAGTGGAACAAACGCCTCCATACGCTTCTGTCTCTCATCAGACGTGCGCTCAACACAGTGTCTTTCACTCTCTGCTCCCTCTCTTCTGGACCGTGCCCTGGTCGGAGCCATGTGACCACAGGAGCGGCGGGTTGCCGCACGTACTTGTGGCGGCACACACGACCGGGCAGCGGCGGTGGACATCACGCCCTGGCCGAGTGGCGACGCGAAAATAAACCGGGCAAGGGCCCCGCCAGCAACAACACCGCCACCACCGCCGCCGCAGCAGCAGCAGCACAGCCAGCACGACGCCACACCTGCCACGCCGCAGCGAGGGGGAGGGAGAAGGGGATAGGGAAACGGGACGGGGAGGACAGAGACGGCGAGAGAGCGCAAAAACAGCGGAGTGGGCCGGCGCGGGCGAAAAATTAAGGCGCGCGGGGACGGAAAGAGAGTCGAGTAGGGCGTCCAAAGAGAAATGACACACAAAGGGAAACGGAGGAATTGGAGGCGGGATGGGGATGAGGAGAGGGGTAAGAGGAAGGGAGACGGAGGGGGGACAACGCAAGACAGAAGACGGTGATGACTCAAAGGGAGTGGGAAGAAATGAAGTGGTACAGACAGGACTGTATATGTTGGGACGTATTTTCGCGCTGCTGGCGTGCGACAAGTCGCCGGCTCCGACAGTCCCCGACCGGCTCGGAACGTCGGACCGTCTTCATATTTTGCACACTGTCGCGTCCGTACTATGTAAATGTAGAGCACGGCAAAAAAAAATCCAGCGAGACAAATCAAAATTTTTGCGAGACTTTGCAGCCACCGCTTTTTTTTTGTCAAGACTTATAGCCTCTATCTGTAGTCCTCCTTTGGACTGTGCTCTTTCTAGTGTCTTCTCCACATATAATCCACTTTGCATACTACAGTATTTGAGTATCTTCGAAAAATAAGCAACACCTGTGATGGGCTATAGTACACAGAGATTATAGTCTAGCAGAATTACAATCTTGATAGACTTCAGTCTAGTTTTGCCAGACTGAAGTCTAGTGAGACTACGTTTGTGAGGTCTGCGAGCTCCCAGCTGGCACGTGTCCTTCAGATACGAGGCTCAGACGGCTGACTGTCAGCGCCTGCCATCCTCCCAAACAGTCATGTGATTTTTCCTGCAGGTTCTCTGGAAATTCACGAAGGACTGTCGGAAATAAAATTACCTACTGATCCTTCGTGATTTCCCAGACTTTTTTTTTCAGTGGGGATGCTCCGTCAAGCGCCACGAGCGAAACGACTTCACGACGATATGAACCGAAATTCCCGGCCAGACAGCCAGACGGCGGGGTCAGAAGGGGTCATTCCCCGACACGCACAAAGGAGGCGCGAAACGCTGCCGCGAAAAGGGATAGAACGATAGAGGAATTGAAGCGTGGGAAAGGAAGCGCAGTTCCAGCGGGACGCCGCCGCCGCCGGTCCTGACGGCACCGCACTTTGAGGCGCCAAAACGGCCCACTCTCAAAAAAGTGTGCTTGAAACACGATTTTTGGCTCCATCAGAATGCCGCGTGGCGCCGGACACGTCCGCAAACCCTGCAACCCTGCGTCTCCACGGCCGCCGGCTGGCCGAGCCGAGGCGCTTCGGCTCAAGTGTCATGAGCGCATGAGCGAGGGGAAGCGGACCATGGAATAGGAGGCAGTCGACGGCGTTGTCAGGTGGGAGACGCCAGGTCTGTGTGTAAGAGCTGTCAACCAATTTCCGTCGAGACCTCGCGGCATTTCCTCGCCAGCAGTTCCTCACTGAAATTTCCCCACTTCCCCACTTTTATTTTGGCTCGAGATCCTAAACGAACGACATTTTGTCGATGCGGCTCAAGGACGACCCCTACGGTGCGTGCGGACACCGGTGCACAG